>ML662442.1:57317875-57518150 GCA_007570785.1 Antilocapra americana
AAAGGAGTATGTCAAGGCTGTATATTGTCACCCTGCTTATTTAACTTGTATGCAGAGTACATCATGAGAAACGCTGGGCTGGAAGAAGCACAAGCTGGAATCAAGATTGCTGGGAGAAATATCAATAATCTCAGATATGCAAATGACAGCACCCTTGTGGCATAAAGTGAAAAGGAGTTAAAGAGCCTCTTGATGAAAGTGAAAGAGGAGGGCGAAAAAGTTGACTTAAAGCTCAGCATTCAGAAAACTAAGATCATGGCATCTGGTCCCATCACTTCATGGCAGATAGATGGGGAAACAGTGGAAACAGTGTCAAACTTTACTTTTCTAGGCTCCAAAATCACTGCAGATGGTGATTGCAGCCATGAAGTTAAAAGACACTCCTTGGAAGGAAAGTTACTACCAACCTAGACAGCATATTTAAAAGCAGAGACATTACTTTACCAACAAAGGTCTATCTAGTCAAGGCAATGGTTTTTCCAGTAGTCATGTATGAGTGTGAAAGTTGGACAGTGAAGAAAGCTGAGTGCCAAAGAATTGATGCTTTTGAACTGTGGTGTTGGAGAAGACTCTTGAGAGTCCCTTGGACTGCAAGGAGATCCAACCAGTCCATCCTAAAGGAGATCAGTCCTGGGTGTCCATTGGAAGAACTGATGTTGAAGCTGAAACTCCAGTACTTTGGCCACCTGATACGAAGGGCTGACTCATTGGAAAACACCCTGATGCTGGGAAGGATTGGGGGCAGGAGGAGAAGGGGGCAACAGAGGATGAGATGGTTAAATGGCATCATCAACTCGATGGACATGTGTTTGGGTAGACTCTGGGAGTTGGTGATGGACAGGGAGGCCTGGCGTGCTGCGATTCATGGGGTCACAAAGAGTCAGACACAACTGAGCGACTGAACTGAACTGAGCGACTTTCACTTTCTGCTATACCATTAGCCATTCCCTTTGTATGATTTGATCTCCAATTCAGTTTTATTATTATAGCAACAATGGATTATTTGAGAACTGTATTTCATCAAAAAATTGTACTTGTTAAAATCCAAAGTCTTTTCAACATGCTTGCTGATGTTAAACCCAGCCTCTTTCTATCTCTTCTTCCATCCTTTCCATCCTGTAATCCATCTCTCTTTCTATCCTTCTATTCACTTCTCACCCTGTCATCTTCCTTCCATCCATTTTAGCACCCACCCATTTTTCAGTTCATTCATCTTTCTATCCATCCCTTATCCAGCCATTCATCCTTCTGACCATCCATCTGCCAATTTACCCAATAATCTCTCTTTCCTTCCTCTCCAGCAAAAGTCAACTGCTTGCTGATGATCAGAAGTAAAAATAAATAGCATTGGAAATCAGGGATACATTTTTGTGTGTAATTTCAGGCAAGTCAGAGAATGTGTAGTTACATCATTTGTTATGATCCTGGTAGCCATCTAGTTCGTTTATCATACCGTAGCTCACAACTAAACACAATCAACTATAATTATCAAGCTTAATTCAATAAAAATTTCTATTTACCATTTGCATTACTAGTATACATTATGGAAACTGCCATTTCAGTTCTAAAAGTATATTAAATCATCATCTCTTTTCTGATGGAAGGTTTATTATTAAATTTAGAGAAGGTTTACTGACTTCTGCAAATTTTGAGAGCCATATTTATTTTCATTTTCAGCTTCATAGAAGTAACTGATTCCTTTGTGTAGTGCTTTACAGTTTGCAACACATTTTTAGATCCGTCATCCTTAATTCTCAATTAAAAATCAAACTCAATATTTTGCATATGTTTTACCGTGATTCTCATTTCGTCTCAGGTAGGCTGGCTGACCCTCACTCCCTCCCGGGACCTGCCCCGGTGCTGTTTTTCATTAACTTTCCCCTGGTGTTTGTTTGGATATGCAGATGATGATGAAGTGGATGTTGTTCTCATTATTCCTGCCTCAGGACGTGGTGGACCACCATCTGCAGATGCCGTGTAAGTGATCATCTTGGCACTGACCCATATGCCACCTTTGTAGTCACGAGTATTCTCTCTGAGAGATGCCATCTGGTTTTCATGGAAGCCGGAGGAAAAGTGGGGGTCTACGTTTTACCACTGAGATTTGTGTTCAGAGAAAAAAATGGAACATTTTCCGCTCCCATTAGGGACAAAGCATCAGCTGTTGTGTTCTTTGTATCAGATTTTCTCCTAGCTTATACCTTTGTTGTTAGAGTTGGTTTATCAGAACTGTTAAGAGGCCCTCTACTCTATGGAGTGGAGCTGGGATGTGGGTTGAAGAAAGAAGAGGTGATAATTGCTCCAGCCACAAAACCTAAGTATCTTTCATGATTTAGCCCAATGCACTGATCATGAATTTTTAGTTTTTTAGTGGATGACAACTCTTTCGGGTTAACATCTTTCTTTGGTAATGTTTTATTCAGAAATAATTTCAAATTACAGAATCCTAAGAATTGTATGAAAACCTCCCATACATTCTTCACCCTGTCATCAGCAACTTACATTCTACCATATTTGTTTTATATATATTTATCTTGAACAATTTGGGAGTTAATTTTTAAAAATTTGCCCCTATTAGTCCTAGATACTTCAGTGTATATTTCTTAAGGGCAAGATATTCTTTTATATAACCACAATGCAATTATCAAATTCAGGAGACTTAAAAACATAAAACTATTATCTAATATGCAGTTCAAATTTTTAAGACTTAAAACCAGTGTTAAAGTTACAAAAAATTCTCTACCATGTTTCTGCACTTAATCAGGTTGGTAAAAATTTTTATAACCCTTCTTGGCCTCTTCTTCTATGGAAACTTGACAACTTTTGAATGCCCAGTACACTTATCCCAACTTGTAGCACACAAAATGTGTGGAGCAAATAGAGAAACACTGTACACTGGACTCTTTACTGACCTTGTAGAAAGAAGTTCTTCCTTTGTCTCATGGAGCATCTGTTGCATTTGGGCACAAGTCAGTTTCTTATTTCTTATTTTCTCTTTCTTTTTTGGCCCCACTTGTCTAGTGCAAAATTGTAGCTAAAATAAGACTCCTAAGTGTTTCATTTATTTATTTATTTATTTTCCCCTTACCCTCTGGTTTTGCTTCCCAGCCCTTATTCAAGGAATCAGTCTTGTCTTTAAAATGGTCTCTTCTCACTGAGAAATTCACCCACTCTTTCAGTGATCAAGCTCCCTCCGGTAGGATAAGATTTTAGATGAACAACATGTACTCTTTAGACTCCCCAGGACAGCATCATTGATTTTCTGGAAGTCTTCAAAAAGAAATGCATAGGGATAAGCATTATTTATAAAGGTATCTTTTTCATAATCAACAACTATTCATCTCTTCTGTTAGCAGGTTTATCATCACAAGGAAGGAAACTGGCATCTGAAAGTGGTGGCAATCCAGAGTCCTGAAGGAAGATTGCTTTGTGGGGTACATAAATTCTTACCTAGTTTCAATTTCCTTATGAATTTTCTTGGTTTACTGCATATAACTTTATAATTTGCTTTCTATTTCCACCATTTATTTATTCCCATCCTTTCTAATTTATCCAAATAAAGGTCTTAAAACTGCAAGACATAAAGATGATTCATTCCAAATATTTTCTCTATTTTTTTTTTCACTGACAATAGCTAGTCTCATATTTCAAAAGGACTGTTTCCCTGTAAATACCTTTTCTTTTTAAAAAAATGGTGAGACATGGAGATAAAAGACCCCAATTTGGCAGAGTAATTAGTTGGTCAATCGCTTTTTTATCACATAAATTACTTTTCTGTCAAGTGACAACAAATGTAATTTGAACTGAGATTAATTACATAATAATTATGCTTAACATAATTGGTTAAATAGAGGAATTTCTTGTGAAATAGTAGATTCTTGAATTTATACAAATAAGACCAGATGGTGAACAGCTAGTTTTAATTAAATTAGGTTTGATAATTATAGATGATTAATTTTAGATTTGTCTCAGATTAGAAAGGCTATATTAAGGAAATTATTTTTAGTTTTTTCAATAGGATGATAACTTATAATGATGGTCATAAACCATGATACCTGGGATCAAATTAATAATCCCTTAACTTCACTTTGATAAATAAGACTTTGGTAAAGGTTACTAAGAAAAAATGATAGGCTCTCCTTCCTGAGAGGTCCTGTGTATAAGAGGTTTTTCTTCACGGGTTGGGCAGGGGCAGGTAGAGGGTAGATGAAGTAAATGACTTTTTGAAGATATTTCTAATTCCTGAATGTGATGACTAAGCCAATATTGTAGAAGAATACATGTTGATATAGCAGACCAGAAAAACAGCTTCTGAAAAGGATGTGAAGATCCCACAAATGCATGTGTTGTAGAGAAAGGGCTTTTCTCCACATTTCCTTTTCATTCAGAAGGTATTTTCACATGGCTTCTCATGTGAACTCTGGCACAAGAAGTCTGTGAATTGCTTCTAACCACAGGAGCCCTGTGTCCCTCATCTGTGAAGAAGTCTGAATCTAAAAGTACAAAAAAAGATAGGCCTGGCTCACTGAGGGGCTGCCCCACAATGAGGCGAGTCATTTTCATTCTTCATGGGTGACTTTTGATTATGTTTGTTTGCTCATTCATTTATTCACTGTGTGCAAAACCTTGCGTTGGTGATATGGTTTTACTGCGTGCTAGGTTGCTTCAGTCGTGTCCGACTTTTTGTGACCCTATAGACTGTAGCCCACCAGGCTCCCCTGGCCATGAGATTCTCCAGGCAAGAATACTGGAGTGGGTAGTCATGCTCTCCTCCAGGGGGTCTTCCTGACCCAGGGACTCTTACATCTCCTGCATTGGAAGGTGGGTTCTTTACCACCAGCACCACTTGGGATGCCCAGTGGCTTTATTAGGCACAGACTTTCAAAATAAAAAACTGTTAATGCAAAAGCTGGCTTTCTCTATTTCGATGGTGTCTATAGTCTTCCAACAACTTATCTTTAGCTGCTTTTACTATTTTCTATAAAAGGAAAGCAAAGCCCAGCTCTAGCTCAAAATCAACCCATACTGAAGTGACCTAAATCTTCAGGTGGCCCAACCAGGGGAACAGAAGCTGAGGCAAAGTGTCTAAATGATAAACACACACAGAGCCACGTGCTTGTGATCAAACCTGTGAGGAGGGGGGGAGGACCACCTGGCTGCCTTAGGGCAGCTTTGCAGACAGGTGTCCCCCACCCCCCATGCAGGCTGGGGGATTAGATTCTGGCTCATTGACTTGCAGCAGACCAGATCTTGACAGCAACAGAAATTCTCAGTGAAAATTATACTGGTCATTTTAAGCAGCCTGAGATTGGATGAATGAGACCAGCTAGGATAGTATTTTTGTGTAGCATTAGGTCCATTCAATCAGTCAGGTTATAGACCAGAAGAACATTTTCATGAACACAAAGTTGGAACAAGAGCATTGGCTTTCTATTTTTAATTATATTCTTTGTTACACAAGTCATACTTAAGTATTGTGGAGGAATTATAAGATATCAAGAGGAAGGAAGAAGAATAAATCACTTTTAACCCTACCATCCAGCAATTACCACTCTTACCATTTTGGAATACATCCTTCTAGATGTTTTTCTATGAGTACCCATTCTTTACAAAGAGAAAAGACATTTGGGTATATACTATTAATATTTCATAATAATTTTTGTTGAATAACACATTATGAGAATTTTTATATGTCAGTATATTTACTTCAGAATAACCACCTTGATGGGAGCGGGGTATTTTAGAATATGACCTTTATTTTTTTTAGTCAATCCTTTATTTCTAGACTTTGAAGTCTCTATTCTAAGTTTTTACTTGATTAACCCCCTGGTCCACTGTTGCTGAGTTTCTGTTCAGAGAACAAGGGCTTTTCATCTGAAATTGGATCACCCTCTGGGCAGCATTCATGAAAACAGCAAATCTAAATTCTAATTCTTCTCTCCTGCATTCATTCCCTTCTGCACACATTCAATTGCCAAATGATTTCAAGTTATTTTTATTGAGTAAATTTTAGGTTAATTACCTTGCAGTGACATAAAAATCGCACGCTAATTTAATAAGCTCTAACACTTAATTAGTAAGCTATATTTTACATCACATGAACTAATAGATTATCAGAGAAAAGATGTCTTAGGTCAGCAATTCCAAACCTTGGCTACATATTAGAACCACCTTAAAGGGCTTTGAAAAATCCTAATACCCTGGTCTCACCCCCAGTTAAATCAGAATCTCTAGGTGAGGGTCCTGGGCACAGTTGGTATTGTCAAGCTCCCTAGGTAATTACTATGTGCAGCCAAATCTGAGGATCCCTTTTGTATATCAAGTGCCCTTCTGTTTCTGAATGTGTAATCTTTTTTTGATTTCTCTGAATTTTTGAATCAAACACTTATCAAGGGTAAAGAGGGGAAGGGATAAATTGGGGCATTGGGATTGTCATATACACACTCAATATATATGTGTATTATATATATACTAGGTAACTAAGAAGAACCTACTGTATAGTACAGAGGACTCAGTTCATTACTTTGTAATGGCCTATATGGGAAAAGAATCTAAAAAATAGTGGATATATAACTGATTCACTTTGCTGTACATTTGAAACTAACACAATATTATAAATCGACTATACTAAAAAAAAAAGTGAGGAAGTTGGGATGTTGAGACTGATCTGAAGCTGGAATTGGCAGATGGAGAGGCAAGTCCAGTACAAACGCTTCTTCCTTCCTTTGAGGCACCGGCTGGGGACATCGAGGAACAGCATCAGGCTCTGAAATCCATGGATACAGCCTTGCCTTGCAGAATGACTAAGCTGTGCTCTTGATAGTGACCACAGCAACCCCAGTAGCAACAGCCTGTACAGTTGCTGAGTCACTGAATGTCCGCAACAGCTCGAGGAGGCTGGTGCTGTAAGCATTCCCTGTATTAAAAAGTAAAGGTAAAGAGCACACACTTGGAGCCCAATACCTGTTGGCTGTCCAAGTTCAGCCTTCTAAAGCTGTGGAAGCCCTAGGAGGGTGTTTAACTTCTCTATGCTTCACTTAATACACCTATAAGTCTCTACATTTTCTGATGCAGGCAAACTGTCCTTGTGGGTAATTTAACAATTGTACATACTTTCATTTCTAGGCTGTTTCATTCATTCTTCAGAAACTGTGAATAGACGAGAACTGTAATGAGCAGGCTGATACATTAGAGTGGGTCTCCACAGTTCAGACAATTTAAAAGCCAGTGAAATTAATAAAAGGGACATCAAAGTGTGCTTTTGCAATCTGTGAGAGGGATGGGAAATTGCATAACACCCAGTGTAGAGGCTGTAATAAGACAGCACTAAGCGACAGCAAGTTTATGATCACCTCTGGGTGCCCATTATGGAGCTTAATGAATCCCTTTTAAAGCATTGTTGTTACCAGAGGTTTCTTAGAGTGGCTCTCCGGCTGGGACACAGGCAGAGCTGCCCTCGCCCTGGTTCCAGACTCACTTCCCTTTTGTAGGGCACTCGCTCGGAAGAGCTCTTTCTCTGTTATGCATCTCCTAGCACAAATCTAATTCTTCCCCTGCCTTTCTGTGTGTTGAAAACTCTGTCCTCCCCATGTCCATTTTACAGCCATTATCAGTTATGTAAATCAGCACATCTTCTTAGATTGATTTTCTTTGTAAGCCAGGAGCCTGTGGTATTTCTGCCTGGGAGTGTAATTTGAGCTGTTTCATTGTTGAATTTTTCAGAGGCTACTTTAATTTCCATACGGTAGGTCTTCTTTCTTTCAATTGTCCCAGATCTCAATCTGTTTCTATAGAGAATTGATTCTGCATTCGATAATAGCTTTACTTACAGTATCTTCTAGAGTTTCCAAATGCTAGCCTTAGTAAGAATAAAAGGCATGTATGACATGACAGTTTTTCAACACTTCTGGAAGAGATGTAATACTTGAAGGCCAGAATAAAATTACCTGTCTGGTAATGGAAAATTGAGAACACAATAATCATTGCCTTTTCATCATAAAAATGTTAAAAGATGAAATATAACAATGCCACTGTATTGCAAATGATCTACATCTAATAAATGTAAGAAGAAAACCTTTAAACTAAAATAGGGAAATTTCATGGCATACTGTGCTTTTAGCATATTGAAGAGTATAAAGCAATTACAAAGTAGTAATCTAATATTTTATAGAAATGCAAACTAAATTTATTTACATCTTAAAAGCACCATAAACTTTCTGGGATCAAAACTAAATTCAAACAGTTTAGTTTATTAGAGAAATACAAGTAAACTTAATTTTCACAAAGTGGGGAAAATACTATTACAAGGATATGTGTCTACATCTCTTTACTGATTTATAATAATTCAACAATAATTGCCTTACAGGTTATTAAGATCACTTTAATAGATTTTATATTTTTAATAAATTTTATACTTAATAAATCAATTTGCAATTGAAGCATCTTATATCAAGCCAGTTTACTCTATATTTGAATACAGAAAGATTAAAATTGTCATCTGTTGGCAAATAAACTTATCTTAGAATTATAAAACTAATTTGAAATTTTAAATAGATTTACCTAATTAATTGAAAATGATCTAACCTTTTTTAAAGTATCTCCTGCAAGAATTGAAATATTTAACACTAGAAATTTAAATTAAATTAAGTTGCAAATAATTATGTTAGTTTTGAATAAATGTATTGAACTTTACCCACAAATTGTGAATGTTAGCTTTAAACTGAGAAGTTCTAGCCTTTAAAAAATAGTTATATGATTGCACCCATCGCACAAAACTAAAAATTTTTTTCCTTATTTAAAATATAGAAGGAACAATTTAAGGTAAAATTTTTAAAACTTGTCTTAAATTATGATCAAAATTATAAGAAAAACATGAGTTATAAGGCAAAGAATCAATAAAGGTGATATATTTTAATCAGATGTATGCAATGAATGGTATTCATATTGACTTGTTTGGACCAAAAAAACAGGCATAAAACAAACAAAACTCTTAAATTCAACCAACTACAATTCTATTTAAATTCATGACTCTATGTAGTGGATCATTCAATATATATTACATTTAAAAGTAATTGATTTCCTGCAGAAGTATCCTCTACTTCCCCCCATTAGTCTTCCTGATCTCTTGATCAAGTCATTCTAGATGTATGAGTTTTCCAAAGCATTGAGACATCATTGTTCAATTGCCAAAATATCAAAAGTTTGGCTTTTATTTAATGGAATTCTTCTTTCCACTAAGGGACAAAAAAAGGTGCAGAAGATAATATAGCAAGCATTAATCTAGTTACACATCTAAATTTTTAAACAATAATCTTTTCCCATATTGCCTGCAGAGTTTATTAATGAAATCAAATGTCACAGATCTAGGTGAAGTTCACTTTGTAGCTTCCCCATCCTATTATTCTCCCATGATTCTCTCTCCTCACAGGTAATTAATGTTCTAATTTTTTTAATGCAGTTTATACTGATGCACTTATCAGCTACCGGTTTATACTGTATCTACT
This sequence comes from Antilocapra americana, assembly GCA_007570785.1. Classification (NCBI taxonomy): domain Eukaryota; kingdom Metazoa; phylum Chordata; class Mammalia; order Artiodactyla; family Antilocapridae; genus Antilocapra; species Antilocapra americana. The sequence continues at coordinate 57,327,379 of ML662442.1, forward strand.
TTTCTACAACCACCTTATAATTTTTTTGTTCTGCTTTTCTTTTTAAAATGTGAATAATTCTAAATGTGAATATTCTTATGTACCTAAATATGTATATCTGAATATACATATGTCCGTTTGAAAAAGATTGTGTATTAATATTTGAATAATTTTAATAAAACATTCTGTTTCCTCACCCAAAGTGATTGGACTAGTTTATCTTTTTATCAACATGAAAAAGTGTTACTATTACTTCACATTTGTGCTACCACTACAGTTGACTAAACTTTTTAACATCTGGTGGCTGAAAAATGGGATTAAAATTTTTTTTTATTTAGTTTTTAACTGTGTTGGATCTTTGTTGCTGAGCAGGCTTTTCTCTACTTGAAACAAATAGGGGCTACTCTCTAGTTGTGATGCATGACTTCTGATTGCAGTGGCTTCTCTCATTGCAGAGCACAGGCCCTAGGAGGCACAGGCTTCAGTAGTTGCAACATGTGGGTTCAGTAGTTGTGGCTCCTGGGTTCTGGAGTCTGTACAGACTCATTAGTTGCGGTGCACAGGCTTAGTTGCTCCTCGGCATGTAGGATCTTCCTGGTTCAGGGATTGAATTCATGTCTCCTGCATTGGCAGATGGATTCCTTACCATTGAACCACCAGGGAAGTCTGAGAAATGGGATTTTACTGTGGGTTGTTATTTATGTTTTCATGATTACTAATGAGGTGCTCTGTCTTTTCATATATTATTTTGGTGTTTTGTGTTCCCTCTTTGTGAAATGCCTATTTAGATCTTTTGCCCACTTTGCTACTTGTGTGTGTCTGTATATATATATATATATATATATATATATATTTATGACTTCTTTATATATTCTGGGTACCAATCCTCTGTGGTATGTAGGAATACCAATGTAGAAATGCATTAGTAGTTTATGGTTGGCATCCATTCTAACTGGTGATGTTTATGGTCTGTATAGTCAAAGTTATGTTTTTCCAGTAGTCATGTATGGATGTGAGAGTTGAACCATAAAGAAGGCTGAGCATTGAAGAATTGATGCTTTCAAATTGTGGTGCTGGAGAAGACTTTTGAGAGTCCCTTGGATAGCAAGGAGATCAAACCAGTCAATCCTAAAGGAAATCAACCCTGAACACTCATTGGAAGGACTGATTCTGAAGCTGAAGCTCCAACACTTTGTTTACCTGAAGTGAAGAGTCAACTCATTGGAAAAGACCCTGATGCTGGGGAAAATTGAAGGCAGGAGGAGAAGGGGGCAACAGAGGATGAGATGGTTAGATGGTACCACCGACTCAATGGACAGGAGTTTGATCAAACTCCGGGAAATAGTGAAGGACAGAGACGCCTGATGTACTGCAGTCCATGGGGTCACAAAGAGTCAGACATGACTGGACGACTGAACAACACAACAAACAATGCAATATTTATTGCTAAATCTTTTGAATAACATTTTTATTTATAGGTATAGATACTTTCTTCTGGCTGATGCTTTCTTTTTCCACTCCCCTTTTCAGTTTCTTTTGAGGAACAGAAATTCTTAATTTTAATGGAGTCAAACATCAGTCTTTTCCCATAAGCTGTGCACTTTTTATAACTTGTTTGAGAAATCTCTCCTTGCTCTTTTCTCATAAAATTATATCCTATTTTTTTCTGTGTGTTTTTAAGTTTTTAAAAGAAAAAGAAAACATTGTTGTCTTTTCTCCCTCTCACTGTAACGAGTGGTAAAATTCCCAGTCTTTATCACTGCCTTTCCTTCAGAAGCACGTCTAGAAGAGAATAGCTTGTCCTACACTGGTCTACACTGGTGGCTGAATTCCCTTGTATTCCTAACTATTTTGTATATGCTGCATTTAGACTTACTTATGGCAAAGAAGGCATTTTTTTTTTTTTAAGGAAACAAACTCAAGAAATCATGAAGATATATTAAAGCTACATATGCCTAAAAAGCTCTGAATTCAGGTCCCAGTTGCTGTCACAAAGGAGTGGACAGAGCTCCCACCCCTGCCCTTTTTTTATATAATGAAAGTGCCTTAGCATGGTTGCAGCTGTCACCACTCCAGTGAGCTGGTTTACAGATGTTTTCCACGGAGCGTCACAATAAAGAGATCCTTGTGCTAAGAAAAAAAAAAAAAAATGACTTTCATGTTAAAGTCCTTAATCCATGTGGAATTTATTTTCTGTACGCCATGAAGTAGAGATATATTTTCAGCCTTTTCCATGTGATTAATAAAATCATCCCAGCCCTTCCCTCAAACACTTCCCAGTTTCAACCCAAGTGGCCTCAACCTCTCTCTTTCTCCACCCATTAGCTCTCTTTCTCTCAGTGGTCAAATGATCCCTTCTCACGGCCACCACGACCACATCTAATTGACCACTCCCACTTTTACTGCTAAGTTCCACCGATTTATTGCCATTTCCCCCTGCCCCTGCCAACTCTTCCTCTCTATTGTTTCTTACTTTGGGATTCATATCAAAAGATTCACTGTTAGAGACACTGGCCACTGGCCAAGAGATTTCTCATTTGTTATGTAGCATTTTTATAATATAAAGGCCTTTGGCTCTTGAATTTATTTTGTGGTGTTCAGAGGTTCCTTATAGTCCCATCCTCCCCTCTTCTCCTGACTGCTTTTGGAAAGTGGTGATTTTATTATAATCATATCCAACAAATGGAGAACAGATTTAACACACAGTCAGACCTACCACCCTTTACACTGAGTGACTGGTTGGATCCAAATGGGCCTGAATAAGTAAGCACACTTTTCACTGTGGAGTCCCTGGCATGTCACTGACCGAGAGATAGCAGACCCAGAAGTGGATGCAGAGGGCCAGTGAACATGGCAAGGTGGAGCAGGGTTAATAGGATGCTGTGGTTAATGCAGAGCAGACAGGAATTAAGTCCCAAATAAAGTACACAGTAACAATGTAGCTTCCTCCTGAAATGATCATTATCTCCTATCATGACCAATTTGCCCAGGATTGTTGAGAGATGGTGGGAACCTAAATGGTGATGTAGACTGTGACAGAGGATTTGAATGGCTCTCAGCAAAACCAAAAGGAGACTGCCAGTCCTACAGAGATCTAGCTGAAAGTCACAAAAGAGTCTTCCCCAGGAGGTGAGACATGGAGCCACAAGAGCTTGTAGACTAAAAGAAGTCAGTAGTCTTCAAGGGACAAAACAGATGGTACCTAGGTACTTCTTTCAGGCATGTGAGTCTCCTCCCCAGACAATACACGACAAAGTCATGCATCTAGCTGCCATGTTTGCTAATCAGCACTGATAAAAATGCTCACGCCTGCCCTTTCCTGCTAGGTTGCTTGTTGCTGTGTGTTTCCTAAGAATGTACGTTGCCCATATAAGATTCACAGGAATGCCATGGTTCCATCCAAGAGCAAAAGAACATAATTATAAGAACAACTCCCTTAGTGCACTCTGCTCCTACACTTTGCCCCCACTCTTAGTGAAAGGCATCATCCGAGAGACTAGTTTCAATTGCTCAGGAAATCCTTAAACTGGCCAAATTGTTTACATTCTTGCATCTAAGCTTCAAGAGTTTCCCCAAGCACACACTCTTGAATTTCTGTCATACAGCATTTTCTGATGGATTCATTCAACAATCATTTCGCAGACATCTGTTTCATGCTAAACCTTGTACGAGAATCTGAAAAAAAAAAAGATATGCCTTGCGTATGGGAAACAGGGGCAAAAAATTCTTTTGCACTGATCATTTAAAGGATATATAGGTTTTTGAACCAATGCAGGCACTCCTGTGTGACAGGGACTCCCTCAGAGCCACAGGAAGACTCATAAAATACAAAAATCTCTTTGTTCTCTGTGGGCAACTACATATAAAGGATTGTCAGGTCAACTATATAAAACTCAAGGCTCCACAAAAATTGCATTACGGAGTCACAAATCCATTATTGAAAATGCTAAGGTGAGCAGATAAACCAGTGAATTATACAAGTCACCCTACTGTTGTGCATTAGATTATAAAAAGGACAATTTCTTTTCTAAACCCTTGAAAGACTTGCAGATATAATTGTAACTGGAATTTCACTGCACCTTTAGAATATTTGTTCAAATAGAGGCAGAAGAAAATGTGAACTAATGTATAGTGATGAAATGCCCTTTTTCCCCCACCACATTATTCACTTTTTCCTTCAGTGCCTACTTTTTCTGTCTTGAGCCTTTAACATTGTTCAAGAGGGGAAAAAAAACCCTCTCTCAGTTTTAGAACATCATGTACTCCTTACTGAATGGTCTTGCTTCTTCATGACAAAGTACTTGCCTATCTGAGCATGTTTAGTTCTGGATGCATGCCATTTGATATTCAGCTTGGAGTTAATAAGTATTGGGGCACAGTGTCCATGGCTGAACATTTACATAAAGGGTATTATGTCCTTTGGCTCAGCAATCATCTAATAAATTAATATTAAACAATAATTTGCAGGCTGCTCAGCACATGGTGAATGTCCATCATTCATGTTCTGGACTTAATATTCTTCTAGCATTTTTCCACTCTTGAGACCCAGTAATATGCCTCATGGGACAATAAAACAACATCAAGAATTGACACAGTGAATTGAAAAGACAAATGTTCACTGAGTAATTGTACAGCTTATGTGTACTGGCAGAGTCAGAATCTTTCCTTCTCATTATGTCTTCTTCTAAGCTATGGAAACACTATAAGAAAATGTTTAATCCTTTTTATGCTCTTATGTCTTATATTGTTATTGATCCCATCAGATGGTGGTATTCTTGTGGGATTAATAATTATCATTTTAATAGTTAACTGCTCATTCCATATTTATTAATAAATTGTTTTTAGAGAACACTGTTAAATGTGGGGAAAGTGGTTGCTCCAACAATCCATGTTCGTAAAACATCTTGAGAACGAAGGCCACTGAAAAGGCAATAAATGCAAGTGAAGTGAAGTGAAAGTTGCTCAGTCGTGGTAGACTCTTTGTGACCCCATGGACTATTTGGTCCATGGAGTTCTCCAGGCCAGAATATTGGAGTGGTTAGTCTTTCCCTTCTCCATGGAATCTTCCTAACCCAGGGATCAAACCCAGGTCTCCTGCATTCCAAGTGGATTCTTTACCAGCTGAGCCGCAAGGGAAGCCAGAAGGGTGTGTTGCCTCCCCATTGGGGAATCAAACCCATGTGACGGGTGGGGATATTCACCACTGTACTAAGGAGGGCGGCAAAAGGATGTGCATATCCTTTTTCCAACCTATGGAGGTTGTATTTAGGAGTTTAGAGCCAGAGCTCTTCTGGTATACCTCTCCTACTTGGTTGTCATCTCTGTCTAGCACCACCATAAACCTAGGAAATAAGGAGGGAGTAGGGGTGAGAGGTGTTGGGGAAGAAGAAAAAGAAGAGTCAAAGAGATAAACTTGGGGAAACATATACTGTAGATAAACTAATGACAGTTTTGCCAGGGCACATCTCATATCTTAATGTTCCTTAAAAATACTTTTTTTGGTTAATATAAAAATAGCTGGAGTCATCCTTCAAATTAAATGAAGATTGGAAGGATAAATGCATAATTTTACAAGGAAAAGATCTGGGAGTCACCATTTTAATCCAGTGATCAGTCCTAGCATCTCTAATGGTGAGATTCTAGGTGGTGTCTGCCTCCTGTGTGATGAGATGTGAAGGTCACTGCCCCTCTATGAAGTGTTCTTGATCTAACTTTTAAATTACAAGAATCTACAGCATAAAAGAACAAGCTAAGTGAGACTGAAGAAACATGTAAATCTAACAGGTGGGATATCCTACAGGACAATTGGCCTTGTTAATTCAACAAATTAGTTGTTGTCATTAAAAGAGTGGAGTTTTTAAATACAAATAACATAGTTGGGATCTTAAGTATGATTTTTCCTATATTTTCTTATAAATGCCCTGTCTCATATCTTCCATCCAAAAAGAGATGGTTTATAATTATTAATCATCATTATTATTGTTATTATTATAAAAATAATATATGAACACTATGAAGTCTTGGTAAGGATGGGAGCAACTGGAACTCTCACGTACAGCTGAGAGGAGTACAATTAGATACAACAACTTTAGAAAAGTGCCAATATACATTAAAGCTACTGTATGATGCCAATTACGTAAAGTTCAAAAAGAAACGAAATATTAGCAGTTTAAGAGGTCATGGCAGCTGTTATACTTGGGACAAAGGAATTAGTGACTGGAAGGATGTACAAGCTTCTAGGATGCTGATCATGTCCTGTTTTTAATCTGCGTACTGATTACAGTGGTGGATTGGCTTTGTAAAATTCCCTGAGTTGCAAATTTATGATTTGTGCACTTTTCTCCATGTGTGTTATATGTCAATAAAAAGATTTCAAAAAAAGTAATACATGTTCACAGTACCAGATTCAAACAATATTACATTACTTCCCTTTGGGGAATAAAGTGTATGCCAAGGAATGGTAAATAATGGCCTAATTGCAGAGTCCATTGGCTAATTGCTTTGTTTTTGTAAGTGAAAAATCCTGGTTTGTCAAAAGCAATCTTCCTAGGGACTTCTCTGGTGGTCCAGTAGTTAAGACTCTGCTTCAAATGTAGGGGGTGTGGATTTGCTCTCTGGTCAGGGAACTAAGATCCCACATGTCACATGGCATGAACAAAAATTAAAAAACATAAATAATCCTCCCATGTAACCAGTCAATGCATTTAAGACTTCTACTCAAAAAACCTATTGCATAACCCCACTGATTGAACATGCAATGTTGGTGGGTTAAGACAGCATTGGCTGCTCTTCGTTTCCAGTGTAACACTTTGTAAAGAAAGGAAATGTTAACCCTGAATGCTCACTTTGTGTGGATTTAGGTTACAGACCTAACACAACCAAACTGCAAAGAAGTATCTCCGTTTTTTGACAAAATGCCTCTCCCGAAGGAAAAACAAGCTCTAAATTTTGACATCTTCTCAATTATGACTTTAGATACTGTTTCGTATGTTGGGGCCTTATATTTAGACATGATTAAAAGATCTCATCAACTGCTTTCTGAGGCACACAGGGTCTTTGTTTTGTCATGTGAGATTTTCCATTGCAGTACATGGACTCTCTAGATGTGGCATGGCGCTCAGTGGCTACACGGCATGTGGGATCTTAATTCTCTCTGTCTCCTGCATTGAAAGGCAGATTCTTAAACACTGGACCATCAGGGAAGTCCTGAACTGGCTGTTTTTAACAATCAACCAGTAATCTCATTGTAATTTCGAAACACTTGTGACAGTCTGGTATTAAAAACTAACAAAGAAGCACCTCTTAGCATGAATGCATAGAAATTATAAAATTGGAAGATGTAGAGGAAAGCCTTGAGTAAATATAGACAGCAACCAGTGTCATCATTCCATTGACCACAGGACAAATCACTACACTTGTGCCTCGGATTTGAAATCAACTTCATTTACCACTTCCCAACAGTTTTGTGAGTATTTATCATTAGAATTTTATTTGGGGGGAAAACGGAAGAGCAGTGACAGGGACAGAGGGAAGGAAAGTGGGAGGACATACCCCCTAGACAGTCTGATAATGAGAAAAACAGAAACAGCTTTTTTGGGGGCTTGTTTTCTTAACTATGCCCACCAGGCGTAAGTAATCAGCATTTCGTCTGGTTGATAGGACTTCCTAACACTTTTGTCATTTGGCAGCCAGCAAGTTAGCCCTAGTGTATACACTGTAGATAGCCAATCCCTTTTATATTGTTCTAACCCTTTAATCCCTTGCTTAAATAAGAGAAGAAAATGTACACATGGAGTTTATAGAACTTATCAACTTGTTTATCAAAAGATATAGAAAATATTTTTGCTTTGGAAAATGGGTTTGGACCTCAAGATACGCTTCCTAGGTGGTACTAGTGGTAAAGAACTCACCTGCCAATGCAGGAGATATAAGAGACACGGGTTTGATCCCTGGGTTGGAAAAAGCCCCTGGAGTAGGAAATGGCAACCCACTCCCAGTATTCTTGCCTGGAGAATCCCATGGACAAAGGAACCTGGGGAGGGCTACAGTCCATAGGGTCACAAAGAGTTGGATACAACTGAAGTGACTGAGTGCACACAATGCAATAGACATGCATTGCATGCGTGAATATATGCACACTAGCACACACACACACACACACACACACACACACACACACACACACACAATAAGCAGGCAATCAGCAATGCCCTGGGACAAAAGAATATGATCTTTGGTCTTTCCTCTTGACAACACCACATAGAAAATATCTGATTTCCTAATGAACACATATTAATGTGTAGATATAGGCTTCCCTGTTGGCTTAACAATAAAGAATTCGGCTGCCAATACCTGCTAACACAGGAGATGCAAGTTCCATCCTTGGTTCGGGAAGATACCCTGGAGAAGGAAACAGCAACCCACTCCAGTATTCTTGCTTGGAAAATCCCATGGACAAGGAGCTTGGTGGGCTACAGTCCATGAGGTTGCAAACAGTGGAACATGACTTAGTGACTAAACAATGACAACATATTGCAACAACTGAAAGTAAATCCTAGGCTAGGAATATTTTCACTGGCCAATTTTGAGGACATTTTCTGACCTTTCTTGAGGCTACAGGGATTTTGGAAATATTACATCAGTCACTGATACAATGTTACCAAAGAAAGTATGATCTTAAATACTGAAATATAATAGGGGTCAAGCCACCAGTCTATGCAATGGCTAAATCAGCAAAACAGCTCCATTTACTTTGTCTAATGTTTCAAACAAATGCACTGTCTAAATCATATTTTCTGTTGACTGCTTTCCATGGTGCCCTTTAAAAATCTCTAATAAAAACTAAACCCTGTGCATGTACTTTCTACCTCAGTTTTGTGCTTACTGTCACATGAGAGCTGAGTAGGAAGCCACTTGAGATCAGAAGGACATAATTTTCAGAAATACAGCTTTTAAAATAAAAGAGGTAATGGTGACTATCAAGAAATATCTTTCATCTATTTCTTTAGTGCTAGCAGTGTTAAGTACATCATTTTACTACTTCATGCTATGAGATTATCAATCAATAACTATTTACTCCAGGAAATAAATCAGAGAAAGAGCGTGGAAAAAGAAACGATCTTCTGTAAAAGTTAGAGCTACATATCATCTTAATGTTTATTTGGTAGAAATTTGAAAAATACACGTGGTAAACAAATGTCTGCTAAGTCCTCTCAGTTGGCTTTCCCCTTTCATGAATTAATTATTTTAAGTCTCCTAAGGTTTGAAGGTGATACTTGGTTTGAAGGATATTTTATAGGAACATTTAGGAAAAACAGATAAGTGGGTACAAAATCATCATTGCTTCTTGGAAAGGCTTTTTTTCACACAATCTTAGCATTTAAATCTTGTATGTCCTTAATGGAATGGGAGGGGAAAGGTCAAACCCTCTTATTTAATTTAGAAGTTGATTGTTTGCTGTTGTTTGACCAAGGGAACTTCAGGCCCAAGGACATGGGAAATAAGTGGAATTCAAGTTGTGACACCAGAATAAAAAATGATGTGGACCCACAGAAATTCTGTTCCAAGAGAACATTTGAATTTAATGAAAATGTCAATTCCAGGACCTCAAATCAGATACTTCCACACACATCATTACACTACTGCAAGAAGACCTCCCCCTGCATACACACACACACACACACACACACACACACACACACACACACACCTTCAGGCACACCTATACCACACACACACATATGCAGATATCACAACGAGGCAAGCATATAGGTCATACACAGAGCAGACACACATATATACTGATACAAACACACCACAAACTTGTACACATGTAGCCACACACACACACACACATCAACATCAGATACACACACATGGTTCTATACACAATCACTTGTCTGCCTAAGATAGATGAGTGAAAGGGACTCAGCAGAATATTCCATTACTTCACTACTTTTTCTCCACTGCATACACTGAAAAAAGTTTGCAAGGAAGATTTGGACCTGATATTTCTGAACACTTCACTCATATTGAATATTAGGTAAAAGCCATGGTACTACAAACAATAAATGCTGGAGAGGGTGTGGAGAAAAGGGAGCCCTCTGATACTGTTGGTGGGAATATAAGTTGGCACAGACTCTATGGAGAACAGCCACTATGGAGAAAACTATGGAGATTCCTTAAAAAACTGAAAATAGAATTTCCATATGCCCCAACAATCCCACTCCTGGGCATACACCTGGATAAAACCATAGTTCAAAAACAGATACATGTACCCCAATGTTCATTTCAGCACTATTTACAACAGCCAGGACATGGAAATGACCTAAATGTCCATCAACAGAGGAATGGATAAGAAGATGTGGTATATATACACAACGAAATATTACTCAGCCATAAAAGGAACAAAATTATGCCATTTGCAGTAATATGGATGAAATTAGAGATCGTCATACTGAGTTAGACACAGAAAGACAAATGTATGATATTGCCTACATGGTGGAATCTTAAACAAAGGATATAAGTGAACTTATTTATAAAATGGAAGTAGAGTCATGGATGTAGAAAACAAACTTATGGTTACCAAGGGATAACTTTAGGAGAGATAAGTTGGGAAATTGAGATGGACATGCATACACTATTATATATAAAATAGATAACTGATAAGGACCTACTGCATAGCACAAGGAACTGTACTCAATAATCTGTAATGGCCTACTTGGGACAAGAGTCTAAAAAAAAGTGGATATATGTTTGACTGATTCACTTTGCTGTATACCTGAAACTAAAACAACATTGTAAATCAACTGTACTTTACTAAAAATTAATTACAAAAAGAAAAACATCATGGAAAAACAAAACAAAAAAGCCGTGGTAAGAGTAGAGGTCTTAGATTTTCAGTACATTTTAAATGAAACAGAAATGGAAAGAAATATTGTTTTATTTATATCCCAGCCATTCTGCTTACCTTTTAGGCATATAATATCTCTTATATTTCTAGAGTGATTTAGAGTTTAAATAGCACTTTCACACAGTTTTATGTAATCCTCACAGTGAAGTATGGAGGTAGGTGTGACTACAGGTGAAAAAATGAAGGCCTCAGGAGTTTTAGGGCCTGTCAAAGGGTCATAGCTTGGAAGAAACAGCACCACGATTCCAAATCAAGTCATTTCTAAATGACTTTCCTGGTCTATATTTCTACCCCTGCCCCCAGGGCTGTGCCATGAATCAGTGGATATCATTTCTGCACTTTGTATTGCTTAAAAGTCCAATTCTCTTTAATTTCTATTCTCAGTTATTACCCAGAAAACCTCACTGGCACACTCATTGGCCTTCTACTTTATAGGATGACTGATGCTGATCATATTAGGGGCATGAAAATGATCATTTCTCTATCATGTAACCAGTACATGAAAGAAACAGATTTGGGGGCTGCCAAAAAATTTTTTTTCAGGTTAGATAACAACTTTTACACTGTTCTCAACATTGCCTAGCATATACTTGTACTTGAAATTATTTGTTTACACACAATGCACATGAAATTAGATGACACTGCAGAAATTAGAAAGCTGAGTTCATTCATTTTACTACTATGATTTCTCCCACAATGGAAGATAAGATCTTTCCTTCCTTCCTTTCTTTTGCATTAGCTAACTTACTTATGTTATCTTTCAGCAAGGATTTATACTCATGTGTACCTTCATTTAGGTGACTGATTCTAGAAGTTACAGACATCAGTTCTTCTATGTGTAAATCACACTACAGCCAATCACAAAGGTCAGACCATAACATGGGTTGTTTGGAAAAGCATCCCTTCCTGAAACGAATGACCATGCAGTAACTGAGAGAAGTTCCTGCTTGGCATTCACAGGCTCTCTCTCTACTAATTCTCACCATTTATCAAAATGCCAGCATGAAAGTCTACTTCTCCACTTATAAATAATGAAGAATTCCCCAACCATCACTAAGTCAAAATGAAAACTGATTATCTTGCATTAATTTCCTGAGTTTCTTTGTAAACAGCTCTTTCTACTTTGTGAAGCTGGCTTCCCTTTTGGAATGGCTTTATTTAATAAGCTCATTGTGGTAAAGTCACCTAAATTATAATCTTTCCAGCCAGTGAAAATATGGTGAGAACATTCATATTTATAGAGTATACTTAGATCAGGTTATTTCCTTGGCATCTCATTACTACACCCAAATATTTGTTTGAACTTTAATATTTTGATAATCACTTGTGGCAACCATGCTCAATTAACAGAAATAGTGCAAAAATTAAAATACAGCATAATTTACTATAGAATGTGTAAATTTGCTATTTGGCTAACACATACACACAACAGGAATAGCAAAAATCCCTGGAGATATTCTGTTTGGAATGTTAATTTCAAATAAAATTCTTAAGCACTGTTTGCAGCTCTCTAATTGAGAATATAGAAGTAATGTGTTCTGAATTATGAATTATAAAAAATGTTTAAATAATTGTCATCATAACCATGTGATACTTAGCATGCAGAGAAATAGAAGACTGTGTTCAATATTTTCTGTAAAATGTTTGAATGAATCTGGATTGAGAGCAGCTGTCCATGGTACTGATGGCCAGGACCTGACAACAGTGGAGCTAAGTGGGCAATGAGTTCATGATCAGAGATCAAAATACCACCTGTTCTCAATATGTGCATTTTCCAGAGGGTAAGGATTAGTAATAGACTCAGACCCTGGAGATCTTCGTGCTACTTCCCATTGTGCCTTTAACATAAACTAGCTCCAATATTTCAAAACCAGGGCATAGAGAATGAATAAAATCAATGAGAGAAAAAAGATCTGCATCTTAGAAGCCAAAAGTCAACTGATAAATTGCATTTCTACATTTTAATAGTCAATTACTTCACAAATAGTAGCCGAAGAAGAATTTTAGTTTTATTTTACCTCTATGTAACTGTATAATTTTTGGAAATTCACCTATCTCTCTGAATACGTTTCTTTACCAGTGAAATGGGATGACAATGACTATCTCTGCTTCCCAAAATGAAAGCCCTCTGAGATCAGGGATTTCATCTGTTTTGTTCACTAACCTATCCAAGCAGTTAGACTAGCTCTCAGAACATGGTAGATATTCAATAAATATTTGCTGAATAAATGAACCAGAGAGAAGGAATTTCTTTAGTATGGAGCTAAAAATGCCCTTGGATATCTCGAGATGCTAAGGAAGACATGTGGTGAAAAGGCAACTAGATATAAAAAAAATAGAAAAATAAAACTGAAAGAGATGAAAATTTAAGAGAAATGTTAAGGTGGACAAAGCAAAACTGGGTAAAAAAATACTACATGCTTTTGAGGTACACTCAAACATCAGCATTTCTCATGAGTAGTCTTCTAACTATTCCCCACTTCATTAATGTCTTCTATTAACAAGCTTTCCCCCACACTCCCATCTGATTTTCCCAGGTGGCTCAGTGGTGAAAAATCCACCTGCCAATGCTGGAGATGTGAGCTCAATCCCTGGGTTGCGAAGATCCCCTGGAGGATTAAATGGCAACCCACTCAAGTATTCTTGCCTGGGAAATCCCATGGACAGAGGAGCCTGGCAGGGTACAGTCCATGGGGTCATAAAGAGTCTGATATGACTTAGCAACTAAGCAGCAACAACATCCCACCTATCTAAGTCATCACAGAGCACGAAGTTGAGCTTCCCGTGCTTTATGGCAGATTCCCACTAGCTACTTATTTTACATATGGTAGTATATATATGTCAATCCTAATCTCCCAGTTCTTCCTCTTTCTCCTTTTTTCCCTGTGTCTACATGTCCATTCTCTACATCTCTCTTCCTGTCAAGGAAATAGGTTCATCTGTATTATGTTTTCTAGATTCCACATATACATGTTAATAAAGGAAAACATAAACAAGACAAAAAGAAAGCCCTCAGAATGGGAGAAAATACTTGCAAATGAAGCAATGGACAAAGGATTAATCTCCAAAACATACAAACAGCTCATAGAGCTCAGTATCAAAAAAGCGAACACTCACTCAAAAAATGGATAGAAGACCTAAAGAGACAACTCTTCAAAGAAGACATACAGATGGCCAAAAGACACATGAAAAAATGTTCAACATCACTAATTATTAGAGAGATGCAAATCAAAACTACAATGAGGTATCACCTCACATCGGTCAGAATGGCCGTCATCAAAAAATCTACGAACAACAAGGTTTCATATCATTTAATACTCTACTACTTCTTTGACATTTAAACATAAACTGTTCAACACTTTGCTTTCCTTTGCACAAATGTGCTATTAGCATTTGAAAATGGAGGTATTTCTTGTATTTCTATTATTTACTTCAAATACCAGGTACATATCTTCAGAATATTATGGACCCCAAACTCATGTTAGCCTGAGATAAAGCTGATTGCTTGACTTTCTCCTCATGTGCACTCATCTTTGAAAACCATAAACAATTAAATCTTCCTCTACACAGAGTTATTTCATGTTCTGGCTAGTTGGGGGCTCAGGGAGGGATACACGAGCAAAAAGCCACATGCATTTGAACATCGTGGATCACAATAAGGGAGGTAAGAGGGGGACCTGTTACAGGGATCAGCCTTGTCACACTAGTGCACTGTTCACCTGGGCGAGTGTTCAGAGCCTATCTGGGGGGATGTTGAGGCAGCAGGAAAGTATGAAGCTGTAAAACTTACAAAACAAAGGCAAAGAGGCTTAAGTTCAGAAATCTGCTGAAGGCCTAATAGCCAACAGGTGATGTCACTGCAGTTTGAACTCAGGCAGGCTGACTTCAAAGTCCTCAACTACTAGACTCATCCACCTCCCAAGAAATACTACTAGAAGAATAACAGGAAGCTTCCTGTATTGTTGTGCTTGCCAGGTAGACTAAGTGGCTTCATCTTATCCACTGTCCAGTCATCAGCCCCACTTACACTAAGATGTATCTGAATGAAATATCCATAAAAATGCCAAGAGAGGCTAAAGACATGAAGATGGCTGGCATTTACTGTTTAGAAGGGAGATTTCTTACTCTCCGGCAAAGCCTTTGAGAGCAAAGGGTACCATTCCACTAGAAAAAAAAGGAAAGGAGAAAAGGGAACCTAAGAAATGGGTGGTAAGGGAGAAAAAACCCAGGAAATTAAAAGGCAAAAGAGTGGATTTAGAGGGAAAAATGCTAACGAGTAAAGGCAGTGACCAAAAACAATGGCAGTGAGGGAATGAGATGAATGTGATGAAGGCAAAAGAAAAGAAACAGCAGCTAAAACATGGAAGTTCTCGAAGACTCTAGCTGTGTCAGACTCTCTTGAGGGTATCACAGAGCCCAAAGGGATGAATCCCTGTCAACAGAACAAGAGCAACAATCCAGCAGGGCAGCCTAGTAGAATCCTTTGGTTAAGTTTATAAGTGTTCAGTGTTTGTACTACCCAATATATGACACTAGCCACAGGTGGCTGCTGAACAATAAAATTGTGGCCAGTGCAAATAAAAAAGTGGATTTTAAGTGTGATTAATTTAAATAACCACATGTGGCTAGTGATTATTATTTTGGGTAACAAAGCCTAGTACTTTCAGGTGACAAAAGAAATCTGGGGACTTCTCTGAAAAGTACATTTTATACCTGTATCCCTCACACTTTTTAGAGAGTATTATGTATTAACCCCCACCACCCCACTCCTCACTCTTTCTAAAGATGTTCATGGCATAGAAAAATAAATGAATGTCCAAAGCTCTATCCTGAGTAATCAAAAAAAAGGCTACGACATATTTCATCTGCTAAGTATTATGAGCTGAATTATGCCCCCTCCATTTGTATGTTGAAACTGCAGTCCCCCAGGGCCTCAAAATGTAGCTGTACTTGGACAGAGTCGTTAAAGAGGTGATTAAGTTAAAGGAGGCTGTTGAGGTGGACTTAATCCAAGCTGACTGGTGTTTTTATATATAACACACAAAAAGACACCCAGGGATGTGCAAACAGAGAGAAAAGGCCATGTGAGGAGGAATAGGCCATGTGCAAGCCAGAGAAAGCCCTCAGAAGAAACCAAGCCTGCTGACACCTTGATCTTGGGCTTCCAGGTTCCAAAACTGAGAAAATAAATTTCTGCTGTTTAAGCCACCCAGCTTTTGGTATTATGTTATGACATTCATAGAAAAATATTCCACTTTACATATTAAACCAAGGCATTAAAAACAAGTATAACACATTTTAAAAAGTTCAGTGTGGTTTAAGAAAAACTTTTAGGGTCTAATGACTTATTCTTTGCTTATTTATAAAACCTTATTTCTTGACCAATCCCTCAAAGCTGAGAACACACCAATGCATAAGGCTCAGAATCTTGTAGCAAAACATTCAAAGGAGGAAACAAATTATAAACTACAATTATCCACTGCTTAGAAGTATTTTATATGCTATTCAGTTTAAATTCTAAAAGCCATATTAATGACTGTTAAATGGTAGTTCCCTATGCAGGATGACAGGCTTTAAAAATGTGACTCTTTCGTGCAAGACTGAATGGAGATTTCTGGTCGCTGGGCCCTGGTTTGGTGCTGTGAAGGTCAGCATTCTTCAGCAGGGAATTTGCATTAGTGTCTGGGTGTGACAAGAGCTGCATAAATTACCTATTGCAATGGCTAGCTCTTTCAATGATCCTTGCTGGCAGATATGGTGAGTATGGAGAAAAGAAAAGGAATCTCTCTTTTTTGTCTCCATTTTTCTTGTCAGCAAAACATGTTGTCATGTTTTACCCCATTTTCTCTTGAGATAAATGTTGTCTTCATAAACATTTTGTTCTTTTTTTTGTGTGTGTGATATGCTCCAAATCATTGCATGATTGCTAGACGTGACCTGACCTGTAACAATACTTTGAAACCTGCAGTTATCAAGACATTATAACAAGATGCAATAGTCTATCGAAATGTAAGGAGGCTCCATAGGCAAACCTAAAGTTCCATCTTTTAATAGAAATTTTCTATCAGTTGGAATAAATGCTGCATATTTGGCAGCAAATATAAACATTCATTCATAGAGACTCTGAGATCCTAACAAAAAGCCGTCTCCCCTTTCTAACATATTAACTGATACACATCTCTAATTACGAGGACTTTTTTTTTCAAGAAAACCCTCATTTGGAATCAGTGTTAAAACTGGCTCTTCTCCAAGATGAAATCATGAAGTTGGCAAAATCAGTTTTTCCTGGTCCCCTACATCTCCTGTGTTATTGTTCACAGTGTGGAATCAGTTCATTTGTGCAGTTCCCCGGTGCTTTGAACCTTTGGTTGCTCTTTCTTGCATTAAGATTTATTTATAAGATATACTTTGCCCTCTAGGCTCTGAGAATTTCAACAAGAAACTCTTGCTAATGTATTAATGGGTTAGGTTGGGTTTTCAGCTTTCTAGCCCTCATCTTAGTTATCACAATCTTCTGCTAACAATATTGCAAGTGAAACGAGAGATATGGTTGAAGATCATCTGACTCCATGGGAGATGGGGGAGGGAGCAAGTTTCCCAGGCACTATTTTGTAAGTCTGATTTGTCTCTCAGAACCAGTAGAAACATCTGACCCAAATAGACCCAATTCTAATTTTCAGAATGGGGATCAAAAACATAGCTGAGCCATTCAAAACATCTCTACCAATCAGGATGGGCTAAGGTATGCTTCCATAAAAAGCAACCCAAAATCCTAATTATTTCTAGTAATAAAGTTTATTTGTTTCTTCTATCTATAGCCATCACAAACGGTCTAGGAGCTATACTCTCAATCTCCTCCACTCAAGATCTAGGCCAAAAATGCAGCCTAGTATCAAGTGTTATCACCATTTCCATTGTTTCCCCATTGATTTACTATGAAGTAATGGGACTGGATGCCATGATCTTAGTTTTCTAAATGTTGAGTTTTAAGCCATTTTTTTTTCACTCTGCTCTTTCACTTTCATCAAGAGGCTCTTTAGTTCTTCTTCACTTTCTGCCATAAGGGTGGTGTCATCTGCATACCTGAGGTTACTGGTATTTCTCCCAGCAATCTTGATTCCAGCTTGTGCTTCATCCAACCTGAAATTTCATGTGATATACTCTGCATATAAGTTAAATAAACAAGATGACAACACACAACCTTGATGTACTCCTTTCCTGATTTGGAACCAGTCTGTTGTTCTGCTTCATTTTCTACTCCAAGGCCAAATTTGCCTGTTAATCCAAGTATCTCTTGACTTCTTACTTTTGCAATCCAGTCCCCTATAATGAAAGGGACATCCTTTCTGGTTGCTAGTTCTAGAAAGTCTTGTAGGTCTTCATAGAACCATTCAACTTCAGCTTCTTCAGGATTACTGGTTGGAGCATAGACTTTGATCACTGTGATATTGAATGGTTTGCCTTGGAAATGAGTAGAGATCATTCTGTCATTTTTGAGATTGCACCCAAGTACTGCATTTTGGATTTTTTTGTTGACTATGAAGGCTCCTTCATTTCTTCCAAGGGATTCTTGCCCACAGTAGTAAATATAATGGTTATCTGAGTTAAATTTGCCCATTCCAGTTCCTTTTAATTCACTGATTCCTAAAATGTTGATGTTCACTCTTGCCATCTCTTGTTTGACCACTTCTAATTTACCTTGATTCATAGACCTAACATTCCAGTTTCCTATTCAATATTGTTCTTTACAACATTGGACTTTACTTCCATCACTAGTCACATCCAGAACTGGGCATTGTTTTTGCTTTGGCTCCATCTCTCCATTCTTTCTGGAGTTATTTCTTCACTGATCTCTAGTAACATATTAGGCACCTACCGACCTGGGGAATACATCTTTCAGTGTCATATCTTTTTGCCTTTTCATACTGCTCATGGGGTTCTCAAGGCAAGAATACTGAAGTGGCTTGTTATTGCCTTCTCTAGTGGACCACATTTTGTCAGAAATTTCCAAAATTGCTGCAGATGGTGACTGCTGCTGTGAAATTAAAAGATGCCTTCTCCTTGGAAGAAAAGCTATGACCAATCTAGACAACATATTAAAAACCAGAGGCATTACTTTGCCAACAAAGGTCCACCTAGTCAAAGCTATGATTTTTTTCAGTAGTCATGTATGGATGTGAGAATTGGACTGTAAAGAAAGCTGAGCACCGGAGAATTGATGCTTTTGAACTGTGGTATTGGAGAAGACTCTTGAGAGTCCCTTGGACTGCAAGGAGATCCAACCAGTCCATCCTAAAGGAGATCAGTCCTGGGTGTTCATTGGAAGGGCTGATGTTGAGGCTGAAACTCCAATAGTTTGGCCACCTGATGCAAAGAACTGACTCATTGGAAAAGACCTTAATGATGGGAGAGATTGAAGGCAGGAGGAAAAGGGGACGACAAAGGATGAGATGGTTTGATAGCATCACAGACTTGATGGATATGAGTTTGAGCAAGCTTAGGGAGTTGGTGATGGACAGGAAAGCTGGCGTGCTGCAGTCCATGGGGTTGCAAACAGTTGGACATGACTGAGGGGCTCAACTGAACTGATCAAGTTTTTCTAACTACCATGCTAGCAGTAAGAGAGTCCTCTGGAAATTCTCACACCAGCCTTGCAATGTTTAGCCCAGAAGTGATATACATTACTTCTGCTCATGACTCACTGGCCAAAACTAATCACAGGCTCATCCAGCCACAGGGGCCTCCGGAACATCATTTCTATTTTCTTGTGTCTGAAAGAGAGAAAAGCGACATATTTGGCCAATGGCATAAACGAAATAGTAACCACAGTACTTGAAAGGACTCTTCTTCTGTGAACATTTACAAGGACAAAACAATAACTGAAATTAGCTAGGTATATATGAGATGTGTTAGTCATGAACAAATGCATAGTAAATTATAAATTTACTCTAAGAACTAACTCTAACAAACAGCAACCTAAGGAGCCTCTCTTCCCCAGGCCTGGTTTAGATAGTCTAGTATTATTGTCCTGATTTGGTATTCTGGAGTACCACGTCAAAGTGTCAGCTTTTATCAGAGCTGATATATTGATTCCAAAATGTTCCCAGTTTCTACATCCAAGTGGGAAAACATTAATTTTTAATGCATAATAAATGTTTGCTCTTAATTATACAGGTTTCATTAAGTGAATTTGTATTATTTCCCTTTTTGGTTTATACAATAAAACTTTGTGAGTCATAGGAAATGTGTGTGTGGGAATTCTTCAACATGAATATGTCTTATTTTCCCCATCTGTGAATATCTTCTGCAAAAGAAGTGATAAATACATCAGGCTGAACTGTATGAGGTAGTCATTTTTACAGGTCAAATAGTTGAATATTATCAATTTTGTATGTTTCAAGCTAATAAATACCTTTATATCTTTAGATTAGAAAAATATTTTCAAAATTAAGTATTGCTTTTAGAGTCTCCCTTTTAATTATAATTTTTCATAAAGTCAATAGTGTGACTTTAAAAAAAAATAGTGTGACTTTGAATTGAAATAGTCCAATACTTTAGTCAAGTCTCACCTTTTCTTAGATATGGGGCTTTAAGAAGACTCTCTGACTTTTAATTTTACTATGGCCATAAAAATAACACTAAACTAGAAAAAAATACCAACACAAGGGGACAGTGTGTGGATGGAATGTGACTGTGTATGTAACACCCATAGTGTTGTCCCTGGCAGCTATCAATTGCCCTCATATGGTAGGTTTGTACATTGTTTCTTTTCACTTAGAATTACTGTTGACTGACACAAAACCATAGTAAAAATTGCCTGTCTATGACCAAATTCTGCCTAGCTACAGTTTTCCTGATCAAAGTTTCCATGTCTTCTGTGTGTGTGTTGCAAAGGCATCTGCTCCTACCAGAACGGTCACCTCCATTCAAGGAGAGTAGAAGCACAGACATGCCCTCCCAGGTTTCCTCAAGCCTCCACACCAGAGCAAGTGCCTTTGACTTCACCTAAAGGAAAGAGGAACCTAGAACGAGGCTAGGGGAGAATGTAGGGACACCTGAATTTTCATAGTAACCCAAAGCTACCCAGGAGAGACTGGGTAAAGGCAAACAGAAATGCAAGGCCCTATTAGAACAGAGGGTAACTTAATTTTCCTGCTTGTGTTTGAATACTTGTCTTTTTGATCCCTCTTTTGGAGGTCCTGATTCAGGAATGAGCTAAAGGGATGTCTCATTCCCTCTGTTCTCTTCTATAAGCAACAACTTGTATAGAATGAGTCCATTGACGAGCAGATGAGAGAACCATATGGATTGCTGATCACCAGGAGTATCTAGTATCTGGATACACCACTCATTCCTCCTTCCCATCACCAAATACACATTTGGTAAGAATCCAGTGTTCTTACAAATAAAGTTCATTCTTGTATAGATAGACATTCAATAAACTGAGAAAGAACTCTAAGAGAATTTGAAATTAACATTAATAGAAAACATTAGGACAATTTGATTTGCTCTACTGTAATAGTTGACTTGAGACAACACACAAAATTGGTGGAACATCCATTCTTATTATGTCTATCCTAAACATGTTTTTTTGAAACAAAAACTTGTAGCCACATGATGTGAGATAAATAGGATGTATCCTCAATGCCTATTTAAGGTGTTGCATTTCTTATAGTTAGAAACATATGACACACAGAGGGGGGATTATTTTCAAATTCTCAAATTTATCAAGAATATTTACAAATCCTTATGTCAATTTATTTTTCATCTACTTAATTCCTGTCTTATAGAAGTTAAATGTGCTATGTGAATAAGGTCTTTAAAACACCCTCCTGAGATTGGAAAGGGTTTGATCTATAATTTTATATGACGTCAAAGTCATTTTTCTAACTCTATTAGAAAAAGAATTAACTAAAAGTTAATAATCTTACATCCTCTATAATGAATATTTATGAGAACTTTTCAACACTTCCTAGAATGTCATGGAAAATTAATAGTCAATAGAAATTGATCAATGCTATAGACGTTGATGATAAAGTTTGCTTTATGCACAAGAATCAGCTGTGTCTCTGCACACTCAGAATCACTAAGATGCCTCTCTGCTACCTGAGCTGGGCTTCTTGGCTCCAGTCAGGCTGGAGGCCATACCAGGGGTATGTAAGCCCCTGTGTAATCAGCACTCCACTGTGTTTGGTAAAGCCTAACCTCCCACCTGGAAGAGGCTGGAGTGGATATAAATAAGTGAATGCTAAACCCTAAAAGCCAGTCCTGGGATAGTAACTCTTCCATCACAATGAGCTTCATCATAAGAGAGAGGCCATCACAAGATATATTCTTCTTCAGGATTCCTCCACTGCATCATACTGATGGAGTCAGATGGATCACAGGATCATCTCTCCTGTTCATTCAGTACAAGGCATTGTCTCTCTGCCAGTTTCCCTGTGGGAGCCCAATAAATATTAATTGAATGAATGAATGAACTGACATGACGTATGGGGTGGGTGATGCTGAAAGACTTGCCTTGCAATGGTCATATGGCCCTACTGGCACACAAATAATAGCATTTCTGGAGGTTATTACTTTTCCTAGCTGGTGGCTAAGACAATGGCTTTGACAGTGCTCCTCTATGTGAAAAGATGAAAATGTGTTTTCTGCCAACGTTTGTTCTCGTTTGGCATTAAACGGAGCTACAGAACTGGCTCAATCACATAGCATTTTGGGTAGAAAAGTTAAGAGAATGACAGGTACATTCTACCATTTAGTTGTAAATTTTCAAGAATTCTGTAAGAATCCAAATTATTAAATAGTGATGTTTTTAGTGACTTGCCTCTATTGTATCTTTCCAAAGTATTCCATTTTCAAAAGCCACAGTTGTACTTATTTTCCTATTTATATTTTGTTGGATTGTATAGTATTTGTTTTAAGTATTTCATTACAATAATAAGCATAATTGGCATAAATAAATTTGTGAAATGAACATAACTAACTCCTCTGATCAATAACTAAACATCAGAAACTCAATAGATGAGAACAGAAGTACATAAGAATGTTAGAGGCTAGCTGAAGTCATTTCAGAGTGCTGAAGACTTCAGTTAATACATTTTAAGAGGAAATAAGAGGGTCTATGAATCTAACTGATCAGTTAAATAGAAGTGGATTAAGACAGTTTCCACTGTCCCAGGTTCAACAGTGGCTCTCATCCCTCCTGTATCCACTTACATTCCTTTCTGACTCTTTGTACCTCTCTACTTCTTTATCTACAGAACCTGGTATATGATAGTCACTAAATAAATATATAACGGATATTGGCAATCAACTACTCATAGGTTGTAAACTATGATCCTTGGATACTTGATGCTTCTGTGATTTTCCTTCCTCACTATTGCTGTACCTGCAGCTCTTTGAATTGTTTAGTGCAGCACAATATTAGGAATGTAATTAAAATTCATCTGTGACATATGGGTGCATGGCTATAACTTTAGGTGATACAGAATTTTTAAGAATTGGTGGCATTAGAAGTTTCATTTCTCTCTGTTAAATAGGCCAAGCCCTCTAGCTCTTTTTGCTGACCTTACTTTTCTGTACTCTCATATTCTTCTAACTGCAAACTATGATTTAAGTTATAAAACCCAGTAATAAATACAGCATCTGAAAGAATACCTAATTCTGAGAATAACTAAAGTGACATTTTTTATGTTTATTGACAAGATTTCTCATATATTTCAGTCACTATTACATTTGTTTGGTTTTATATATTGCTTCAACTGCTATGTTAAGCAAATCTAAGTGATGGTGCATTCAATATGCCATTTTATTTTTTAAATGCATTAAGTGGAGTTAACTCTAGCTTGCCTGAGGATGGAAACTTGGTCAAGAACCCTGGCTTTGTACTCACTCTTAAGTGTTGGACAGCTCTAGAGTCTTCTGAAGTCCCCAAACAATGTTAACCAAAAAGTTACAATGTCCAATCTGAGATATTATTCAAACCACTAAGCTTAACTTAGCATTAAACTGGAGATATTTTCTACTTCTTTAGCTTGGAACTGCTTGATGCTGGAAGACTGCAGTGTAGAGGGAGGGGCATCACTATTTAAACCCATTTTTCCACATTGGAATTCTCCTTCCCTCATTCTTAATTCCTGATCCTTCTAGGAGGAGAAATAGGGAGGAGATGAGTGGTGGGAGACTAGAAAATGTCTTTGTCACACTGGTACTGTTGTAAGCTGGCTTCATGCCTCTGAGTTTTGCTGATGAGAAAAGCCAACTCTTTGTGCCAAGAGATGCTTTCAGTCTTTTCAGAGGTTCCCTGATTGACCTCCCTGATTACATTTTTTGTCACATGGTGGTTGGAACTCTATTTCAGGCTACAACTTGCAATTCCTCTGACAACCCTAAAAGTTCTGAATTCACCTCCAGTTTGTTACTGGGAACATCCCTCTGTGTAGCCCTTTTGGACAAGACATAAGACGACCCCACATTAATTCTGTGTCTTATGTGACTCATATATAATCCACAGGAAACTCTCACAAATCTTTCAGCTCAGAAAACTCTGGAAGTTTGAGCTGCTCCTGATATTGACACAGGGATACCTTAACTTTCTTAGGCATTGATCTTTGTGTTTCCCAACCTTCAAACATATTTCAAAACTCTCCAAGTCACTCCATAAGAGCCTCTTCTACAAAGCTTGAGATGATAGAGCAAGAACTCACTGCCTCTCTTAGGGAACAGATTGATATAAAATCTCTCTCAAAGAAATGTCATCACCAAATTTTCTCTCCTTTTCATGCACTTTCTCTGTTTATGTCTCTCATTTGGTTGAGCATTCTATAAGGCATAGTAGTTCTTTATCATCTCCTTCATAAATTTCGCAAATGAGAGATTGTTCCCTATGCATTCTGGCTTTCTACTGGCATTTCACTCAAAGTTGAGACAAAAGGAGTCCCACCCTGTTAAAAAGCATTGCTCTACTCTGCTCCTGGTTCAGATCAAAGCTGATTACACCTATAAACAAATGAAGAAATGGGGGTCAAAAAGTGCATAAGAAATATATGACAAGTCAAAGGATATCCAGAATCTAAATAGCTCTCTAGTAGTCATTTTTATTTGATTCATGCAATATTTCTCCTATAAAAATCCCACCAACCCTTGATAGATCCTTGAAACTGGCATAGAGGAATTATTAGTTGTTGCTACAAATGAAAACTGTAGCTCCAAAGAGAGCCACACTAAAGTTTAAAGGTGACCCTTAGTTAGAGATTCTTATGCCCTCAAGGGCTGGAATTACTTTCTGGGTAGTTAGACTCTTCTTGGCTTGACTCCTCACCCAGAACCTTGGAATATCTCTTCATCAGGAGGCCCAACAGTTTTTTTTTTTTTATTAGTTTTGACATGATATCACCATGGGTTTACATATGCTCCCCCTCCCGAACCCCCCTCCCTCCTCCCTCCCCCAGGGTAATCTCGATGCACCAGCCCCGAGCATCAATCCTGGGCTGGCGATTGATTACACATATGATAATTAACATGTTTCAATGCCCTTCTCCCATATCATCCCACCCTTTCCCTCATCCACAGAGTCCACAAGTCTATTCTATACATCTGTGTTCCTTTTGCTGTCTCGCATGCTGGGATCTCATTACCGTCTTTCTAAATTCCATATATATGCATTAATATACTATATTGTTGTTTTTGCTTCTGGATTACTTCACTCTGGATAATGGGCTCCAGTTTTGTCCATCTGAGTAGAACTGATTCAAATGAAGTTTTTTTTAATGCTGAGTAATATTCCATTGTGTATATGTACCACAGCTTTCTTATCCATTCGTCAGTTGATGGGCATCTAGGTTGCTTCCATGTCCTGGCTATTGTAAACAATGCAGCGATGAACATTGGGGTACACGTGGCTCTTTCAATTCTGGTTTCCTCGGTGTATATGCCCAGCAATGGGATTGCTGGGTCATATGGCAGGTCTATTTGCAGTTTTTTAAGGAACCTCCACACTGTTTTCCATAGTGGCTGTACTAGTTTGCAATCCCACCAACAGTGTAAGAGAGTTCCCTTTTCTCCACATCCTCTCCAGCATTTATTACTTGTAGATTTTTGGATTGCAGCCATTCTGACTGGTGTAAAGTGATATCTCATTGTGGTTTTGATTTGCATTTATCTGATAATGAGTGATGTTGAGCATCTTTTCAGTTTAACACATCAATTTTCTCCTTCCCCTCTGGAATTACACCCAGAAACTTATACATAGATATGTTGGCACATTTGGTAACCAAAGAGTTTATTTAAGAGAAAGGAAAAGAATTGCAAATCAAATATTCAACCCCAGAGAGATCATAGCAGTCCCCAATCCTACAAAACTCAAAACAGAAATTCCCCAAATGTCATTTTCAATTTTTGGAGAAGGGACCTTCTCCTACTGGGACCTACTGTCACCTCTGCTGTGCTCTGTTGGCATGAGCTACTGCCATGTGCTGGATTGTTTGCCTCCTTTTGGCAAAATTGTTCCCACATTGTTTACCCCTGCCCCCAATACGTGCCCCTGAAAAGATGCTCTGGCCCATTTGCCTTACTCTTTCAGAGCCTGCTCTCATGCTGAACTAATTATTGGCTTGCTCCTCTGGATCCAGTGACCTTTACTGTGCACCTGTTCTGGGGAAGGCATTGAACTAGAGAGGACTCTTCTGGTTGCAGATGATAAAAAGTCCATTTGAACTAGCTAGGTAAGAGGGTGAATTTACTGACCAAGGATCCAGGATAGGAAGGGGTATAACTAGTGAAACAGGAGCCAGGGATGTAGTCCACTAGAACTCTATCCCTCTGCCCCTTTATCCCTGTATCTCAGGCTTCATTCTTTCCATCTGAACACTTTCTTGTTCCATGTACTGGGAGATACAATCAGTGCCAGGATCACACCCTCACAGATTTCCAGAGAGGAAGGGCTCCCTCTTCTCTCAAGTCTAGGGGTGAACAGAGATCTGGAGAATAATTATGGCTCACAAAGTATGAGCTCATCTCCTGAGGCCTGGGAGGGAGGATCAGGGCAACTCCTGCTGTGAGAAAGGGAAACGATGTGGGACAGTGCTTTCAGGAAGATGGAGATGAGCCAGGTGTTTCAAACAACAGATGTCCACCAAAGGAATGATGCCAGCATGACATTAATAAGAGGGAAACCTAACATTCTCTCTTTGGTAGTAATTACAAGCAACACTCGTTTACCAAACTTCTGCTTTTACACTATGCTGCCAAGAGGAAGAACTCTTCACTTGAGGCCATCTGTCACCTGGATAGTAGAGGTCCATGCCCAGAGGAAAATAAAAATTATATCATGTAACTAAATCTGGACTTGGTTCTGCTTGCTCATCTACTGACACCAAGTTGGGGTGAAGGAAAGTATAGTATTTATTGCAGTTGCCAGGCAAAGAGAACAGACTGCTCATGCTGAGAAGACCAAAGCTCCTCCGTGGCTTTCAGGGAACGGTTTCTAAAGGCAGTGGGAGAGGGGACTGTAATGTGTGTGTAATCAGTGTATGCAGTTCTCTTATTGGTTGGCATCAAGGTGAAGTTTCAAGCTGATTACCAATCTTCTGGTTTTAACCAGTCTAGGGTCTACATGCTTGCAATAAGCAGTTTTCATCTGGTGGCGTTCTGCTTCCTATAAAAACAACTTAGGAATGTGTGTGAAACCTTTGTCTATAACTTTTAAGTAACTGGGAATTAGATGAATCTGCAATGCAACTGGTTTATTGTCTAAATTATTACCTGTTTCTCAGCCCAATATCTATTCTTTGTTTCTATATCTTCACATTTCCCACTTATTAACTCTTGAGCTAGCTTTTGGAGACTCAGGGGAGGCCTGGGGGCCTAAAATAAAGGCCTTTTATTTCAAAGAATGGGGACTCAGGGGCTTGGGTACGGTTTCAATTCAGAATTCCTTGTATCTTCCTTGGAAAGATTGAGGAATGTTGGGTAAAGAGTTATAGTTCAACTCAAAGCATTTCTGGGATCTCAATATTCTGCTAATACTCAATTTTATTTGACTTATCAAATGTATACTCTATCAAAATCCTGCTAACCTTTGAAGAGTCCTTGAAAATGCCATAGAGAAAAAAACTAGTTGTTGACAGAAATTGAAAACACAGATCTTCATTAAGCTGTATTAAATGTTAGTGGTGGCTCTGTGTTAGAGATATTTTGCTACGTTATTTCTCATATCTTCCACATGGGGAGTTTAGATCTTGCTTTGGTTCTGGGCTCTGGCCTCCCCCTCCTTTGGCCTCAGGACAAGTAGGGAATCCCCTAAGAATACAGTCTGGTTTAATCAGAGAGTCCCAGGCCTCTGATTATTCCTCAGTCTGTATCTTGATAGGCTTGTGACATACTGTATATTTTAAGCAAGTTACAAAATTATAATTATCTAATTTCATATTTAAAATTTTAAAAATTAAACACAGTTTCCTTAGGGAAAAAGTCATTTTCATTATCAATTATAGATTACACAATTAACGCATTCAACTATCTCCTCTTAGAATTCATTTTCTTCTTCCTGGGGTATATCGTCTAGTAATTCTTAAGAAAAGATTTATGAACACTATGCTTTCTGAGGACTTGTATGTCCAAAAATGTTTTCTTCTGCCCTCAATTATGAGTGACAGTTTCATTGTATATAAAAGCAGAGACTCAAGGCTATTCCCCCTAAGCTCTTTGAAGATGATGCTCCAATATGTGCTCAGTGATGCTGCTGCTGAGGATGGTGTCAATATGATTCTCTTTTCTTGGTGGGCATTCTGATGTTTTTCTCAGTTCTAACTTTTAGGGCTTTCATTTAGGCTTGACCTAACTTTGAAATGTCGGGCTGGGTTTTGTCACCATTGTTGTTACTGTCTATGTTTTTTTTTTTTTTTTCCTTAGCAGGTCTTTTCAATTTTAGGACTTACATCTTTCTTCAGGTGTAGAAATTTTTTGCTTTTGTGTCACATTACTATTTCCTTGGATTCTCTGTATTTTCTCAATTTAGACCCCCCCACCCCCACCAATGAACCGATGCTGATTTCAGGCCCTCTTCTTTATGTTTGCTGGTTTGTTTTTAACTTCTGTTTTGTGTTGCTTTTTTAAGATATATAGTTTCCATTTTTGATAAATTCTGGGATGATTTCTTAGTGCAGTCTTTCAGATCACTGATTTGCCCTTCAATTTTGTTTATTCAGTTAGTCAGTCCACTTTTGAGGCTTTTTTTTTAAATTTCATAGCGTTTCTTTACTTCGTTTCCATAATATCTAATTGGTTCTTTTTCATAATCATTCATTCTAGTTTTTTGAATTAAATAATTGTTCTTTATCTGCCTGATGATATAAAATAAGCTTATGTTACAGTTCTATGCTACTTCCTCTAGGAAAATTCTTTCATATGTCTAGTTTCTAGTTGTGTTTTTTTCCCCTTAAATCACCCTTTTTAGGTGTTTCTGATCCTCAAAGTTTGAGAATATTTTCATCTTTCTTATGAGTGTGTTTTGGTAGCTGAACTTCAGTAAACTTCTAACTCTCTTTGCACGGCCTGGTGAGGGAGAGGTTTGTTTTGTTTTCAGTGAGAGGGATGGAGGAATGAATCATGCCATCAGGAAGGGCAGAAACATACCTGATGCCTCTGGGATGCTGCAGACACTTGGGAGAACTGCCTTGTCACTCCATGCTACGCTTCTACTGCTCCTGGGTTAGGACAAATATGGTGTGTGTGTGTGTGTGTAAGGGGTCGGTGTGTGTAGCTGCTGTCACTCTGGTGTTCTTGCTAATTGCCCCTGGTGTCCTACCTGCCCCCTACCTCTAACCACCTCTAGCAATGGAATTCTTTGGTTACTCCTACACATGTTCTAAGAAGTGACTTTCCAATTTCATCTTTTTTTAATAGCACTATTTCATTTTATTGCTTTGCAATGTTGTATTCATTTCTGCTGTACAACAAAGTGAATCAGCCAATTTCATCTTAAACCATGCACTTTTATTTTTCAAATTTTCATTAGTCCATTGTCAAGTAAAATTTTCAATTTTTATATGTTTTTAAATCATTTCTATGGATTTTGTGTGGAGGCAGTATTTACTCATTCTATATCCTGCCATTTGGAAACCAGAACTTCTGGTTTTTTTAAGCAAGAATTTGAGCCAACTATGTGTCAAACACAGATAAACATGGAGGTGAGAATAGTGTCCCAAAAGGCTTTTTGCTTCTCCTCGTAAATTTTTTTCTCTGCTGCTTTAGTGCAAAAATCAAATCTAAAGGCAAAAAAAAGAAAAAGAAAAATGGTTGAGCTTAGGGAACGTTTAGTAATCAGTTCAAAAAGTCAAAGCAATTGTCTCAAGCCAAGTAAGGTGTCAAGAAAATAGATAAGACAGGAGGTATGGGCTAGAAAAATGCTCTCTGGTCCTCCAGTGTTTTGTAATCCTCGGCGTATAGAGTGACCATATGTCCCAATTTGCCTGAAATGTCCCAGTTTAATGCCAGTTGCATTGGTGTAACCATTTACAGCATCCTTTCACTCTCAAAAGTGTCCTGATTTGGACCATAAATCATATGGTCACCTTTTTAATATACTATGTGAAGAAAATCAACAAATGAATATCTCGTTTGTGATCATATTTGGAGCAGTTGCAGATGTAGAGAGCAGGTGTAGTTAAGTCACCATTCATTCATTCATTTCTTCACTCATTCAACAAAGGTCCACTGAGGTTCTACCACATGCCAGGCACTGTGCTAAGTGCTGCATATACAATAATGAGCAGCACAGATGTAATCAGGAACCATTCCCCTGAAGAACAATTGGTAAACCAAAAGTCTGTTTCTCAGATACAAACCAAACGTGCATTATACCATCTCTCAACACTTTTTTCCTAGTTCAAGAACTTGATAAAACATTGTAAACTGTCTGCTTACTCAATCATTCCCTTATAGCTAAGTCTTAAGTGAACACATCAAAAGCACATCCTTGTTTGAAACAAAAGATGAAATACTTATCTACCCAACAAGGACAGAGCAGGGAGATGTGTGGTTCATAATGGATTTGAAGTCACTGGATGGCCAGTTTCGATAATTAAGCAAACAAAACACACCACTGGAAAAATTATCTAGATGGATGATTAGCATGGTTTTTGAATTCAAAGGATTATTTCACCACCCTCTTCTTCACTTAGGCACCAAGATAATGTATATAACAGATCGATTGCTTGCAATTTTCTTCTCATTATATTCAACCCCTCCTCATCAAATTCCCCACTCAGCATGCACATTGCCACAAAAGCAAAAGCGAAAAGCAAGTTGCAACCTGAAGCCACTATTGTCATTTTATTTTATTTTTTAAAGCAATTCCTTTGAAGAGTTTGAATACCGAGTGTTCCTTTGTTATTTCATTTAGACAAAATTTTGCAAGGAATTTTCCTCTCGTTTCCTAGAGATCAGTATTCCTAGAAAGGCTCTCCCTGTAAACCCCTGGGGAACTTCGAAAATGTCAGGAGCTTCTTAAATGGTGTGAAACCCACTTACAGCTTATTTCTTATAAGCTTTGATGTGGAAATAGCAGAATGGGCACTTTAAAAAAAAAATCCAGTGGCAATAGGAATGCATTGTTTGTGATATTATCCATAGTCAATTAACTCCCTGGGGAGAGGATGCTGTGGAAGCTTCCGAAGGCTGGGGGTCCATCCTGTGCGGTGATTTTTTTTTCCTCTATGTATTACAGCTCTGCTCTTGGTCTCAGGTTTTGCACAGATGTGATTACAAAAGGAGAAGGACAAGTGAGTGGAGAGGACTCAGTGCAAATCTATCTTTATTACCAGAAAAAGAATTCAAAATCAATGGTGCCCAGAAAGACTCAAGTTAAATGTAAATGTATTGATAAAATCTGCATGTAGATATTAAATGAAGCACATGCACTCTTGTGTTTGTACACATAACCATTAAATCTTAAGCTTCTTTCACTTTAAACCAGCTTCTTTTCCCTTATTATTATTATTTTTTTCAGTTGATGGCCTCATGATCTATTCTAAGTCAGCAAAGCAGAAAACTAGTCCATCACAAGCCTTCCTTCACCTCCATACCCAGTCTTCTGCTCTTTCAAATCTAACCCCTCGGGGTCTCAAGCTCTGTTTCCCCTCTCCTGTTGCCCTGCCCCCACCTTTTACAGCACCTTCATGTCTCTCTTGGGTCCCTGTGACAGTTTTCCTTACAATCACCCAGCTTCATCCTAGGCCTCTTCCACTACAGGCCTGAAGAGGCCTGTAAAAATTGTTAAAATTCAGCTCTGATCCTGCTTCTCTCTGTGCTTAAAAATCTTCAGTGGTCCCCTAGCATGGGAAAGCAACAATCTAGACCCAAACATCCCTCCCAGCATTGTGCCAGCCTTCCCATCCCTGGGGTAGACTGAAGTATCTGTGTCTTGGACACGTTGACTCCTTTAAGCTCTCTATGCCTTTGTAAAACATTTTTTTTGCTAAATAATACAATTCATGAGAGTTAATATAAAACTCTTGTGTATAAACTATTGCCAGGCGATCTCTTTTTTGTTTGTTTCTGCCATGCTGGAATATGTGTGTATGTGTGCAAATAATTTGTGAGTTGCCCAGTACCTCACGGCATTGAATAAAAAAATAATTGAGGACTTCCCCAGTGGTCTAGTGGCTAAGAA
The DNA here is from genome assembly GCA_007570785.1 of Antilocapra americana. Lineage (NCBI taxonomy): Eukaryota > Metazoa > Chordata > Mammalia > Artiodactyla > Antilocapridae > Antilocapra > Antilocapra americana. Next base: position 57,359,943 of record ML662442.1, read on the forward strand.
TCCACCTGCTAATATAGGGGACATGGGTTCAATACCTGGTCCAGGAAGATCCCACATGCCGTGTGGCAACTAAGCGCAAGCACCACAACTACTGGGCCTGTGTGCTGCAACTACTGAAGCCCGTTTGCTGTAGAGCCTGTGCGCCGCAAGAGAAGCCATTGGATTGAGAAATTCACAAACCGCAACTAAAGTTTAGTCCCTGCTCACTGCAACTAGAGAAAGCCTGCATGTGGCCACGAAGACCCAATGCAGCTAAAGATAAGAAAAAAAAAAAAAAAAAAACAGTAGGGATGCTCTGATAATACCTACAGAACCAGGACAGGTTCCTTTAGAGAATGAGGGTAGAAAAAGCATCTGAGCTAAAGCAGAGCACAGCCCCTCACCCAGGCCTAGCCACGTGAAGGTCAGGGTACTCTAGGAGGGGACACAAATACTCCTGGTGTCCTGGATGCGTCTGACCTTCTTCCACAGAGGAACTTGAGAAAAAGCCAATTCAGTAACACCTGGATATGTTGCCTCTTGGAAGAGCTGCCCTCTGCTGAAGGAGTTTGGCATGGAGTCACACATGTTCTGAAGGGGACTATGATCTCCAAAGTGGATCCCATGACGTGCATGGGGAGGTTGCCCCAGCCAACCCCCATCCAGCCCACACCTCTGACCAGAGACCAGCAACCTTGTCAGCCTGGGTTCCTCCAACAAACTCAGCTGGCTGGAGTCTGGTCTCATGGACCCTTAAGAGTTCTTTGCCATGTGCTTGAGTTTCCACCACTCTGAGCAGATCTGGGAGTCCTGGATAACAAAAAGAGCTGAAAACATTGCCTCCTCTAAGTTTAACTTTGGATGCCCTCAAGTTTAGAGAGAGATTTGCCAAACAAGGGCTTCTCTGCTGGCTCAGATGATAAAGAATGTGCCTACAATCCAGGAGACCTGGATTCAATCCCTGGGTCAGGAAGATCCCTTGGAGAAGGGAATGGCTACCCACACCAGTATTCTTGTTTGGAGAATTCCATGGACAGAGAAGCCTGGCAGGCTACAGTCCTTGAGGTCGGAAAGAGTCGGACATGACTGAGCAACCAATTTTTTTGCCAAGAGAATGACTTCTTGTCAAGTAGCATAGCAGTGCTACAGTTCTTAAAGTTCATTGAGCGCAGATCATTTTCTTCACATGGAATTTTAAGCATGAGCCAAAAGTATGAAATTAACAAAGCAAGAAAGGCTCTGGTTAAATCAGAAGTAAGGTCCTAAGAGTCATACTTGTTCAGCCTCCCTCTGAGTGGGTCAAAGGGTCCCTACGGAGTCCTCAGAGACACCAAGAACTCCAGCTCTAACGCTGACCAGCTGCCTCACTGGGACCTCACCCACTCCAGCTCTCCTGCTCACCCTCTGTACCAGCACTCTCTCCTCCTCTTCTCTGGAGTATTCCCACCAGCATAACACACATACTTGAGCAAGGGTCACTTTCTCACATTCCTCCCTTGATGCCAGCTTACAACCCACTTCTCTGTTCCTTTTATAGAAACCTCTACCTACTGCGTTGATTTTCTCACCTGTTGTTTCTGAAATGTATTTGACTCAGTCTACTCCCTCCCATCTCCAAGACCACCACAGGTCCAAGTCAATATCACCTCTTGCCCGGATCATTGTCATGGCCTCCTATCCAGCCTTCTTATTTCCCCTCTTGCCTGCCTAATATCCATTTTCTCTAGAGCAGCTACACTAATATTTTCACTGTATTGTGGTTTGTTTTAATTGATATATAACTGACATGTAACATTTTATTTATTTCAGATGTACAGCACAATAATTCAGTATACATATGCACTGTGAAATGAGATCACCATGTTGTCTAGTTACCATCTAGGCAAATATCTTAGAAGCACAAATTAGGTCATGACACTTGATGACTTAAATATTCAGTGGCATCTCAGTGCACTTAGAATTAATTTCAAATTCCTTCTCATGATGTATAAAAGCCTGCAGGATCTGCCTTCTTATTTTTCCAAGGTCAATTCAGGCCACTCTCCACCTCTGCTCTTGCTGTTCCCAGAGTCTGAAACATTCTTGTTCTTGTCTACTCCTAGCTAATGAATCCTTAATATTTTTTTGGTCTTGCTTAAATGTTATCTCCTCAGAGAGGCTGTCCTTGACTCTGTAGCATAACTCTTTTTCCTGTTCTTATTTATCCTGTTTATCACCACAGCATACAATTCTCTTGTTACTCCATTTTCATCTCTAAGCACCAGTCCCTCCCACTGGGATTCAGGCTGCATGAGGGTTGGATCATGTCTTTCTGGTTCACCCACAAAACCCAGTGCCTGGCACATTCTGGCACAAGATTTCACAAATAAGTTGAATGTTCATTTTCTATTATTGCAGAAACAAAGTCCATTTGAAATGACCCAAAATATGGTCTAAAATTAGATTCTGGTTGTAGATACAAGATTTTGTGTACGATAAAAACCATCGAGTTGTACACATTGTTGTTGTTCAATTGTTAAGTAGTGTCCAACTCTTTGTGACCTCATGGACTGCAGCACACCAGGCTTCTCTGTCCTTCACCATCTCTTAAAATTTGCTCAAATTCATATCCATTGAGTCGGTGATGCGATTCAACCATCTCATCCTCTATTGCCCCCTTCTCCTCCTGCCCTCAATCTTTCAAATGAGTTGGCTCTTCACATCACGTGGCCAAGGGGTTGGAGCTTTGGCTTCAGTATCAGTCCTTCCAGTGAATATTCAGGATTGATTTCTTTTAGAATTGACTGGTTTGATCTCCTTGCTGTCCAAGGGACTCTAAAGAGCCTTCTGCAGCACAACAATTCAAAAGCATCAATTCTTCAGTGATCAGCTCTCTTTATGGTCCAACTCATCTGTACATGACTATGGGAAAAACCATAGCTTTGACTATATGGACCTTTGTTGGCAAAGTAATGTCTCTGCTTTTTAATATGCTGTCTAGGTTTTTCATAGCTTTCCTTCCAAGGAACAAGTGTCTTTTAATTTCATGGCCACAGCCACCATCCACAGTGAGTTTGGAGCCCAAGAAAAAAAAATTGTCGTTGTTTCCATTGTTTCCACATCTGTTTGCCATGAAATGATGGGACTGCATGCCATGATCTCTGTTTTTTGAATGTTAAGTTTTAAGCCAACTTTCTCACTCTCCTCTTTCACCTTCATCAAGAGGCTCTTCAGTTCCTCATTGCTTTCTGCTATAAGGGTGGTGTCATCTGCATTTCTGAGGTTATTGATATTTCTCCTGGCAGTCTTGATTCCAGCTTGTGCTTCAGCTTATGCTTCATCCAGCCTGGCATTTTGCATGATGTACTCTGCATAATAAGTTAAATAAACAGGGTGACAATATACAGCCTTGATGTACTCCCTTCCCAATTTTGAACCACTTCATTGTTCCATGTCCAGTTCTAATTGTTGCTTCTTGACCTGCATACAGGTTTCTCAGTGGGTAGGTAAGGTGGTCTAGTATAACCATCTTTTGAAGAATTTTCCAGTTTGTTATTTTGTTATAGCAGCCCAAATTGACTAATACAGGTATGGCATAACCACAGACTTACAGTAGATCACTAGAACCTTACCATTGTTTGCAAAATTACAAAGACAGATTTATTGACTTCTGTTGGGATTTCTTTCCTTCAAATTCAAGTTTGTTTGTTTGTTGTTAGAAGTGGAGCCTGAGGACAAGAATCCCAATGAATGTTGTTTGTTTGAGAGGTGATCTCCTAGAGCATGGGTGAAATGGTGGGGATATGAGATAGGGGTGAAGATGGAAGAAAGCCAGCACAGAGGAGTGACAGGGGATTTCTGGGAAATATGGGGCCAATCCTGCAGGGTACCACACACCTCAGCAATGTCCTGGAGAGATGCATTTCTCCATCATCTCACAGCTGACATTGTTTGAGGAATGCTTCCATAGGCATTTGTGCCCCAACACTTGGCCAGCCCTGCCTGAGCCAAGCACACTCCTGTGATCAAGAGTTGCAGATGCTTGTAGGAATAAGATCACAGAGCTGTTGTCAGACATGGACGGAGGTCTTCTGTGCTCCAGATGTAATCTCCCAGGCACATACCAACCCAGAGACAGCATTCAGGAGCACTGCTCACCTTCTATGGTATTTGGGCTCATCAATGGGAAGGCAGACTACGTTTCTTTTGATTCTTATTCCTCTTCATAAACCCCTTCTGAAAGCCAAGGCAGGGGCTTCCCTGGTGGCTCAGTGGTAAAGAATCCGCCTGCCAACATGAGTAGATCCCACATGACAGGGCAACCAAGCTCCTGTGCCACAGCTGTTGAACCCACACTCTAGAGTCTGTGAACTGCAACCACTGGGCCTGTGTGCCACAAATTCTGAAGCCCACATGCCCTAGAGCTCATGCTCTGCAAAAAAAAAAAAAAAAAAAAAAAGGAGCCACCACAGCAAGAAACTCATGCCAGGAAACTTGAGAGTAGCCCCCACTGGCTACACCTAGAGGAGAGCCAACCCACACAGCAGCAAAGACCCAGTACAGCCAAAAATAAATAAATAAAATTATTTAAAAAAAAAAAGGTCTTCCCTGGTGGCTCAAATGGTAAAGAATCTGCCTGCAATGCAGGAGACATGGATTCAATCCCCGGGTGGGGAAGATGCCCTGAGAAGGAAATGGTGACTCATTCTGGTATTCTTGCCTGGAGAATTCCATGGACAGAGGCACCTGATGGGCTACAGTCCATGGGATCGAAAAGAGTGGGATATGACTCAACAACTAATTCTCATCTTCATTAAAAAAGAAAGCCAAGGCAAATTAGAATCCCAAGGACCTCGTTCTCACAGAAGACCACATTAGTAGCCAAGACGAGCTCTGGGTTCCATGCTGGAAGCTGCAGCTCTGCACGGAATGGGTGTGGAATCTGAGATACATGCTGTGGTCTTCCCTGCTTGAATGGTGCTACAACCCCAGTTCGACTCTCCATTTCCTTATCCTATAAAGCTCAGACCTCCTCAGTGCCTTTTATCTTGCCTTACATATATGGTTGTTGTTGTTCAATCACTCAGTCGTGTCGGTCTCTTTGCGACCCTGTGAACTGCAGCACATCCCAGAGTTTGCTCAAACTCATATCCATTGAGTTGGTGAGGCCATCTAACCGTCTCATCTTCTGTTGTCCCCTTCTCCTCCTGCCCTCAATCTTTCCCAGCATCAGGGTCTTTTCCAATGAATCAGCTCTTCACATTAGGTGGCCATTATACTGGAGCTTCAGCTTCAGCATCAGTCTTTCCAATGAATGTTCAGGGTTGATTTCCTTTAGTATTGACTGATTTGATCTCCTTGATGTCCAAGGGTAGCAAGCAGCAGTTTTCTTGGGGACATTTTAAAGCTGAATTGATTTTAAAAAATCTAAAATGATCAGCAACTTATTGTAGCACTTGAACATAAAGACTATCTTTGTGTACCTGCTATTTTAAAATTTGGACTTTCCTGGTGGCTTAGTTGGTAAAGAATCCACCTGCAGTGTGGGAGACCTGGGTTAGATTCATGGGTTGGGAAGAGCCCTGGAGAAAGGAATGGCTATACTCACTCCAGTATTCTGGCCTGGAGAATTCCATGGACAGAGGAGCCTGGAGGGCTACAGTCCATTGGGTGGCAAAGAGTCAGACACGACTGAGCGACTCTCATTTTTCACTTTAAAATTTAGAGTTTAAGCTATATTAGACATTGCAGTTAAAATGACCTAGTGATATACTATTGCCTTGGAGATTCCTCTCATAATATTAATGCTGCAAATGTCACCTTTCTGCACACTCAGAATTTGCCTTTAGCTTTGCTCCATTTTGATCTTTGTAAGTTATCTTAAAGATTATATGTACTTTCCTTCGGCGGTGTTAAGTGTGCTGAAATGACTTTTGGTCAAATGTAATAAAATTCTACCTGATCACAGCTTACTTATCTTGCCTCTCTAATCCATCTCGCAGTTCCTGCCTACTCTACAGAAGGTGCCAGTGTGGCGGCGATCTGTGCCCTGATAGTTCCATCTATGCATGCTTGGGAAGTGCCCTTGACTCTCAGCTGGAACCCACATGTGAGGCTGAAGGAAGAACCTCTGATACCATTTCAGCCCACAACTCAGGATGAAGTGATCTGACTATATCTTACCCAGCAACAACAGTGACTTCACAACTGCTCTTCAGCCCTGGAAGATACGATGCATGCATGCATGCTCAGTAGCTTCAGCAATGTTAGACTCTTTGCAACCCACAGACTATAACCTACCAGGATCTTCTCTCCATGGGATTCTCCAGGCAAGAATACTGGAATGGGTTGCCACTCCCTCCTCCAAGGGATCTTCCCGCAGTATCGAACCTGCATTTCCAGTGACTCCAGTATTGCAGGTGGATTTTTTTTACTGCTGAGCCACCAGGAAAGCTTGGAAGATAGGATATGTCACACTTTGTAATTTTGCATGGTCTTTGTCAATTCTTTAGTCCTGTTTAACTCACTGATGTCAGGGTAGAAAAGTCTCTTATATCCCAATTACATGGGGCCGTCACATTAGGGAATGTCTAATCTTCCTACCTGGCTTTTGTTCACACCTAGGTCTGCCACAATTGCTTACTCTGCCTGACTTGTTCTCACTTTCTCCATTCCTTTAACAAGCATTGGCTGATTGTTGTCATAGACCAGGCTGACCCCATACACTGGAGTGGGTTGCCATTTCCTTCTTCAGGGAATCTTCCCAACCCAGGGATGGAATCTGCTTCTCCTGCAGGCAGGAGAAGAATTGGCAAGCAGATTCTTTACCACTGAGCCACCATGAAAGCCCAGGCACATTGCTAGTGAAGGTGAAATGAACATATGACACCCACAGAGCTTCAGTCTAATTAGAGGAGAGAGACAATGAAAATGCAATCCATAGGAAGTGAATAAATATATAGATACAAACTGAGAAAATTATTTTAAAATATGTTTAGGGTGTCATTGGGAAGATGCATCTATGGAGGAATAACAGGAGAGACTAGGAGACAGCCTCAAACAGCAAAACAGAATAGTAAGTTACCTAAACATACAAGCCTATAGTCAGCTAGCAAGGATACAAATTCTAGTTAGCTCTCTCTTCGTGTGCGACTCAAGTAAATTACTTGACCTCTCTGATCCTTGATTTTCTCTTCTGTAAAATGAAGGCAATAACACCATCTTCTCCTAAGAATACTAAGAAGATTGAACTAATTTATATAAAACTCCCCAGCACAAAGAACATACTCAGTAAATATTAGTTGCTAATTAATATTATCATTAAGCTGAGGCTTGATGGCCAAGTAATGGTCAATCAAACTAAGGGTTTAGGGGGAAAATATTCCAAGAAGAAGCAGCATGTACAAAGCCAGCAGAGTTTGTTGTAAGATATAAGAGGCATAGCTGAAATTGCATGAGTGAGGGGAACTCTGCCATGGAATTAAGTAAAGAGAGAAAACCCTTCGGTGGCTGTGGGCTTTCTCCAGAAATGCTCAGTTGCATGAGTGCCAGTCCAGAGAAGGCAAATGTCAGGTTCCTTCAAGACTTTTTTTTCTCCACTCTGTCACGTCAGACTCTTTGCGACCCCGTGAATTGTAGCCTGCTTCTGTCACTAGAATTTTCCAAGTAAGAGTACTGGAGGGGGTTGCCATTGCTTTCTCCAGGGGATCTTCCCGACCCAGGGATTGAACCCAGGTCTCTTGCACTGCAGGCAGATTCTTTACTGTCTGAACCACCTGGGAAGACCTTTTTCCCCTCAAGGGAATGCGAAAGAGGGAGAGAAGGCAAGAGTATTGAAAGTATTTGAGACAGAATAGTTCTAACAATAAATTACAAAATCTAAGCTAGATAGGAAAGAATAAAAGATGATTGGAACTAACAAACAAAAAGATAGAAGAGAGATAGAATTAATGGTATCCATAGAAAAATTGTTTCAAAAAAAAACTTGAGTAATGGAGCTAAAAATGCAAGAGGATATGGCAGAAAAACAGAGTCTTCAGATTCATTGTAAGGTAGTCTAGCCTCTAGGGGTGGAGGTGATAAAATGAAGGGTGTGATTGCAAGCTCAAATGGCCCAGGTGCAAGGATGATCAATCAAAGGGATTAGTGGGGAGAAGGTCAAAGAACAAAGGGACCAGGTGTTGAATGAATTATCCCTATGCCACCCTGCTACTAGCCCACATGGTGACATTGTGAAAATTAGAAAGTGGCACCTCTTTCTTAAGGTATTTTACCATTTTCCACCAAAATTTGTCAAAACAGGTAAGAAAACCAATGGTAGAGAAATTGCTCGAGACCATCCCCTACACTTGTGAAAGTCTACGTGGCAGCCCTATTTGTATGTGTTGAATCCGGCAGGAATATCAGGAGGTCACGGTGAAGAGGAAGAAGATGTTCCAGAAACCAAGACTGACATGGGGAGGGGATGGTGGCATGAACTGGTGGAGCAGAGTTGACAGGTATACACTGCTGTACTTGGAACAGATAACTAGTGACAGCCTGCCCTATAGCTCGGGGAACTCTGCTTGATGCTCTGCGGTGACCTAGATGGGAAGAAAATCCAGAAGGGAGGGGCTATGTGCGTACTTATGGCTGATTTACTTCACTCTACAGCAGAAACTAGCACAACACTGTAAAGCACCTATACCTCCCGGCAAAAAAAGACAGTGAGTGACTAGAGGCTGCCAGTTGATAGCAACGAGGAGAGAGATCTGGCAGAGAATCCAAGAACATGAGCTCCAGAGGAACAGAGCTCTTCCAAGATGGAGGAGTACTAATGGTGTAGAAGTGAGAATGGGATGCAAGAAGAGGACGACCCCACCTTCTCAGAGGGATGTATTTGGGATTTGGAAAGCAAGCAGACTCCAGGTTAAAGGGCTGTGAGAGATGATAGGGTCTCTTCCTTTTCGAACATTTAACCCAGATATTTTTCCTCTATGGAGTATATTCTGATTTTCCCACCTGGAAATCTTTATTTCCCTGCCATCTCTAACAAAGAATTTATGATTCTTTTATCTCCAGATCGCTTTCTATTTGTACTGAAAGTCATTTCTGTAGGTTCTTATCTATCCTAGCAGAATATTTGCTCCCAGAGAGTGAAACTCTGGCTAATACATCTTTGTGTCTACCATTAATTACTGTCTCTTCATTTATTTAGTTGTCATAGGGACTTAATAAATATTGAATCAATGAATGAATATTACTTTCTATTCTCAAATCTTAGAAGAAAGAATTGATCATGGTATGAACTAGCTTTATCTATGTTGTATCTAGTGTAACTATGAATGTGAACTTCAAGTTCTGCAGTCTGAGGTCACGGACCCATTGAATTGTATTTAGTGGTAATGTCTTTGTATCCCCTTAGTATAACAGAATTAGCACTTCCATTGTAGTTTTTGAGTGGCACCAACAAATCAATGCTATTAAAGATAACAAATTTATTGGAAAGAATTAACTTTTATAGCTTCCCTTTTTACATAAACAATAAAATTAAAATCTCATGTCGTTATTTGAAAGTTACTATGAGCAACAACCATATTGTGAATCCAATTTTCTTATAGTTTAGTTTTTAAAATATTTGTACTGTTTTGAGTTAGAAATCTCATGTGTGACTGTTTCTTTATTAATTCAAACACATATTTAAAATTCATAATATTAAGTTTCAGCCCCATATAACACCTGAAAGCTGTGAGGTCATCTTTGTTTTGAGGATATTCAAATATTTAAATAAGTATTTTGGGAGGTCTGGAATAGAGAACTTAATTGCTTTAATGCCTGATACTGATATTAGTTTCTTATTTGATTATGACAGAGTATATTTTTATCCTGAAACAGTAAATGAAAGACTATTCAAAAGTGTCTCCTTTAGATTTTTAAGAGATATCATCTTGTTCCTAAAATTAAAAGAAAAAAAAATGGTGCTGGAATAACTGAATCTCTACATGCAAAATGAATGAATCTAGACACAGACATTACATCCTTCACAAAAATTAGCTCAGAAGTATAAAATTAACTCAAAAAATTAACAAAAATTAACTCAAAATTAACTCTAAAACTCACAGTTTTAAACTCAAAATTGCATTCATCTCACACACTAGCAAAGTAGTGTTCAAAATTCTCCAAGCTAGGCTTCAACAATACATGAACCGTGAATTTCCAGATGTTCAAGCTGGATTTAAAAAAGGCAGAGGAACTAGAAATCAAATTGACAACATCCGTTGAATCATCAAAAAAGCAAGAGAGTTCCAGAAAAACATCTACTTCTGCTTTATTGACTATGCCAAAGCCTTTGACTGTGTGGATCACAACAAACTGTGGAAGATTCTTAAAGAGAGGGGAATACCAGACCACCTGACCAACCTCCTAAGAAATCTGTATGCAGGTCAAGAAGCAACAGTTAGAACCTGACATGGAACAACAGACTGGTTCCAAATCGGGAGAGGAGTACGTCTAGGCTGTATATTGTCACCCTGCTTATTTAACTTATATGCAGAGTACATCATGTGAAATGCTGGGCTGGATGAAGCACAAGATAGAATCAAGATTGCTGGGAGAAATATCAATAATAACAGATACGCAGATGACACCACCCTCATGGCAGAAAACGAGGAAGAACTAAAGAACCTCTTAAAGAAAGTGAAAGAGGAGAGCACAAAAGTTGGCTTAAAGCTCAACATTCAGAAAACTAAGATCATGGCCTCTGGTCCCATCACTTCATGGCAAATAAATGAGGAAACAATGGAAAGAGAGACAGACTTTATTTTGGGGGCCTCCAAAATCACTGCCTAAGGTGACTCAGCCATGAAATTAAAAGACACTTTCTCCTTGGAAGAAAAGCTATGACCAACCTAGATGGAATATTAAAAAGCAGAGACACTACTTTGCCAACAAAGGTCAGTGTAGTCAAAGCTATGGTTTTTTCAGTAGTCATGTATGAATGTGAGAGTTGTACTATAAAGAAAGCTGAGTGCCGAAGAATTGATGCTTCTGAACTGTGGTGTTGGAGAAGACTCTTAAGAGTCCCTTGGACTGCAAGGAGATCAAATCAGTCAATCCCAAAGGAAATCAGTCCTGAATATTCATTGGAAGGGCTGATGCTGAATCTGAAACTCCAATACTTTGGCTACCTGATGTGAAGAATGGGCTAATTACAAAAGACCTTGATGCTGGAAAAGATTGAAGGTGGGAGGAAAAGGGGATGACGGAGGGTGAGATGGTTGGATGGCATCACCAACTCAATGGACATAAGTTTGAACGAGTTTTGAGAGTTGGTGATGAACAGGGAAGTCTGGAGTGCTGCAATCCATGGGGTCACAAAGAGTTGAACGTGACTGAGCAACTGAACTGAACAATTAGAAAATGAACAACTTGATTTAAAAAATTGGCAAAAGTACCTCAAAAAGAAGATATACAGATGGCAAATAAGTATATGAAATGATGTTCAACATTATATGTCATCAGGAAACTGCAATCTTAAACAGTGAGATACCACTATGTACCTATGAGAATGGCCAAAATCCGTTAACACTGAGGATACCAAATGCTGACAAAGGTGTGGAACAACAGGAAGTCTTTATTCAGTGCTGGTGGGAAAGCACAGTGGTACAACTGGTAAGAAAGCAAAATGGTTTGGCAGTTCCTTACAAAACTACGCATATGCTTACCTTATGATCCAGCAATTGAGCTCCTTGATATTTACCCAAATGAGTCAAAAACATAGGTCTGCACATAAACCTGCACATGGGTACTTATAATAGTTCTATTTATAATTGTCAAAACCTGGAAATAACCAAGAAGTCCTTCAGGAGGTGAGTAAATAAGCTATGTTACATCCAGACAATGGAATATTATTCAACTGTAAGAAGAAATGAGCTATCAAGCCAGGAAAACACATTTAGGAAACTTAAATGCACACTACTAAGTGAAAGAAGTCATTCTAAAAAGGCTACATACTGTGTGACTCTGATTATACAGTATTCTGGAAAAGGCAAAACTACAGAGACTGGAAGAAGCAGTGATTGCTAGAGGTTAGAGGAGGCAGGACTGAATAGGCACAGCACAGAGGGCTTTTTAGGGCAGTGAAACCATTCTGTCTGATACAATAATGGCAAAGAAATGTCATTATACATTTGTCCAAACCCATTGAATGGACAACACTAAGAGTGAACCCTAATGTAAATATGGACTTTGGGTGATAATGATGTAGATTCATTGATTGTAAAAAGCATACCACTGTGGTACAAAATGTGGGGGAGGCTATGTACATGTAAGGCACGGAGTATATGGAAAATCTCTTTACAGTCTCAATTTTGCTATAAGCCTACAATTGCTCTAAAAAAGTAAAGTTTATTAAAAATAAACAAACCCTTGTCTTCAAAATCAAGATTATTTTTCTACCACAGTATTTCCGGCCCTTTTTGATCTGACCTTCATCTCTCTCTCTCTCTTCTGTTTTATCTCCCACACCCTCCCTCTATAATAACCTCCATACATACATACATCCACCTATCCATCCATCCATCCATTTATGAAATATTTATTTAGACTTTTTATGTGACAAATATTGTAAGAGGCAAAATGGTGAAAAGGTAGACACTATTTTATTATTTATAACAGTAAATTGTAATCATTGATTTTTTTAAAAATTTGAGACTGAGTTCTTTTAGAACAGAGATTTTATTTTGTTTACCAATATGATAGGTACTCAAAGTTTGTGGTTAGATATATAAATAAATACAAAACAAAGTTTTCCCTTATGGCATTTTGAAATTTTGAGTTCAGTTAGAGTATTTATATTTCCCTTTGAAAATTCTCCTCTGAAGACTTCTAAATAAATGGGCATTTATTAAGTGACCATGCATTATTAAATTATTATCCTTACCTTTCAGTACCTCTCAAGAAAACAAACACCCAAGAGTAAAAGGTTATGTTTCATGTCACAGTAACAGAGCTTGCTTTTGTAACCAAACTGTCTCCCTTTGGAAATGTACAAAAGTTCATACCTTTTCTAACTGCTTGGAGTTGACAGTGATTGACGGAAGTCTTGGCAGTGGAAAAAATTTCTGAAATAGAGCTTAGTTTTGATTAAAAGAAACAAGATTTTTGAGTTATCTTCTCTGGAGATCTTACTTGGTCATATTAATTCAATACGCATAGGTAAGAAAAGATACTTCAACAATTTTTAAGAACAATTTTCAAAATATTTGTTAAGGTTTTAATTACAGAAAATTTTAAATATATGAGTAAAGAGAAAGTAAAATAGTGAGTCTTCATGGACAAGCAACTGGCTTAAACAATCATCAACTCAAGGCCAAAGGTGTTTCATCTTTAACACGGCTAGTACCTCCAATCGTTGCTGACCATCAGGACTGTTTTGAAGCAAACCTATTTGTAAAGATATAATTCTAAAAGATAAGATATCTTTTAAAAAATTATAGGTACAATGCTATGATTACATCTAAGCAAATAAACAGTAATTCCTTACTATCATCAAATATCCTGTTAGTGTTCAAATTTATCCTTTCATCCAAAAGTTTTCAAATGGTTTGTTTGAGTCAGCATCAAACAAGGTCAATGCACTGCAATTGGTTGATTTCACAGATCTCATTTATTTTAATAAGTGCTGCTCCTTTCCCTTTTCCCTTGCAATTTATTTTTTGAAAAGAGAGTTGGTTTATTTTTCCTGCACAGTTGGTTTCTTGATTTGCTTACTGCATCCCTGTGAGGTAGTTTTACATGTTCCCCTATCCTATGTATGTATTTCCTGTAATTTAGTAGCTATATGAAAAGATTAATTGAATTCAACTTCAATTTTTCTCAGGAATACTTCCTGATTGGCTGTGTGACTTCCATCAGGAGGCACATAATGTCTGATTGCCTCTTTTGTGATGTTAGTAGCGCATGAAAATCATTCCCTAGATCTGTTATTTCACTAGGGATTGCAAAATGGTGATATTCAAATTCCATTATTTCTTCTACAATTATTGATTGCAATTTTGTAAAAAGAAACTCACCTTCTTCTAACATTTGGTTGTCCTGTGGCAGTTTGTATAGGAAAATCAAAATAAATGTTTGATTCTTTCCCTTTATTTACCAGTTTTCAAAATAACAAATTTATTTCCTGATCTCTTCCAAAGTTGACCAATGAATTTTTTTTCCCCAATGAGTTTTCCCCTCAGTACTCTTTTAAACATAAGAATTTAAGTAAATTTGATGTGCTTTAATTTGAGCATCTAGTACATTTGCTATTCCAATGATCCTATGTTTGTATGAGTGGATGGGGTCCTCTTCACATTGGCTCCTGAGCTTTTCTGATACAGTTCCAATAGACTTCAATAACTTCCTGGCTTTCACATGTGATATGCCAGGCTTATCTTGCCCTTGACCTGAAACCAACCATTTCTCTAACAAGTTTTTGTTTGTTTTAATTGAAAATGGTTAGTTAGAGAACACAATATGGATCCAAGAGATGTTCATTGCTATTGGGTTGGCCACTGTTTCAAGGCCATTTTAGTAGCTATGTAGGGTAGTATACAAAATGCATTTATTTATTTTTAAAAAATTAATTAATTTATTTTTTCCTTTACATTATCGTGTTGGTTTTGCCATACATTGACATGAATCCGCCATGGGTATATATGTGTTCCCCTTCCAGAACTCCCCCTCCCACCTCCCTGGGGTTGAAAGGCATATTCAAAATCTTACAGATAAATTTATGAAGAATAGAACTGCCCTTAATACAAATTTACTTTAAACTAAAACAAGTATACAATTATATTTGGTAAAAATACAAAATGTGAGAAAGTGTATACACCACAAAATGATTTTGGCAAAGTATAATTCCACTGGAAAAAAAATACTTAATTCAATATCCTTTGTATGAAATATAAAATTCAGGGAATATATTAAGTTTTTGCTTTAAAAATCTTCACACATGAAATATATGTATACATAAAATTCTAGTATCAGCTTTCATTTTCAAAAATTGGAAAACTTATTTTGAATAACAGTATTTCCAGAGAGGGAAAAAGTCTTTATTTCCCTACATTGACCACTGCATCCTTAGCCTAACTAGTTTTGTTCCTCAGAATAAGAGGCTGATTAACTTCTAACCTTATCAAATTTCCCAGTTGTATCAGATTTGTATCAAGTAAAATTTGTTTTAGACATCTTTGCTCACTTTTTGTATATTTCACTGTGTGTCATGGTGCATTAAAATTTGGGGGTTCATAATTTTTCAGCACTTTCATCTGTACAATGCATTTTCATCCACTTTTAAATAGATGAGCAGAGAAGAGCAGAAATAGCTTTACCCCAGAGTCAATTTCCCATACATTCTAATTCAGGAGTGTGGAGGAGAGACAAATTATGAAGTTTCTATTTTTGTCACAGACTCTTGCTCCCCACCATTACCTTCTCATCTCTGAAAGCTTTTCATCCTATCATTAAAAAGACTGCCAGCAATGTATGCTTATATTTTGGCATTTAACTCATAACTATTGAGAACACGTACACATTTCCCCTCTGGCTAGATGATGAATAAATTCTTAACTAATCTAAAAGGAGCCCAGTCACCAAGTTCAGTGTCCACCAATTCCATTCCTACATGGCCTCTGATGCCATCTGCTTCTTGAAAAGGTGGCTTCGAAGTGAGAAAAACTTGCATGAAGAACAGTTGTCAGATGCCTGGACTGCATGTTAGATTCCATGTCCAACCAGTTATGGACAGCAAATGCCGCACTGAGAATGACATCTTGTTCTTATGTGGTACCCAGGTTTTGTCACTCCACATAAATAGGATATGCACAGAGCAAGAAGGGTTCAAATATATTTATATCACAATGGAAAATGAATCTTTTAAATAAAGATTATAGGAATGGAGGTAGGACATTTTGATAGGAAAAAGCTGAATCTTGTTGGCATCACACCTGGACAGGGAGAGTGGAGGTGGAGAGAGGAGGAAGAGGGGTACAAGAATAGATTGAAAGTCTAATCTTTCAGTTCCAAGTTTTCATTTCTTTTCAGAAGACATGCCTTTGTTTCATCTTTTTCATTAACTTAACCCATTCATTTCAAATGCACAATTAAATTTACCACAATGTGAGGAAATTTAGAAATAAACATAGCTGAATAGCAGGAAAAAAATCACAAATATAATCTTGGCACAAGAAAACAATAAATGCCTTCAAGGAGTCCCCGAGGACATTTCACTTTCAGATGATAAGAACTCCCTATTTGCAAAGGTTTATTTCTAGGTCAGTGGCTTTATGTTGTTTTTCTGTTTTGCTTTGTTTTTGTTTGTTTTTGGAGAGGAAGAAGGAAAAGAGGACAGAGGAGTCCTTGTTCTCTTGTGAATTTGATGCCCTCTAAAGGTCTCAGCTTCTCCCCAGGAAAAATGCAGGTATACACATTTTTACACATAATTCCACTGGGCCATGGATCTCTACTTTTATTCTAGTTTTACTTATCAATCCAAAGACAAATTACTGAGCTCCTTTCAGCTTCTCAAATAATAAATCCTTTCCATACTGAAGCAATTTGACTTCCAAGAAACTTTTACAGACTTTTCAGCCTGGGCCTCATACACCTAGTCAGTGGCCCTGGGTTTCTGCCCCTAATTTTGATACTTCTATCTAACCTGAGCTTCTAAAACACATTTCCAGCTCTTTCTTCCTGTCAGCTACAAATTGGCACTTTCCATTGACACTTGCCATCATCCTCTACAAGGATTGATCATGGGCTGCTACAGCTGATGATTTTTATCACCCTCTGAAGGGAGTTCAAGGTGGAGAGCAGAAAAGAGGCACTCTGTGCTCCAAGGGAAAACATTGAACAGAACAGATCTTCAGATAGTTAGAAACTTTCAGGAGCCCATTTTATGAGCCCATTTCTTCCATCTTCTCATATTTAGAACAATAGTAAAATTCTTCATGGTGATGACTGTCCCTCAAGAACAGCAGAAACTTTCTGCAAAAAAAATATGCTGTTGATTGTGTAAGGTATAGTTTGAGATGAGGCAATGAAGAAAGGAAGACGACCTCAACGGAGACAGATCACCTTTATTTAGGCAAGGAGGGGCGACAGTTGGTCTAACAATCAGGCTAAGCACATGCGGGATCAGGGAGGCTTCATACTTAAGGGGAGGTTTTGCGGAAGCGATATGGAAAGATTTAGTCAGGCAGGGTGTTCTGGGTAATCTTTAGCTGAGATGGCAGTTTGCAGATGAACAGGGGCGGAGGGTCCCCTGATGGGAGTGGAAGGTCCCGGGCTGATGCAATCTGCCCAGAGTATCAGGGTGGGACTTAAAGTTCAGTTTTGTCATCCCCAAAGTCAGGTGGTTTAGCAATGGCCCTTGATGTTATTATATTCCTTTTCCAGGCCCGAGGGCTTTGAGGTCTTTATCTTTTTCTAGGCCCTAGGACTCCTTCAGATTGCATGTACTCCCCCTTCACCAAAATCATATATACTGACCTTCCCTCTTGCCTCTTTGGAGCTGTTTCTTAGACCTATCTGAGGTGCTGTCTCCCAGACTGCAGTCCTCACTTTGCCCCCAATAAAACTTAACTTGCAATTTTCACATTGTGTATTTTTTTAAGTCGACATTCCTCATTTGTCATCTCCCAGAATTCTTGAATCCTCAGAGATGCTTTCAGGCTTCTTCCTCATGTCTCAAGTCTGCAGGAAGAGTCCCTGGCTCTTAGAGATTCCGTTCTCCATCCCCACCCCCACCTTTAGAGTGGCTCCCATGGGGAGCCACAGTAATGACACAGTAATGATAATGCCACAGTCTTTCCTTACAAATTTTAAAGCACTCAAGTCTGCTCCATTTACATTTTAACATAAGAATCATTAGTCCCTTGATGGAGAGCTCAGCTCTTCAATTCACAGCATTTTTTTTTTCTGCCAGTATCACAAGTCTAGATGAAGAAGATAAAGTATGACTTAATGGCTCTCTTTGTGCATATGTTTCATTAGAGATTACTCTATTTTCAGAGCTACTGAAAAATCACACTATTGTCATAACTTAAATGTAAGCCAAACCCAGCATATTTCTTATCTGATCAGTTTATGTTTTCCCACAAAAATGAGAGCATGTGAGAACTAAGATTCTGTGTATTACACACCAAATTCCTCTTGCATTTTTCTTAATTTTATTGAGAAGTAACATAAAAATGATTAAATTGCATTGTATAAACATGACATGCATAGAGTATTAATTATAAATTGAATTATGAATGTAATAAAAGTCTTATTTTTCCAGGGACAAAATACTTTGAACTGTTCTAATTAATTGCTGACCCAAATTTTAGGCTATATGTAGTTTACTACCAGATACATTTTTGTGACTATTTGCTTTCTTTGTGGTTATTTTTTTTCCTTGTATACATCCTAAAGAAATGTTAAGAATAATATCTACTAAAATATGTGCTGGTACATGGTATACTTTTAATCTAGAAGTATTTGAAGAACTTCCAATGTCTTTTTCATTTTGAATAAACTTAAATTTTCTTGACAAGGTAGTCTTTCAGTAGCTTTACTTACTAAAATTTCTGGGAAACTTAACAGTGTTAGCGGCACTATTTTTCTTTGCAGTGAAGAGATAAAAATTGAGACAGTAGAGTTGGTATTGCCAATTTGTTGACATACCTTGGAGAATAAGACTCATTGAAAAGGATTGTATTAACATGAAATTTACCAGTGACCCTTTATTTAGAGTCCCTTTAAACATAGCATCCAAATTGTGAGAACAAGATGATCTGCTGCCAGACAGAGCATCCCAAATCAAACCTTTTGCCAGCTTATAAGTAAGAAGAGGACTGCCTCTCAGGTTTCACATTCTCCTGTAGTGCTTCAAACACAAAGCTCTCATCAGAGCACTTTGGTGTTAGGCTTACCTGTATTCCTTTGGAACTGCTCAGCCAAAAAAAGGGAAGAAATTAAATATAATTTAGTTGTTTTTGTGATCCTAGTGCCAGTTAATGAGTGATCAATAAATGCTTCTGAAATGTAGGTATGACATCAGTTTCTGCTATTATCTGAATCGATAATCTTAATCATATGTTAAAACTTAGTCTTGGGACTTCTCTGGTTGTCCAGTGGTTTAGAATCCACCTTCTAATTCAGGGAACATGGATTCAGTCCCTGGTTGGGAATATAAGATCCCATATGCCTCAGGGCAACTAAGACACATGCCACAATTAAGACCCAAAAGTAGTCAAGTAAGTAAATAAAAAAATATTAAAAAAACTTTAATCTCAATGTAGTGGTATTTGGTGGTGGGGCCTTTGGGAGGTGAGATTTGTGCCCTTCTAAAAGACACTCTAGGAAGTGAGCTCACCCCTCCAGACACATGAGATTACAATGCAAAGATGGCCATCTAGGAAGTGGGCTCTTCAGCTCAGTTCAGTCCAGTTCAGTCGCTCAGTCATGTCCAACTCTTTGCGACCCCGTGAATTGCAGCACGCCAGGCCTCCCTGTTCATCACCAACTCCCAGAGTTTACGCAAACTCATGTCCATCGAGTCAGTGAGGTAATCCAGCCATCTCATCCTCTGCCGTCCCCTTTTCCTCCTGCTCCCAATCCTTCCCAGCATTAGGGTCTTTTCCAATGAGTCAACTCTTCGCATGAGGTGGCCAAAGTGTTGGACTTTCAGCTTCAACATCAGTCCTTCCGATGAACACCCAGGACTGATCTCCTTTAAGATGGACTAGTTGGATCTCCTTGCAGTCCAAGGGACTCTCAAGAGCCTTCTCCAACACCACAGTTCAAAAGCATCAATTCTTCAGCACTCAGCTTTCTTCACCGTCCAACTCTCACATTCATACATGACTCTTGGAGAAACCAAAGCCTTGACTAGATGGACCTTTTTTGTTTTCCACTCTTTCCCCATCTATTTCCCTTGAAGTGACTGGATCAGATGCCATGACCTTAGTTTTAGGGATGTTGAACTTTAGGCCAATTTTTTCACTCTCCTCTCTTACTTTCATCAAGAGGCTTTTTAGTTCCTCTTCACTTTCTGCCATAAAGGTGGTGTCATCTGCATATCTGAGGTTACTGATATTTCTCCCAGCAATGTTGATTCCAGCTTGTGCTTCCTCCAGCCCAGCGTTTCTCATGATGTGCTCTGCATATAAGTCAAATAAGCAGGGTGAGTGATAATATACAGCCTTGATGTACTCCTTTTCCTGTTTGGAACCAGTCTGTTGTTCCATGTCCAGTTGTAACTGTTGCTTCCTGACCTGCATACAGGTTTCTCAAGAGGCAGGTCAGGTGGTCTGGTATTCCCATCTCTTTTGGAATTTTCCACAGTTTATTGTGATCCACACAGTCTTACCAGACTCCAAACCTGCTGGTGCTGTGATCTTGGACTCTGCAGCATCCAGAACTGTGAGAAATAAAAGTGTGTTGTTTGTAAGTCACCCAGTCTTGGGGATTTTGTTATAGCAGCCCACACAGACTAAGACAGTTCTCTATGAGAATTTCTTCAGGACTTTTAATTAGACTGTTTTCATTAAGTTGTATCATGGCTGCTGAGTACCTATTGAGTGCCAGCCTGTTAATGCTACAGCTGACACCTTGGCCTAGACTTTTTTCTGAACAGCTTTGCCTTGTCAACATTTACTCATCCTTCAGTCTCGACCACGACCTGGAGTCTCAACCACAATCAGGAGTCTCCCTGATCCTCCTGGACTAGGTTATTCCCTTCCAAGGTGTTCCCATAGTATCTTGGGCTTTTGTTTCCAAAGCCAAGCATGAAGAGGGACCAACCCACCAAACTGGTATTGAGATTACTTCAAAGTGGGAACATCTGACTTCCAGAAGATGCAGAAAGAATTCTTACCTGAACTTCCCTTATCTGACTAGAACGGAACTTATTGAGAGGCAGCAGTCTGAAATCCCCGTCCCCCAGTCCCTGTACCCTTTCCTCAAGAGAGAGCTCTAGTCAGAAAAACACTGACAATGGGTACCAGGTCCAAAGTCTGTGTGAACAAGCCTCATCAGAACTTTCCATCCTTCGAAGCCCTTAAACTCCTCCCATCCCGGCCTTTATTAAACTGGTATAATATACACTTCTGCCCTTAGCTGTTCTAGGAGCTACTATTTCTATTAGGGTGCTCTTTCGTGCATAGTAATTTTTTTCTCCTGTTAATCTTTCTGTTATCAGTTAATTTTCAGCCCTTAACTGTCTGACTTAAGTTGGTAGAAATGTTTTTCTTCTCCACACATGGCACTGTTGACTACAAATTAGTTTTAATGTAACTATAAGCTCACTGAAAGCAGAGATTGAATTTGTCTTCTACTCATGAATCTCTTAGAACTTCCCTAAACCCCTGTTTATCTCTGACTATTTTTTACTTCAGTTCAGTTCAGTTCAGTCGCTCAGTCGTGTCTGACTCTTTGCGACCCCAGGAATCGCAGCATGCCAGGCCTCCCTGTCCATCACCAACTCCCGATCATTCACATATAAACAACAAAGTAACTGGAATTGGCATCTATGTACTATATTTCTTTCTCCCCAAAGTCAACTGGATATTTCTTGATTAGACTAGTATCTGTTGTTGTTGTTCAGTTGCTAAGTCATGTCTGACTCATTGTGAACCCATGGACTGCAG
The DNA here is from genome assembly GCA_007570785.1 of Antilocapra americana. NCBI lineage: Eukaryota > Metazoa > Chordata > Mammalia > Artiodactyla > Antilocapridae > Antilocapra > Antilocapra americana. The sequence goes on from ML662442.1 coordinate 57,381,551, forward strand.
CACTCTAAGCTTCCCTGTCCTCCACTATCTCCTGGAGTCTGCTCAAGTTCATGTCCACTGAGTCAGTGATGCTATCTAACCATCTCATTCTCTGCCATCCTTTTTTCCTTTTGCTTTCAATCTTTCCCAGCATCAGGTCTTTCCCAATGAGTTGGCTCTTTGCATCAGGTGGCCAAAGTATTGGAGCTCAAGCTTTAGCATCAGTCCTTCCAATGAGTATTTAAGTTGATTTCTTTTAAGATTGACTGGTTTGATCTCCTCTCAGTAATTAAATACAAAACTAGTAAATAATCTTTGCTAAATATACCAGTTATTCTCCTTCTTCACATCTTCATCCTATTCTTTTCATCCCTTCTGAGTTTTCATATGCTTTTCTGATCACTATTTTCTGACAACTGCCTTCTGCCCCCAATTAGTAATCTTGTTGGCTGTCTCCTGGTGGAATTTGGCCAATAGGAAGAACCAACAGGCGATCAGAAGGTAGGAGGGAGAGAGAAAAAGAGGTCAAAATTAGCTTCCTGCAGCCAACCCAGCTTAGTGCAGCATCTCTGGTAGTAGCTGTATCCCTTTGCAATTTTAGAAAACCTCCTCCAGGGTTCCAGAGAATGGGACCTTGCTAACTACATTTTCTCCTTTGGCTTCTTCAGCCAAAATTGAATAATTTCCCCTTATTGTTATTCTCTGGATGATTCACCTTCCTTTTTTTGTACTTGAGTCTTCTCTATCAGCTAGTTCAGTTGCTCAGTCATGTCTGACTCTTTACAACCCCATGGACTGCAGTATGCCAGGCTTGCCTGTCCATCACCAACTCCCAGAGCTTGCTCAAAATCATGTCCATTGAGTCGGTGATGCCATCCAACCATCTCATCCTTTGTCGTTCCTTTCTCCGCCCACCTTCAGTCTTTTCCAGCATCAGAGTCTTTTCCAATGAGTCAATTCTTTGCATCAGGTGGCCAAAGTATTGGAGTTTCAGCTTCAACATCAGTCCTCCCAACGAATATTCAGGACTGATTTCCTTTAGGATGGACTGGTTGGATATCCTTGCAGTCCAAGGAACTCTCAAGAGTCTTCTCCAAGACCACAGTTCAGAAGCATCAGTGCTTCAGTGCTCATCTTTCTGTATAGTCCACTCTCACATCCAGACATGACTACTGGAAAAAACATAGTTTGGACTAGATGGACCTTTGTCTCAAAGTAATGTCTCTGCTTTTTAATATGCTGTCTAGGTTGGTCAGAGCTTTTCTTCAAGGAACAAGTGTCTTTTAGTTTCATAGCTGCAGTCATCATCGGCAGTGATTTTGGAACCCAAAAAACTAAAGTCTGTCACTCTTTCCCTATTTCCCCAATTATTTGCCATAAAGTGATGGGACCAGGTGCCATGATCTTAGTTTCCTGAATGTTGAGTTTTAAGCCAACTTTTTCACTCTCCTCTTTCACTTTCATCAAGAGACTCTTTAGTTCTTCGCTTTCTGCCATAAGGGTGGTGTCATCTGCATATCTGAGGTTCTGGATATTTCTCCCAGCAATCTTGATTCCATCTTGTGCTTCATCCAACCTAGCATTTCTCATGATATACTCTGAATATAAGTTAAGTAAACAGGGTGACAATATACAGTCTTGATGTACTCCTTTCCTGATTTGGAATCAGTCTGTTGTTCCACGTCCAGTTCTAACTGCTGCTTCTTGACCTGCATACAGATTTCTCATAAGGCAGGTCAGGTGGTCTGGTATTCCCATCTCTTAAAGAATCTTCTACAGTTTGTTGTGATCTACACAGTCAATCTTTGTCATAATCAATAAAGCAGAAATAGATGTTTTCTGCAATTCTCTTGCTTTTTCAGTGATCCAGCAGATGTTGGCAATTTGATCTCTGGTTCCTCTGCCTTTTCTAAAACCAGCTTGAACATCTGGAAGTTCACGGTTCATGTATTGCTGAAGCCTGGCTTGGAGAATTTTGAGCATCACTTTACTAGCATGTGAGATGAGTTCAATTGTGCAGTAGTTTGAGCATTCTTTTGCATTGCCTTTCTTTGGGATTGGAATGAAAACTGACTTTTTCCAGACCTGTGGCCATTGCTGAGTTTTCCAAATTTGCTGGCATATTGAGTGCATCACTTTCACAGCGTCATCTTTCAAGGTTTGAAATAGCTCAACTGAAATTCCATCACCTCCACTAGCTTTGTTTATAGTGATGCTTCCTAAGGCTCACTTAACTTCACATTTCAGGATGCATGGCTCTAGTCCAGTGATCACACTATAATGGTTATCTGGGTCATGAAGATCTTTTTTGCATAGTTCTTCTGTGTATTCTTGCCACCTCTTCTTAATATCTTCTTGCTTCTGTTAGGTCCATACCATTTCTGTCCTTTATCATGCCCATCTTTGCATGAAATGTTCCCTTTATATGTCAAATTTTTTTGAAGAGATCTCTAGTCTTTCCCATTATATTGTTTCCTCTATTTCTTTGCATTGATCACTGAGGAAGGCTTTCTCATCTCTCCTTGCTATTCTTTGGAACTCTGCATTCAAATAGGTATATCTTTTCTTTTCTCCTTTGCTTTTTTGCATCTCTTATTTTCTCAGCTATTTGGAAAGGCCTCCTCTGACAACCATTTTGCCTTTTTGCATTTCTTTCTCTAGGGGATGGTCTTGATCACTGCTTCTTGTTCAATATCATGAGCCTCCATCCATATTTCTTCAGGCACTCTATCAGATCTAATCCCTTAAATCTATTTGTTACTTCAACTGTATAATCCTAAGAGATTTGATTTAGGTCATACCTAAATGGTCTAGTGGTTTCCCCTACTTTCTTCAATTTGAGTCTGAATTCGGCAATAAGGAGTTCATGATCTGAGCCACAGTCAGCTCCCAGTCTTGTTTTTTGCTAAATGTATAGAGGTTCTCCATATTTGACTGCAAAGAATATAATCAATTTAATTTTGATATTGACCATCTGGTGATGTCCATGTATAGAGTCTCCTCTGGTGTTGTTGGAAGAGTATGTTTTTTTATGACCAATGCATTCTCTTGATAAAACTCTGTTAGCTTTTGCCCTGCTTCATTCTGTACTCCAAGGCCAAATTTGCCTATTACTCCAGGTATTACCTGACTTCCTACTTTCATGTTCTAGTCCCCTATAATAAAGAAGACTTCTTTTTTAGCTGTTAGTTCTAGAAGGTCTTGTAGGTTTTCATAGAACCATTAAACTTAAACTTCTTCAGGATTACTGGTTGGAGCATAGACTTGGATCACTGTGATATTGAATAGTTTGCCCTGGAAACAAACAGAGATCATGCCATTATTTTTGAGATTGCACCCAAGTACTGCATTTCAGCCTCTTTTGTTGACTATGAGGGTTCCTTCATTTCTTCCAAGGGATTCTTGCCCACAGTAGTAGATATAATGGTTATCTGAGTTAAATTCACCCATTTCAGTCCATTTTAGTTCACTGGTTTCTTCTTCTTTTTTTTTTTTTTAATTTTCTTTATTGTGTTGGTTTTGCCTTACATTGACATGAATCCGCCATGGGTATACATATACTTCCCCTCCAGAACCCCCCTCCCTCCTCCCTCCCGATTCCCTCCCCCTAGGTCATCCCGGTGCACCAGCCCCGAGCATCAATCCTGGGCTGGCGATTGATTACACATATGATAATTAACATGTTTCAATGCCATTCTCCCATATCATCCCACCCTTGCCCTCTTCCACAGAGTCCACGAGTCTGTTCTATACATCTGCGTTCCTTCTGCTGTCTCGCATGCTGGGTTCTCGTTACCGTCTTTCTAAATTCCATATATATGCATTAGTATACTGTATTGTTGTTTTTCCTTCTGGCTTACTTCACTCTGGATAATAGGCTCCAGTTCCGTCCACCTGAGTAGAACTGATTCAAATGAATTTTTTTTCAATGCTGAGTAATATTCCATTGTGTATATGTACCACAGCTTTCTTATCCATTCATCAGTTGATGGGCATCTAGGTTGCTTCCATGTCCTGGCTATTGTAAACAATGCAGCGATGAACATTGGGGTACACGAGTTCACTCGTTTCTAAAATGTTGCTGTTCCCTCTTGCCATCTCCTGCTTGACCACTTCTAATTTACCTTTATTCATGGACCTAACATTTCAGGTTCCTATTCAATATTGGTCTTTACAGCATCAGACTTTATTTCCATCACCAGTCACATCCACATCTGGGCATTGTTTTTGCTTTGGCTCTGTCTCTTCATTCTTTCTGGATGTATTTCTCCACTCTTCTCCAGCAGCTTATTGGGCACCTACCATTTTGGGAGTTCATCTTTCAGCCTCATATCTTTTTGCCTTTTCATGTTATTCACGGGCTTCTCAAGTCAAGAATACTGAAGTGGTTTGCCATTCCCTTCTTCAGTGGACCACATTTTGTCAGAAGTCTCCACCATGATCTGTCCATCTTGGGTGGCCTTACATGGCATGGCTCATAGTTTCATTGAATTAGACAAGGCTATGGCCCAGGTAATCAGTTTGATTAGTCTTCTGTGATTGTGATTTTTATTCTGTCTTTCCTCTTGAAGGATAAGAATAAGAGACTTATGGAAGCTTCCTTATGTGAGAAATTGGCTGTGGAGGAAACTGTCATCTTGTTCTTATGGGCTGGGCCATGCTCAGTAAATCTTTAATCCAATTTTCTGCTGATAGATGAGGCCCTGTTCCTTCCCTGTTGTTTGGTCTGAGACCAAACTATGGTGGAGGTAATGAAGATAATGGTGACCTCCTTCAAAAAATCCTATGCATGCGCTCCTACACTCAGTGTCCCCGACCCTGCAGCTGGCCATTGCTGACCCATGCCTTTGCTGGAGACTCCTGGACACTCACAGGCAAGTCTGGGTCAGTCTTTTGTGGGGACACTGCTCCTTTTTCCTGGATTCTGGTGTGCACAAAGTTTTGTTTGTGCCCTCCAAGAGTCTGTTTCCCCAGTCCTGTGGAAGCTCTATAATGAAATCCCTCTTTCCTCCAAAGGTCAAATCCTCTGGGGTTTCTCAGTCCCTTTGCCAGATCCCCAGTTTGGGAACTCTGCTGCGGGTCCTAGAACTTTCTTAACAGTAATTAAGATAGTAATTAAGAGAATTTCTTTGGTATAATTGTTCTGCAGTTTGTGGGATATCTGCTCAGCAACTTTATGGTGGGGTTAATAGCGACTTCCTCTAAGAGGGCTTATGCCACTGGCTGCGTGACCCAGGTAGCTGTACCCAAAACCCCTGCCCCTGCGGCAGGCCACTGCTGACTCATACCTCCACAGGAAAGTCAAACACAGGTCTGGCTCAGTCTCTGTGGGGTCTCTGGGTCCTGGTGCACACAAGGTTTTGTTTGAGCCTTCTAAGCATCTATGGCGGGTATAGGGTTTGATTCTAAACATGATTTCACCTCCCCTGCCATCTTGCTGGGGCTTCTCCTTTGCCGTTGGATGTGGGTTATCTTTTTTTTGTGAGATCCATCATTTTCCTATAAATGGTTGTTCAGCAGTGAGTTGTAATTTTGGAGTTCTCACATGAGACGATGAGAGTACATCCTTCTACTCTGCCATCTTGTTGTTGATTCTCTCTTTAGGTGATTTCTTTATTAAAATCTCTTCAGTGAACCATCAGAAGTGATTGCTATTCCCCACAGTGCTGATAACTGACATGGTAGATAACTTGATGTACTGTTGCTGTTTGTTTTATTTTGCATGTGCATGTGAGGGGGGTAACTGAAAAATGCCTAGAATTTTTACATAACCCTATTGGGAGTGAAAGTTGTTAAGTATTATTTAGTCTTATTGTTTTGTTATGGCATTTGACTGGGAATGTTATTCATACTTTGATCTTTAGATGTCTAGACTGAATTTCTTTGGATCAGTGAACTTTTCTTCCATTAACTCTTTGATCTTGGTTGCTGGCCCATCTATTCCATTATCTCCTTTGGGAGTTCTATATTCCTTGCTTGTATCTCTATGATGTTTTTCCCATTTTTCTTTTTAAAATTTCTATCATTGCTTTAATCTTTCATCCATTTTCTTTTAAGTTCTGGGAAAGTTTTTGCAAATTCTTTTTACTTCTCTAATTGATTTCCTGCAATATTCGCCTTCTATTGACAGCTTCCATCTCTTTTAAACTTGGCAGTTGTGTTTTTCACATTCAAGCAATCTTTCATTACTTCAAATTTTCCTGATTGTTTATTCAAGTTACATAAAGGCATCTCTCTTGAACCTTAATGACTAGACAAACCAAAGATCTTTCAAAGCAGTTTATAGAAAATGACAGTTCTCTGAGCTGGATTACCCCTTACTTTTCTTTGGTTTAAATGTATTTTTGTAGGCAATATGATATTTCTCTGTTTACTCATCATTCAGGGGAGTGTTAGAGGCTTCCCAGTTTTGGCTCACAATTAAGTAAAACTTAAGTTAGGTTCCAATCAGAGACTGGTGTGCATTTCTGTCCAAATCCTTCATTCAGAGGGCCATCAGGGTCTAGATTAAAACAATAAAGGAAAGAGGGCATCCAATGATACCAGCAGAATCCAGAACGGAGCGAGTCAGAAGTGACCTGGAGCCTGAGTTGCTGCCAGAATCCATGTTTTGCTTGTTCCTCTTTGCATTACTAGCACAATATCTGGTTAAAAACAAGTTTGATGGATGGATGAACGAATGAATGAGTTCAAAGTTGAAGGGATTTTAAAGTAGTCACTGAAAGAAGTTTCCATATTTAAAAAGCCAAACTTTTAAATATTCATTATTTTAACAAACTGTCAACTCTACAAAATTGTGGGTTTAAAGAAAAGATTAATTTAATGTTTTTGAGTCCTGAAGTGTTGTTTTTATTAAGGTGCCATTGTTTCCTAAGTCCTGAATCAATATTCTTTCCCTCTGTACTTGGAGAAAACAAATATGCAAATGAGTCATCTGACTTGCAAATAGGCCTAGAGAGGCATGATGGTGTCAAGAAGAGCATACTGATTCATGAGAGTAGAACCAAAGTCCCATTTCCATCATTCTAGCCATTTGACTTGTGTGTGTTATTTAAACAAACTCTTAGTTTTCTTATCTGAAACATCTACCTTATCTACCACAAAAGAAGCAGACAACAGGGCGTTTTAATTGTGAAGTTGCTGTGCAAATTTTAGTTGTAGTTATTATATTTTCATGTACTGCATTAATTTTAAACAAAATATTCTTTGAGTTATAAAGTAAAAGAACATGAAACTTCAAGAACAAGAAAAAATCCTGAATGATTTCTGGCTGCACTGAAGATACAACAAAAGGAAGTGGGTTTAAACAAGAAGTTGAAAAAGGAACAGAGTCCTTGACTTTGAGTGGATAAATAAATGAAGACACACAGGAAAAGTGTTACTATTTTCCATTTCCTTCGGCATCAATCAATACTCTTTCTCAAACTTTTTATTTAAGTGATAATCCATGGAATAGGTTATCTACCATAAACATGGACAGCCAGCCTTTCAAACATGTACTTCTGGTAAAGCAGAGCAGTCTGAGAACACTGTAAAGTCTTTAGTCCACTGCTATGTGCATGCTCCTTGCAGCAAACACACTACAAAATAGTAATAGTAACAGTACAGGCTAAGGAAAATTCTCTGACACACTCTAGGGCACTCTTAAACACAGGTGACAAAGTTGATGGACCAAAACTCCCTAGACAATAAAATACCATGTTACTGATGTCATCAAAAAGGAGGGCTTTCAGTTTTTACATTGCTTTAGAAGAGCAAAAAGAATCACAGATTTGGGTTGTAATAGACTAAAAAAACAGAACAAAACCAGTATTAAGAATGAATGCTATCAGAGGAATATCATTAACCCTAGATTATACTCATTTACGGAGAAGGCAATGGCAACCCACTCCAGTACTCTTGCCTGGAAAATCCCATGGACGGAGGAGCCTGGTAGGTTGCAGTCCATGGGGTCGCTAGGCGTCGGACAGGACTGAGCGACTTCACTTTCACTTTTCACTTTCATGCATTGAGAAGGAAATGGCAACTGACTCCAGTGTTCTTGCCTGGAGAATCCCAGAGACAGGGGAGCCTGGTGGGCTGCCGACTATGGGGTGGCACAGAGTCGGACACAACTGAAGCGACTTAGCAGCAGCAGCAGCATACTCCTTTAGGAAAACATGCATAGCTCTTTGAAATATTTCTGTGTATCAGTATTCCAGCACCATACTGATTCTTCATGACCATTAGAGTAGATTAGTAGCTCAGGTTTAAATAAAAGTTTATTCAAAAACATTTTTGACTTTTGAAATGTAAGCATAGTTGCATGGTGAATGACAGCAACATAATTCTTAAAAGAAGGAAGAGGTTCCTTACAGAATGTATTAACTCATTAATTTAGTAGAGGTTATTGAAAACCTTGTAGCCCTTGTTCTGAAAGCTGGGACTAATATAATGAACAAACATATGAAACATGTACACATGGAACTTGCATTCTGGTGGATGGAGCTAACATTTTGGTGATGGTTACAGATTTCTTAATTTTTTTTTTTTAATTTTAGAGTCTTATGGTAGTATTACAGATAGTCAACATTTTAGAGAAAAGATATTCACATTATGTAAAGAGAAAATAAACAATAATAGATCATCTTTGGAGGATAAGACAAAGAGGCTGAAAAATAAAGTGCAACTGAATGATATTTTAATTATGTGATTTAATGCAAGAGTTAAGTTCATTCTAAAAATATTAGAGTCTGGGCTATAGTTAGCACCTTGTATAGTAAACCATATATATCTGGCACTTGCATTCTCTCTCCATACCTAAAAACTACAAAAAGCACCAATTGCACAGCATAAGTTGAAGAAAAATAACCTCTCTCAATAGATAGATAGATAGATCTAGAGATATGTCTTTCATCTATCTATGAGGATATTATATACAAGGGTATTTAAGATCTAAAGACTGAGCCTTAGACATCCTGTAGACTGAGAAAGCAAAACTCAAGATTTTCCTACTAAGCCAAGACCTTAGACCAGGATTAAATCAGTAGCATTTACTGGATCTAAATCAGTAACATTCCCTGGCCTCTAGTAAAAGCAAAAGCTAAAACAAATCCTCTCTGAAGGAAACTATCTTCAATTTAGGTCCAAAAGATTCCCTCAGATTAGATTCTACAGAATATGAGCTCTCAATTAAAAATAAACAAATCACAGGAAACAATGTGCAATGAGGGAAAGTGAGCAAAAAAATAAAACACACATAAAAGATAACTGGCCATCCAAGACTTCAGATATGAGAATTATTAGGTAACAGATGTAAAATAATTATGATTAATATGTTTAAGTAATGGAAGCAGAATAAAAAAATGAGCAAAGAAAGAGACTGTCCAAAACACCAAGTATACTTAGAGAACTAAATACAATGTCTAGATGAAAATTATAAATAAAAACAGATATAAATGAGCTACACTTTTGATTAGACACAACTCAAGAGAAAATGAGTTGAAATAAATATACATCTGTGCGATTACCCAGAATGCAGCACAGAGAAACAAAATGCTAGAAGGTGTAAGAGGGAAATTAAGAAATTTTGAGGATAGAATAAGAAGGTCTAACCTGCATCTAATTAGAATCCCAGACAGAGAGAAGGGAGGTCATAGAAGACAAGCAATATTTGAAGTGATAATGTTGGAGAAACTCCCAGATTCGGGAAAGACATAAACCCACAAAAAGAGAAGGCATAATTTATTTATTTTATTTTTTATGCAATCAAATTTTTAATAACAAAGATACTATTTTTAACATGTTCAAATATACTTGGCTAAGTCCAGATTTTAAAAACAAAAGTATCTAGTCCAATAGTACAGCCATATGGCTCAGAACATTCCATAGATCAGCAGAAAATATATTTGAGCACAAAAATTAAAAATATTTAAAGAGATCTCTAAGCAGCATTTTATCTCTGCAAAACAGACATATCAGTTTAGTTCAGTTCAGTTCAGTTGCTCAGTCGTGAAAAAGTTGTCTTAAAGCTCAACATTCAGAAAACAGACATATAGTACTGATTAAATATCTACAGATGCTTTTCCTTTACAAAAATGCATATATTCTTAATAGACTAAGTCATTAACAATGACCTGGTAATTTTTCACTTCAATTTGAATTGAGAAGGCATAATCTAAGTAGAACAAATAAACAAATATGTCCATACCTAGAAGCACTGCAGTGTAAATGTAGAATAAGTTCAGTTCAGTTCATTTCAGTCACTCAGTCATATGCAACTCTTTGAAACTCCATGAACCGCAGCACACCAGGCCTCCCTGTCCATCACCAATTCCCGGAGTCCACCCAAACCCATGTCCATTGAGTCGGTGATGCCATCCAACCATCTCATCCTCTGCCGTCCCCTTCTTCTCCTGCCCCCAGTCTTTCCCAGCATCAAGGTCTTTTCAAATGAGTCAGCTCTTCACATGAGGTGGCCAAAGTATTGGAGTTTCAGTTTCAACATCAGTCCTTCCAATGAATACCCAGGACTGATCTCCTTTAGGATGGACTGGTTGGATATCCTTGCAGTCCAAGGAACTCTTATGAGTCTTCTCCAACACCATAGTTAAAAAGCATCAATTCTTTGGTGCTCAGCTTTCTTCCCAGTCCAACTCTCACATCCATACATGACCACTGGAAAAACCATAGCCTTGACTAGACAGACCTTTGTTGACAAAGTGATGCCTCTGCTTTTTAATATGCTATCTAGGTTGTTCATAACTTTCTTTCCAAATAGTAAGGGTCGAATAGTGTGATGGATAATTTTATGTGTCAACTTGATTGGGCTAAGGGATGCCCAGATAATTGGTAAAGTGTCACCAATGTTAATGGGTATTACCCAAGCCACTAAGGACTTAATAGATCAAAAAGGTGGAGGAATAGTGACTTACTCTCTCTGTTTGAACTGGGATATGATTTTCTCCCGCCTTTGGACTTTGATGCTCCTAGTTCTTGAGCCTTCAAATTAGGACCAGGACTTACAGTGTTGCTGTTCGAACCTCATGGTTCTCAGACCTTTGGACTCAGACTGAACTGAATCACTGATTTTCTTAGTTCTCCAGTTTACAGATGGCAGATCATGGAACTTCTTGGTCCTTGCAATTACATGATCAGTTCCTAGAATTACATTAGTTCTCTTATCTGGGTAATTCTGACTCCTACAAGTATCAAAGTAAAATAGAAAATCTTGAAAGTACCCTTAAAAACAATTATTTGAAAGAGAATGACAGCTAGACAAAACACACTTCTCAACAGCAAATGGAAGTCAATGACAGTATAATTTACCTTTAGAGTGAATTGTGTACTCAACCAGATTATCTTGCAAGGAAACTGTCTTTCAAAAATGGAAGTGAAATAAATATATTTCCAGACAAGCAAAAACTGAGAAAGTTACCACAAGCAGATTTTCAATAAAGGAAAATTTAATTCCTAAACCACACCTAACACTTATATAACACTCATTATATGCCAAGTAGCTTTTACTTATTAACCAATGGATCCTCAAAATAATCCTTTACAGTACCCACCATCATTGTTAAGTCACTTCAATTGTGTTCAACTCTTTGCAACCCTATGGACTTGTAGCCTGCCAGGCTCCTCTGTCCATGGGACTCTCCAGGCAAGAATACTGGAGTGGGTTGCCATTCCCTTCTCCAACCCACCATAATTTTCCACATTTTATAGAGATATTAAGGGCCAAGATAAAGTTGCTAGTAATTATGTATAAGGATATTTCTGAATGCATTCTATGAAGCCACCATTATATGGATATCAAAACTAGGCAAGGATCTCACACAAACACAAAAAGAAAATTACAGGCCAATATCACTGATGAACATAGGTGAAAAAATTCTCAAAAAAATGCTATCAAACTGAATCCAATAATTCATTGAAAGGATCATACACCATGATCAAGTGGGATTTATCCCAGGGATGTGAGGCTTTTTCAATATCTGCGTGTGAGACAGTGTGATACACCACATTAACAAACTGAAGATTAAAAACTATATGATTATCTCTATAGATGTAGACAAAGCTTTTGATAAAATTCAATATCCATTTATGACAAAAAAAAAACCTCTCCAGAAAGTGGACATAGAAGGAACATACCACAACATAATAAAAGGCATACATAACAAACCCACAGCTAATATCATACTCAACAAAAGAAAGCTGAAAGCATTCCCTCTATTATCAAGAACAAGACAAGGATGCCCACTCTCTTCACTTTTATTCAACATAGTTTTGGAGGTCCTAGCCATGGCACTCAGAGCAGAAAAAGAAAGGAATACAAGTTGGGAAGAAAGAAACACAACTGTCACTATTTGCAGATGACATGATACTACACATAGAAAATCCTAAAGAAGCCACCAGAAAACTACTAGAGCTCTTCAATGAATTTGGTCAAGTTGCTGAATACAAAACTAATATACAGAAATCCGTTGCATATACTAACAACCAAATATCAGAAAGAGAAATTAAGGAAACAATCCCATTTACCATCACATCAAAAAGAATAAAATACCTAGTAATAAACCTACCTAAGGAGGCAAAAGAGCTGTACTCTGAAAACTGTAAGACACTGATGAAAGAAACTGAAGACAACACAGGCAGATGGAAAGATAAACCATATTCTTAGATTGGAAGAATCAATATTGCTATTGGATTGACCAAAAATTCCTTTATCTTTTAAGTAAAAATAAAAGACACATTTTTCATTTTCACTAAAAGCTTTATTGAATAATATATTCACTATTTTGTTCCACTGTCTTCTATCATTTTTCAGGCAACTCCATCTTCCAAAAATGTTTTATCTTCTTGAGCCAAGAACTGCTCCAGGTACCTTTTAAAGTCTTGCAGCGAATTAAAATTTTTTCCATTAAGAGAATTTTTTAAAGACCAAAATAAGTAGAAATTTGAAGGTGAAATGTCCAGTGAATATGGCAGATGAATCAATACTTCCCAGCCAAGTTTTAACAGTTTTTGCCTGGTCATCAGAGAAACACGAGATCTTGCATTATTCTGAAGGAAAGTTATATGTTTTCTGTTGACTAATTCTGGATGTTTTCTGTGGAGTGATGCTTTCATTTGGTCTAATTACTAGCAGTACTCTTTGGAATTATCATTTGATTTTCCAGAAGGAGCTCATAATAGAGGGCTCCCTTCCAATCCCACCATAAGCACAATGTCACCTTCTCTAGGTGAAGACCAGCCTTTGATGTGGTTGGTGGTGGTTCATTTCACTTGCCCCAAGATCTCTTCTGTTCCACAATATAGTACAGCATACACTTTTCATCACCCATCACAGTTTGTTTTCAAAATGGAATGCTTTCATCACATTTAAGGAGAGAACTGCATGCCATAGAATGTCTCAATAAATTTCAGAGAATTTGTATCATGTAATCAGGTTTTCTGACCACAAATGATGCAATTATGTTAGACATCCATAAGAAAAAGATCAATTTTTATAACTCTCCATCCTTATATTTGGTAAGTAAACGATGTTTTAAAAACTCATAGCACAAAAATTTTAAATGTAAATTTAAAACACATAGAAATAATAGAAAATGAAAATAACATATTGATGCCTCTGGGATACACTGAATATGTATTTTAAAAGAACTATATATAGCTTTAAAGTATTTATTAGGAAAAAAAGACTGAAAATTAAGAAGTTAAGTATCTATCATATGGAAGATGAAAGAAGTAAATTCAAAGAAAGCAGACAAGGAGAGAAAATATAGATAAGAACAGAAATTAAACTATATTTGTAGACATAAAAACAAATTCATAAGGAAAATTTCTACAATCTAATATTAAATTTAAAAGTATGGTAAAGAATCACAAATAATATGATCAAAATAGTATAGAAAGTGAGATTATACATTTCTATGTATAAAATGTCTTTAAAGATAAACAAAAGTCACAAATGATGATTGTTTCTGGAGATAAGAACTAGGTATCCAGCAAGGAGGAAGACTTCATTTGCATTCAAAACTGAATCAGAAATCTTAGATGGTATGGCAACAGAGGAAGAAATAAAAGCAGCATGACTAGAAATTTAAAAAAACAAATCCACTCTTAGTTGCTATGATATGATTTTCTACATAGGAAATCCAAAAGAAAATACAAATTACTATGTTAAATAAGAAGGTTTACCCAAATGACTGGATATGCAATAAATATATAAAATTCATTGCATTTCTATAAATACACAGAAAAAGAAATTCTTTGAAAAAGAAACATTTACAGTATCAGTAAAATGTATAAAATATCCAGGAAGAAATTTACCAAAAATGTACAAGGGCTTTATGGTGACCTTAATAAAATAGTGAAATACATTAAAGAAGAGTTAAATGAATAGAATTATACATCATGCTTATAGAGAGGAAGACTCAATATAATAGAGATGTTAATTCTCTCTAAACTAATGATTCTATATAATTCCTTCAAGATCTCAACATGTTATATAGAGAAAATTGACTAGCTAATTCTAAAATGTACATCAGAAAGAAAAAATTAAGTATACCCAAGACATTCTTATGAAATTAGATGAAATTAGAATTTCTGTGTATTAAAAGACTGTTTAAAAAAAAGTTTAAAAAAACAAGCTACAAGATGAAAGAAGGTAGTCACCACACATGCAACCTGTAGCACATTATTATCCAGAATCAATTTCTTTCTCTCACTCATAATCTCTCTTCCACAAATCAATAAGAAAACAACAAACTATATCTTATATATACAATAAAAATGAACAAAAGACATGGACAGGCCATGCACAAAAGGGGGAATAGAAACATGTGTAAACATGAAAGATGTTCAACCTCAATGGTAATTAAAAATCACATCAATATCAAAACATACTGAAAAAGAATAGATGCATATATGTGTATAACTAACTCTGCTGTGAACCTGAAACTAACACAACTTTGTTAATCAATTATACTCCAATGTAAAATGAAAAATTTTAAGAAAGATATATACCTACTAAATTAGAAAACAAAAATCTGACAACACCAAGGTTTGATAGTGATGTGAAGCAAGTAGAAATATTCTACACTGAATATAGAGTGAAGTATACAGACATTTTTGGAAAATAACCTAACATTACAAACATAAGTCAAATAATTCCATATACTATAAGCCAGCATTTCTACTTTTTGCTATATTTATTCATGAGAAACTCTTCTTTCTTATCTGGAGATATGCACACAATGTTTGTAGCAACAAGAATCCTTTAAAACAAAATAGTTAAATTAATTGTGGTATAGTCATGAAAAGATATACTATTCAGAACTGAAAATAAATAAAAGTATTAAAAAAAGAAAACCAAAGCTGGGTGAATTTTGCCTGCTTAACACTGAGGGAAATAAGCAATCTAGAGAAGGCAACGGCAACCCACTCCAGTGTTCTTGCCTGGAGAATCCCAGGGACGGGGGAGCCTGGTGGGCTGCCGTCTATGGGGTCGCACAGAGTCGGACACGACAGAAGCGACTTAGCAGCAGCAGCAACAAAGTACCACAGCATTTCTATAAATACTGAAAATAGTAATTTTGGTGATAAATTTGTGATAAAGTTTACTTAAAAAGTAAAAAAGCAAGGCAGAATAACACAAATGTCAGGTACTCTGATGGGGAGACAGCATATGGGACAGGAAAAGAGTACAGACATTTTAAAAAGTAAATTGACTGGCTCTTAAGTTAGGTAGCTATGTTCATAAGTATTCATTTTACTAATGTTTCATAATTTACTTATATCATATATATTCTCTTTCTGTTACCAGAAAGTGAGGCAGCTTCATGAGGCCTGAACAAGAATGGATTCTCTGAATGTGGTCCAGGAAAGAGATGCCCTGGACAGATAAGAGGACTGTTTCATTCCATCAGTAGTTGCTTATAATGGATGTGGGTGTGTTAGACTCCTTTGGGTTCATGATAGCTGCTAATAAGGTTACCCTGGAGAAGGAAAAGGGCAACCCACTCCAGTATTCTTGCCTGGAGACTTCCATGGACAGAGGAGCCTGGTGGGGTCCATAGGGTTGCAAAGAATCATTCAGGACTAAGTGACTAAGCACAGCACAAGTTCACCAACCCTTCTTTCTAGGTTCTCATGCCTCCCAATTCCCTTCTGATAGCCATTTACCTTTCTGTGCTTTGAAAGAGACTGTGATGATCAGAAGAATCACAAGTGTGTAGTTCTCATCATTCATTGTGAGTTTGGTTACCATAACACAGCACTTCTTAGGGGATCTAGATCAATTAAGGACCCAAGGACAGCTGGTGTTCATTCTTATGCAGAGCTAAGGGTTAGACTATATGTAGCCCACAGGCTTTCCATCAAGGTGTTGCCACCCTGAATATTCAGTCTCATTCCACATCATATCTTTTTCTTTTCTTTTCTTTTTTAGCTTTCTCACATGGAATTAAGACATTTCCGTAAAATGTGGATTTTGTTCATGACTTAAAAAGTTTTGTCTTATGTGAGATAAAAGAAATGTATTTCCTTATGTTCTTATATAAGAAATGCAGTGTCTTGTTTTGGGGGGAATAGATGCATATATTTTGATTCATTTACTTTTATTGAACACTTTCCTTGCAAGTTCTATTCTAGACTTTTAGTTTACAAGATTTCTACTTCCATATAAGAACTTATGTTCTAGGGGAATGTAACAAATAAAAAGGAATTGTCTTTGCAGTAAACATGTACTTTTAGGGAACTTAGACAAACATGGATAAATATTTTTAGAAGTACAATAAACGTGAAGTGAACTTGAAGCAACCACAAAGGAAAAAAATAACACAGTAGGTTAGTGGCATTAACATACATTATTTAACGTAGATAATTACATGAATATCCAGGATTTATTTTTAGGTGATACATTCCATTTAAAGTGAACTCAGACTGTGTGATATTACTCATAAAATACACACATACAGTTATGTACAGGGTTAGAGTAACCAGTTTAGACAAATATGCTCCAAATATTAATGATCATTTCTGGGTAATCAGATTATAAATTACTTTGGATTTTATTATTTATACTTTTGATACTCTACATTTTTACAATAAGCATTTATTACTTTTATAATGAGAAAAAATCGATGGCACTATTTCCAATTGAAAGTAATAATAATAGCAACAGCTCTCTGTTGCCTATAAGATTTTACTACCCACCTACTTCTAGTAATGGTGAGAATCTTCACTGATCTATGCAGCCTCTTGTCCCCTGGGTGACCATAACACACGTGCTGGGCGAGACTCAGGGCAGTGAGTGTCTTCATGGTATTTCTTCTCTGCAGTACACTCACGGTCAGTGGGCTGATCAGTTTGCTTTCTCCTAGGAACAGAGAGAAGCTCTTCTGCCCACGAACTGCATTGTCCTTCTGATCAGGGACAGGGCTGTCATGGCTGGGTTGGTTCTCTGGAGCTGCTGTGTAGGACTGAAGTAACTCTCTGCCTGTGGGTTCTGGGGCCTGGAGGGTGAAGAAGGTGTCCCAGAACCTAAGCATGCTCAGAAGACAAATGAGCCCATCCCACCTAATCTGAGGAACGTGGATGTTTCATACCACTGTGGGTTTCCATACCTGGCAGACACAGTGTCTTTTAATGACAAATATTTTGTTGTATAACCTTAAATAAAATGAAATAAAAATTTATAGATGATATAATTCACTACACACATGTTTTTTATTTTTTAAATAATTTTTAAATTATTTATTTTTGGCTATACTAGGACTTCATTGCCTTGCTCAGGCTTTCTCTAGTTGTGGGCAGGTGGGGGCTACACTTCATTGAGGTGCTCGGGCTTCTCACTGTGGTGGCTTCTCTTGTTGCGGAACCCAGGCTCTAGGCTCTTGGACTTCAGTAGCTGCAGCATGCGGGCTCAGTAGCTGTGGCATGTGGGCTCTAGAGCACAGGCTCAGTAATTATGGGACACGGGTTTAGTTGCTCCTGGGCCTGTGGAATCTTCCCAGACCAGGGACAGAGCCCATGTCCCTTGCATTGGCAGGCAGATTCTTATCCACTGCGCCACCAGGGAAGTCCCTCACTTTTTAAAAATAATGAACATCATGCCCTAAGTACAACATAAAAAGAACCAAAAGGCAAGTAATTTATATAATAAACATATACATCATTATGTAGAAGCTTGGGCATAGTGGTGGCATAGTCAGATTATACATAGAATCACTGTGCACGCACTAGTTATAAATAGAGACCAGTAAAGACATGTTGGCTTAGGACTTAAAATGCCACAGTGATGCAATTTTCCAAAATGTTTAACTCTGTATTTACATTGTGGTTGTATTCCTGGAAAATTCCATGTGTGTTAAAAACATGACAAAGATAAAAAAGCAACAAAAAACTTTGGATGAATTTATATGTAAAATGTAGCCTGGCTCTGGGTCTGGGATAATATTCTTCATCAACATGAATGCCCATCCAAACATTTGCATACTGTATGGGACAGAGGACAATTGTTCATTGGGTGAGACTTGCCCTATGCATTGCAGCATGTCTAATGTCCCAACCACTATTCCACCCTTCCAGTCATGGTGACAACAGAATAACTTTTCTCCTACAAATTTCCAAAGCCCCTAGGGTGCAGTACTGGTCTACCATCTTTGAATGGGTTCGATACTATCAGAGAGATGGTGCCAGGCTGGGTTCTCACTTCACTCCAGTTGTGTGTATACATGATTGATTATGTCCATTTAAAGGGTTCAGTATATATAGGTACTTCTCTGGCGGTCAGGTGGAAAGGTTTTGCCTTCTAATGCAGAGGGTGCTCGGAGAAGGCAATGGCAACCCACTCCAGTACTCTTGCCTGGAGAATCCCATGGATGGAGGAGCCTGGTAGGCTGCAGTTCATGGGGTCACTAAGAGTTGGATGTGACTGAGCGACTTCACTTTCACTTTTCACTTTCATGCACTGGAGAAGGAAATGGCAACCCACCCCAGTGTTCTTGCCTGGAGAATCCCAGGGACGGGGGAGCCTGCCATCTATGAGGTCGCACAGAGTCGGACACGGCTGAAGCGACTTAGCAGCAGCAGCAGCAAGGGGTGCTGGTTTGATCCCTGGTCAGGGAGCTAAGATCCCACATGCCTTGAGGTCAAAAAACCAAACATAAAACAGAAGCAATATTGTAGCAATTCAAAAAAGACTTCAAACAGTCCATATGGAAAAAAAAAATCTTTTAAAAAAGGCTCAGTATGTAGTTGGCATTTTCTTACAGTGTTTGAAATACACAACACTTTCACTCCTAAATTCCATTCCTAGGACTTTGTCCTTTCATTAACTTAACCAATTCTATATACAAACAATGGACAGCAGGATATATATCGCTCTTAATAGTAAATGCTTTTGAGTAAAGAGTTGGGAAATTGGAGTATGAGATGAGAACGCTGACTTTGTCCTTTCTGTCACATAATTTTTAATTATAATGAGCATGTTTCACTCTTATGAAAACAGTAGTTTTTAAAATGCTATTTTTACTTAAAAATAATAATAAAGGCTGAGAATGAAATGATCAGCTTGAATACATTAGATCCAACATTTTACTGTGATGTCACTAAAAGATGTCGTCTTGACATTGTGTTGTCTGATTCATTTTCTTAATAAAATAAAATGAAATGTCCATATTATAGCTCAGTGTGCTTTCACTTTCAGGGTTATTTCTATACTATGTCATTTCTCTGAGGCCTCTTAGAGTGGAAACAAATTAGTCAAGAAGCTACCCTCACAGAATATGCCAGGAATTCTCCAAAGTCAGGCCCTTGGGGCCACCTGTGAAAGCTGAGGACTATTACTGCTTCATATTAGGCAAAGGGTCAGATCACAGATTTCACAGACCATCTCAAATTTCTCATTTTCAGTATTTAAGGAACTCTAAGAAATAATGATATCCTTGAGAAATCTTTTTTTTCCTTTCTACTTTCCTTCTGTTTCTTTTTCCTTTTATTTCTTTTTCCTTTCTTATCTCTCCCACCTTCCCACTAATGAGTTAATCAGCTTCTTATTAACAAAAGCATCTACTAAAAGAAGAAAGAACTAGAGAAAGAGAAATGAAAACCTTCCTCTAGAAGGTGACAGAGTGGAGGCATGGCCTTGATACTGGTATTCTCCTCATAGTGGATCATGATAGAAAACTTGAGAACTGAAGGGTTTTTTTAAAATGCTGTTTATTGATTGTTTGATGTACCCTTTCATATTCTTTCATAACTTTGACACTGTAAAATTGTCACATGATTTCTTTTTCTAGACTGTTGTGTTGAACTGATACATGCAATCATATCTGAAAAATTATTAACAGCTTCTAAATTAACTTCTTATATGGGATTTCTACCCTTACAGTTGTCCTTCTGATGCCTGAAAACCACACACTATATAGAGATGAAGTTACTCTTATTTAATTCAATACCTACAACAGAGAGGATATGAGTTATATTGCCTTAACACTCAGCAATCAGTTTTGAGAAAAATTACATTTTAAAGGAATAGTAAATTGCACATTTTCCAGATTTTTATGCATCAGGAAAGTATATACCCTTGAGTGGAAAAAGTGGGCAACAATTTGCACCATGCAGTATCGATAAGCACAGGTGCATCAATCAATTTACCAGTGTAGAGAGACATATCATCATGCCAGGGACTGAAATTCTCTTCAATGTACATAATTATCCATTGTCCAGTACTCTTGCCTAAGAGTCTTTAACTTGTTTATTAGCACCCTACATCCTCTTCTTTATCATTGTCTTTCCAGCACTAAGATTCATTATTTATTACTGTCTCTTGACATGAGCAGAATAACTAAAATATTCTATGTAATTTTATACAGCTAAGAAATCAGTGGACCATGACATCAGATAAAGTACTAAGGGTAATAAAATCTTTCGTTGAATTCTTCCTAAAGCTTTTTCTATTTGGTTCCCACCTTTATCATCTTATTAACCATTTTCAACAACAGTTTAAAAGAATTTAGACAGGTTAGTGGTACTCCCATCCCACAGAACAGAAGAATGGGGTCTAGATGGGTAAGTGATAGCCTGGGTCATTGATGCCATAATTGGGGATTCAAATCTATATCCCCAAGATGTTCTATTCTCAGAATTCATCTACATCCTGTCTAAATCAATAGTTCTTTAAACTAAAATTAGAAAACAATAAGATCCTTTCAAATCTTCACTGCTGTTGAAACAATAAAGTCTGAGCTGTTACTGTTTCTTTAACATGTTTTAGATTCAACAGAAAACGGACCCGCAGACTAATCATACACCCCATTGGCTTTTGCCAATTCTCATTTTTACTGGCAGCTGCATTTCAAGGAAAAGCTAGTGAACTGCAGGCAGTGGCTAATGGGGACTTCTATGGGTATCGGTATATTCAGACTACCGTGTAAGGCAGATAATCTACAGCATCTGTTTAGAATGGGAGCGACAGCAAAGAAGTCACAGCTGAGCCTGAAGAAACCCACCAAATGTGAGCACTTTGTTTACAAATCAGCTGCCTGCCTGCCCTCTGGTTTGAGAATTCAAATCCTCCAGCCATCCTGTGGTCCTCTCCAGACAGTGAATACAAATGCAACTATAATGTAACAGTAGTGGTGAGAGAAAGCAAGACAGTTTCAGGCACCAGGCTGGGAGTTCTATGTTCATTATTTCTGCTAACTTTCATAATCCAAGATAGATGGTCAATTCTATGTTCCCACCTGAAGTTGAAAGAACCATGAAGAATCCTGGGAAAAGGGTTTACTTAGAAGGCAGGCCAGATGACTATTTAAGACATGTGTATTATTTAACACTATTTTTCTATTATTTGCCATATTTGTTGTGATAATATTGCTTCCTGCCCTATTGTTTTAAAGGAAATATTTAGGTATATAATATTTGCGGCCCTTTTAATTATAGCATTTTGATGACTATTTTGCCAGAGTTTAATCAAGGGGGCACAAAAGCCTTATTAACCTGTTTTCTCACTCCCCTATTTGCTCCATGTGCTTATTTATTATCTGTTAGAACATACTCCTCATATGGTTTAAAATGAAAGGATGATCCATCTCTTCATTACTGATCCTTGCTTGGTGATGAAAAACAAAACAAAACATATGAACAAAGGAAAGATGCCTTCCTGTCATTTCTCAGCCTTCCTTGCTGTTGCTCAGCTGGGATGTTCAAAAGTGGGGTTTAATAAAAGAAGGTGAGAAGGTGAAAATAAAAAAAGCCCTAATGAGCATGTGTTTAGTTATGTGGAAAGATCACTGAGAGGTGGCAGTGATTTTCTTTGTGCCTAACATAAGGCAGTGTCCCCCAAGGTCAGAGAAGCCCATCATCTTTCCTTCCTCATCCCATTCATTTCCTACCCTAGCAACCAGCTTCTCCACCTACAACAGATTTCATGAAGTTTAATTTCTAATGGTGGAGTAAGATAGAATGTCATTCCCCATCACTAGCTTGTAGCTCTTGAGAAACATGCAGAAGTGATGCAGGAGGGTCTCTAGGTTACTTGCATCACTGACTGAGCATCTCCTGAACAAACATTTCAGATCTCAAGCTTGGGATGACAGAACTTCAGCGCAGTCTGCAGGCTTGCTGTCAACCACCTTCTAGATTGGGAATGAAGAATAAATTCCCATCTCACAAGGCAAAGCTGCTGAAAAACAAACTGCTTTAATGCTTCAAAGGAGACCCAATAATAGCTGTCGAACTCTAAAGCAATGCTCCAAGTGAGAATGAATTGTGTCGTCATAACATCATTCTGAAAATGTCTTTAATCTGAGAGCATTCCAGCCCTGTGGTGTGAGCAACACACTGAAAATACCAAAAAAAAAAAAAAAAAAAACCAGCCAAACAAACAAAACAACCATGTGAAGCCCAAACTCAGAAAGAACTCCCAAAACTCTAAAAGAAAGTGATGTTTCTGCTTCCAGTTCCCAAACTGGGAAACCATTACTCATCATTCCCAACAGATCACTCGTTTGGGGAGTGGGAGATAGGTACCACCAACCAAAACAAGTATAAAAAGAAACTGTGGATTATGGCTCCTTTTGGATCAGCATCTATCTTAGGGAGGCAGAACACGCTTCTCTAATGTTCTATGTCCAATATAACTATCAATACTTTGGCAGAAATAAATTGAGATCTATCTTTCTTTGAAGTTGAAATATGCAATCTTCACTGTTCTCTCATCCTCTACATTTCACTGAGTGAATAACCTAAATTACACAGCACGGCAGTAAATTGGCTCATCATAGCCCTGTTCTAATTTTAAAAGGATAAAGAACGAAAAAACCAGACAGCTTCATATGTAGCAATGCAAGGACTAGTGAAACCCACTAAGGGGCTCTCTGTATCTTTCCCCAGAAGAGCATGGGTTCAAATTCAACCCAGGTTTGTGATGACCAAGGATCATTCAATGTCTTAGGTTAAATGTATGTGCGCCTTCAACATACAGGGACGCTGACAACTTGTATTTGTCATTCTTGCTGACTCTCTTATGAGGACAGTGGCTGGCCAACCACATGTGAAAACCAAATCATTTCCTCCCTTATAAAGGTGATCCTTGCCAAATGTGAACTCTGAGCGATGAAGGAGCATCTTGCTTTCACACTACCAGCCGTCTGCCCATCTTCCAGCTCCAAGGGAGATGTATAGCCATTCTTTGACTGACAGTCTAACACCCTGATGAGCTGAAGACAGATTTTAAATTTTAAGGATAGACAAGCATGCCTACAAGAATGGCATTTTTCTAAACAACATAATAACAATAACTCTCAGTTCCAACAAAGCATTCACTCGTGGTGATAAAATGCCAGGTCACAAGTCAAATTTTGACTCCATTATTGAGCATTATCCTTGAGCTCTAAATGGAAAGTGAGTACAATTCACCAGCTGTCAGGCTCCAGCCTTCTCTCTCCCACCTCCTGAAGCCTCATCTTGAACAACAACAGAATAACAGGCTAAACAGTTATAGCTGCTGGAGTCACTACTTGATTAGATTCTTAACGAGTGACTGTCTACAGGTCACTTTGGCCAGATACTCAACAAATAGACTTCAGGTCATTTTGGATCCTTGGTTGCTGCTTGGAATTTCAGAATTCAGTGAAGAGATCCACCATCAATCAAAAGAGATTTAGGATGACTTAAAGATAATTAAAGTAATTAGATTGCTCTTCTTTAGGAGAAAGCAAAAGTTGGTGTGGCTGAGTTGAGATATAAGATTTCCATGGAATTCCTTCCCTAGGTTATAAATGGTTTCCACCCTTAAAATGTTTGAGGTTGACCACCAAGGGGGCAGACTGGTAATTGGGAGAATGTCCTATAAGGGGTACCCTGGCAAGTGTCAGTATCGTATTTCTGAGGGATATTAAACACCTTGGCCACCCCAGGAGCACAGGTCCTCATGCTACAGAGAAACGCAACAGCTCCCATGTGAAACCCTGTTGCCTAAGAGCCCCACAGAAAGAAGCACAACTCTCTAGCCTGTCCTGTCACCTCAAAGACGATCATCATCAGAAGAGCAGTCTAGATCCTACTAGCAACCATCTGAACCTACGCTACTAGGAAGTGGCAAACTTTATTTCTTATCAAATCGCCAGGTCACTTGGGACGTTAAAGTCTGTAAGGTCACAAGGGGGCAAAACTTGGCGAATATATCCTCCTGCCAAGGGTGTAAGGTAAGTAAAATAAACAACCGTGACCCCTAAAAAGAAAAGAAAAAAAAAAAAGGAACAAATGCTTAAGTGCCTGCCCCCTCCCCTGCCCCCCTTTAAATCTCTAGGTAGAGCTGTCTTCGCGTTGCAAGTGGTTGAAGAGGGCTTTTTCAGACGGAAGCAGAGTCTGCCCCAGGCATCAGATCCGCATCTACCCACGCGCCATCGATTGACGGGTCCATCAGATCTTTGTTTATAACTTATTCCGCCTCCCTACCTAGCAGAAATTAATCATTTCCGCTGTGGACTCTATTGCAAATGGCCATTTCCCTGATAGGGAAATGGGAAGTACTTTTTCTAGCCTAAAGCAATTTAGGGGATCTTCAAAGACTTCAGTGGAGCCCTGCGCCTTTCTGTGATTTGGACTGAGATTTCCAAAAGGCACTCAACAGCCTCCCCTTATCCATGACTCTGAGCCCACCGTCCATGGGTTTCCTCCGCACCAATTCTCCTCCCTTCCTTGAGGGGCTCGCTTTTCTGGATTCTCATCACGTAGTCCAAATATGGGGCCCAGATCTGTTCCGATTGTTGTTGAGCTCTGGGCTTGGGCAAGAGGAGACTGGAGATCGGAACCAGAGCGCGTGCAGGATGAGGACTGGGCAGAAATTGCCGGATCCTAGCAGGGTGTCATAAAACGAACGCTGAGGCAGTCATGGAGAGGAGAGCTTGGGAACCAAACCAAGCGTTTTCTGCGGGGCTGTAGGGGCCGGAGGATATGGCTGCATCAGGTGGAAACCAGGCAGTCCTCCCCCGACCCAACTCTGGGGAGATAAAGATGTCTAAATAACCGGGATCGCCACCGCTACAGCCCTGCCCTGCCCGAGGGAGAGGGGGAGGGCCTTTTCTGCTGAAGCAGCGGCTGGGGTTTGTTTGTAGGTTCGCAATTCACCATGATAAATGTAAAGACCAATTAAGGTTTGATCCGTGCACACGGGAGGCAGACAGCGGCTGATAGTGGAACCAATTAACGAGCATGTCCCCTAATTCCTGCCGCGGCAGCCGGGTGCACCACGGATCCCCAGGCGCCTGCCGCGGCTGCCTGCGAGCCCCGGGCGCCCCCCGCACGGCACTGGAAGGGGTCATCCTCTTCCAGCGAGAAGGTGCGAGGCGCAGGATCCCCCCAACCCCGGCTGGGGAGGGGGATCGCCGGGCAGGAAGGCGCAGAGCCAGCCGCCTACGGAGCCCAAATGTTTGCAGCCGGGGCCGGGCGGGTGGGGCGCGCCCGAGTGGTCCGCGCCTGGCGGGGAAGGAGGAGGCTGGAGGAGGCGCCCGGCGCAGAGCCAGGCGGCGCCCGAGGGCGGAGGACAGGTGGCCGCGTGGCCTCCGCCAGGTAGCACGGGGACTCGGGCTGCGCGGCGCGGTCCCCGGGCTTCGCCTGACCCCGGGCCCGGCTAGTGGCCGCCTGCCGCGGAGGCGGCCCGGAACTGGGGGATCTGGGTGGGGCTCGAGGCCGCACCCCCGGGGCCGGGCTCGCCGCCGCCTAGTTCCCCCTCTCCGCTCCCCCTTCCCTTCCGGCTCAGCCCGCTGGCCCAGACGTGACCCCCGCGCAAGGTGTTGCCGCTGCGCGCTGGCGGGGCGCGCGTGATTCATGGCCCCGAGGTAGGGGACGGTGCAGGCACGAGCCCTTTCTTGGCTCAGCCAGAGTGTGAGAGTGTCTGGAAGGAGAGCCAGGTCAGGGCAGTGGGGCCCCCGGGGACCGCGGCGGCGGCAGAGGAAGAAGAAGAGAAGTAGGTGACGCGGGCCAGAGAGGCTCGTCCCCTCTGGCCCCGGGGCCGGCGCCAGCGGCGGGTGCCCTCGCGCCAGCAAAGTTTGGAGCCGCGGGCGGCGCGCGCCGGTCCCTCCCCGCGCAGTTCCCTCGGCGGGGTCTGTGCCGCCGCCGC
Source organism: Antilocapra americana (assembly GCA_007570785.1). Taxonomy (NCBI): domain Eukaryota; kingdom Metazoa; phylum Chordata; class Mammalia; order Artiodactyla; family Antilocapridae; genus Antilocapra; species Antilocapra americana. Next base: position 57,408,141 of record ML662442.1, read on the forward strand.
TGCCAGGGCAGGACAAAGGCTCATTAACACGTGATGGGACCGCGCTTCATAAATGGGACCGGAGCGAGAGGGAGCCAGAGCGCGAGTGCAGGGAGAGTCGGGGACCGCGCGCGCCGGGCGAGGAGACGGGCGCCCGGGCCGGCGGAGACGGGCGGCCCCACGCCGGGGCAGGCGGGGCGAGCGGGAGGACCCAGCGAGGAGCCCCGGCGAGGGGCGAGGCTCGCGAGCGCAGGGGGCGCCAGTCCCGATCGCCGTCGCGGGCGGGCGCTGGAGGCAGGGGACGCCGGCGCGCGGGCTGAGCGGACCGACTGACTGCCTGACCGACCGACGGAGGCACACCCCGCTCCACCCCACCCCTCCTCGCCCGCATCCCGCGCCGGCGCCGCCTCCCTCTCGCTACTCCCTCGGCCACCCCTTCCTTCTCCACTTCTTTTCCGCCTCCGCCTCTTTCTCGGCTCCCGCGGCGCCAGTGCCTTCCCCTGGCCCGGGCGGGGCGCCTCGGTTCCCGGCAGAGCTCTCGGTAGAGTCAGGTGGGGGGACGTTTCGTTCAAGCAGAGAAGCAGCCCCTGCGCTGGGCGAGAGGTGCCGAGGGAGCTTCTCCCGCGAGGACCGGGGGATGCGAAGGGTAAGACCTGGTAGAGTTGCATTTGTAAATACTTCGTCCGCCTCCCGCCCCCTCGGGTGCTGACCAGTGTGGTTCCCAAGTGTCCTTCGTGGAGTTCTGATTCCGTGTGAGCGAATTGTGCACTGGTGTTTACTAAGCCGTGGAGCCCCAGCCTGTTAACTGTGGTCTGTGCTACTTGTGGAGGTTTCTACCATTTACTAGTTATTGAATGTGTGAGCACCTGACTGTATGCACTGATGTCTGTTTGTGGAAAATGTGTAATTGTGCATGTTTGAAAAACGGGCGCTTGAGTTGGTGCTTAATGTCTCTGAACCCTATCAGCAGCGAGTCTTCCTGAAGAAATACATCGATCTCTGCACCAAACCTAGAAGCTGCTGAAAGTCAGATTGTTAAATGTCATATAAAGAAATGTATATCAAGTAATAAACTTTTGCATATAAAAATATAGCTATAGGAACCACTTTGAGGAAAAAGAAATTAGCATTTAACTGATATCTAAATTTGAATGGTGATGGAACCGTTGAATTCAGAAGTAGCCATTAGATGATAAAAAGTTGATGTTGTCTGTTTAAAAGAAATTTCTTGCCAAGGCTCACAATCACAAATGATCAGCTCCTGTGAATGAGAATGTGTCTGCTGTGACAGACATGAGAAACTGTCATTTGGTCATTTGAAAGTTTAAAAGCATCATGCATATCTCTGATTTTAGTTTTCAGTTGAACAGATGAGAAAAAAATTGAGTCTCCTGTTCATTATTTTGCCTCTCAACCTTTTTATTTTCCTTCAGACAAGTGCTGTTCTTGCCTTTGTTGTTGCTTTCTTCACGTATTAGCATCTTTGGGCATTTAATCCAATAAGATCTTAGAACAGATCTACTTATTTTAAAGGTGTTGAAATATATCTCAATGGGTTCCATAACTTCTTCTCATTTTTGTTACCAAGTTAATATCTTTTGAACAATGGGGGAAATGCAGTTTCTCTGGGGAAACTCAGTGGACACTGAGTATCAGACCACTGCCATCAGTCTATTTTGCAGAATCCTGAGAGCTCAGAGCAGCCAACCTTTAAGGTTCCCATAGGACTTTATCTGATTTGAAGTGTTGCTTTTCTAATCCCACCCTGCTGACAGATTGCAGGAGAAGATACACTGATTGATTTTTTTCTCTGTCCTTTTTTTCCCTGGTACTCCTTGCCCCTCCCCTGTTCTCTAACTCATTTAGGAGCTATGTTCTCAGAAAGGCTATGTATAGTTTCTTAAGTGACACAGATTATTTTCTGATTATCTATACATGAACAGAATCCATGCATCTCCAGAATTTTAAGCATTGCATACTGCAGGCAGTAACTATAGGTGCAATAACAGTTACCACAGTTAGGCAAGACACTTGGATATGGTTTTTAAAAACTATTTTAGGTTATCAAGAGAACTTACTGTAAACGAACTCTTTTTATTCTAAAGATGTCTTCTACTCCAGGCAAGGAGCAGTCTTGGCTCAGGTAGGTATCAAGTGTTTGACTGGGAAAGGTTTCCTTGTGCTCCTAAGCCTCTCTGGGGTAAAATGATGCCACAGAGAGGTAATGCTTGGTTCTGACCTTTCAGAAAGAAAATTACTATGCTTTCATACTCACGGTTAAAAGGCACATTATATTCATATCTCCCCTTTTAATAGATAGTATCAGTATATATGCATATTAAAAAGAGGGTTATGCCCTGTCCCTTAAAAGAAGCTGTAAATGACATTATTCCCTTTGGAGAGTGAAGATTCACCTTCTGCTGAAAAAAAAAAGCCCCATCTTACATTGGAGTAGTGCTCGGCTTTGTTTGTTATCTACTGTTTTCTGTCTTTTCTGTTACCCTTTTCCCAGTGGACCACGTGCCTCTCTGTCTCGCCTGTGAGATTGTTCTTCTCTAATAAGCCTAGCTGCAGGATCACTGTGTTCTTTTTGGCATTTCAAAATGTTAAAATAGTGAAATTGTTAAATGTTACCAAGACGAAACTGCTGGGAATGAAATTCTCCAGAAGAACCACTATATTTGTGTCCTGTCGTAGCCTCTTTAAAAAGAAAACTCCTTGAATCGGTGTACCTCTTTTCTCAAGAAAGCAGCAGTCCCAGTGGTTGTGCTGATATGTGTTTAGTATGCGGTGTCAGCTTATTAAATTACTAAGGCGAAGCCTGAAAAACTCCTTCAGAACAATTGTATGACATACCTCTTTGCTTTAACTCAGAACTAATATTCACAATCAGAAAATTTAGACAGGCTCTGAGGTTGTCTTGCCTATTAGTTGGAATTAGAATTGGAATACTCAGCTTTTCAGAATAAACTATTATGAAATGGAACTTCTCATAGCAGTTTGTTGTTCACCAGGCTTACCAAATGTTTCTTCCCAGAAAACAGTTGGCCTAATAAGAAAAAAGGATTATTTCCCATAATTAGCTCTCCAGGAATGCTGCAAAAAAAGAGGAATAAATCAAACTTGGAAATACCTAACAACACATGATGAGTAAAACAAGATTTGGTTATAGCATCTTGAATTTGGTTAGGAAGATGGAGCCTGTCTGTTAGTTTGCTGCCTGTTATTCTTGGGGTAATGATGTTAGCTCAGTTGCGTGAAGCACACAGATGAGAGCTTTCATTCCTGCAAAAAGGGATGCTGTATCACCACCAGTGTAAGTCTGTCTCTTTTATTTTTGTATTCATCATCTTCTAATTGAACTAACAAATTAGAGTGAAGCCAGCCTTTGGGCTGAAATTATTTATAATTCTGCTTCTGACTCTGAAATCACCTGGACCCAACATTGTTTGAAAAACTATGCTGAGGCCAGGTTTCTATATTGTATATCTATATTTCAAGGGGCTGAAAACTCTGCTGAGGTTTTTTTTTTTTTTTTCATGATCGAAGGCTGGTGGAAAAGTTAATGAGGAAATCAAAACCAGTGGATATATTTTGTATTGGTAAAATTTTAGACTCCTGTTTTCCCTCTGAGTCTCCAGCTCTTTCCTAATCCTGTTCTCATGATAATGTTAACTTTACAGTATAACCACATGAATCCTGATTTTGAGGGATTGGAAGGTTCAGCACTTTGTAACTAAATTGCTCTTTAATGTTTTGATAACCATTTATCCACTAATCTATATTCTTAGGTTAGATTGGGTTAACCTCATAACGTATTGCAGATCAACTTAGTTTTCTCCCAAATATTTTCTGGACTAAAAGAAACAATAAATATCATCCAGAGTATATGTAATATGAAGTTATAGATTGCAGAATTTAAGATGAAAAGATGCATAAATACACCTTTATATGTGTATATGAACAAACTTTTTTCCTGGATGTATAATCACAACTAAAATAAAAATTGAGACATGTTGCCTTGATATATTAGAACATATGATTCAAATTTTAAATAAATTCTACAAAGTTGGGGAAATGTCCAAATTCAAGGGAACTGTGCAGATGGACATGCCCAACTCAAGGCCAAAGGAAGTACCCACCTTGAATCAAAACAAGACTCTTCTTATTTTCCAGGAGAGTGGTAATCTATTCCAGTCTCCTATGTTCTAAGAATCTTGCAAAGATGCCAGGATGGACAGAACCACATTCAATTATAGTTTTGTCATAAACACTGACTGTTGTGTTTAACACAGTTTTCACTGGTTGTTTATTAATCTTGGAAAGAAAGTTGGGAGAAGACACACAAGGTTATTATGGGCTTCCCAGGTGGCGCTATGGTAAAGAACCTGCCTGCCACATAAGAGATGTGGGTTCCATCCCTGGGTTGGGAAGATTCCCTGGAGGAGGACATGGCAACCCACTGCAATATTCTTGCCTGGAGAATCCCATGGACAGAGGGGCCTGCTGGGCTACAGTGCACAGGATTGCAAAGAGTTGGACACTGCTAAGCATGCACATACACAAAGTTATCACTATGTCACAAGATGCATATTAATGTAGTTATATTTGTTGGATAAAACACATTATAATGCTTTAATTACAAGTAAGTTTAAAGCTATGGGAAATTTGTGAGGAGAAAAGGGGAAGGCTGTTTTAGTGGTTTTCCAGTGCTTCTCTTGGTACTCTTCAAGTGATTTGAGGTTAGATGAACTTTTATCTCAAACAGGCCTGCATGGATAATAGGTATGTCTATGCCATATCGGTAATCAGAGGTCAAAATCGTTGCCTCAAGTGATCAGTGTGATAACCTCCAGTTCTTATCATAAAATATTTACTAAAAAGCTTTCCTGGGTTATATTTCTTTACTGAACAGGTTGTCTCAAGGAAAATAAAGTACATTTCGTTGTATCACTTTTTCTAGGGCAGTTGAGATGACAAATATATTCTCGATCTAATTTTCATGGTTGCTTTCCCTATATTTGAAGTACTTTTCATATAGATGATTGGTGAATAACTTTGGAATCTCCTCTGATTTGAAAGTTTCACTTGGACAGGTTAATTTCATAACTTAGGGAGCATAGAATTTCTGAAGTTCAGAGTTACATTCATATGGGTTTTTGAGGAAAGAACTGTTTATTCCCCTAATCTGAGCAAATGGGCCTGGCAGAGTCATTGCAGTTGTACTGAAATACTATGAATTCCGTGTTAGCCTCAGCTGGGGAAATGTTCACACCTGCACTTTAGGAAAGCTTTCAAAGTTTTGATTTGCTTGTTTTCTTTTGTTAGTGAACATGTGAGTTGAAACTGGTCAGAGGGAATTAGTGTTTTTGTGGGGTTTTTTTTGGCCAACTCTTTTTTTTTTTACCCCCTAGTGCTATTATTGCATTCTAGTCTGTCGTTTCGAACAGGCCTCTCAAAGTAAATTTTGCATTTTTGAATGAAAGGATTTAAGTTCCCTTTTATCCTAACACAGATGGAAAATCATTTTCCCCTAAGAGTATGATATTTTATTATCTAATGTCTTATTTTTCCAGTCTGATTTGGATTTTTAATTGTTTAGAGTTTGGATTTGTTGAAAAGAAATTGGATACCTATGGCATGATTCCTTACCGTCATTATCAACTCTGAATAGCATTAAAAATTTTATTTTTCACTTCAGGAGATAAAGTACAGCATAGTTTCCAAAATTCAACAGTGTAATATCTATTTTTTTATTCAGACTCGCAAATTCTATGCTATTGCTTTTTAAAGAAAAGCAGAAGCGTTTTGCAAAGACGTGCCAGGCAATCTGTTGTGGGAGTTGAATATACTGGCAAATGCTTTCACAAACTGTGTATGTCAGTAGTATATTTAAATATAATTAAAATAAAATGTAATTAGGAAAGAATGTTTTTCAAAGTTTATGTTGACATGGGAGGGTTCCCCTCTTTCCTTATCATTTGTTTATCCATTCTTTAGGCCATATATTTAGAGGAGATAATTGGAGTCAATCTGAGTTCTATAAATTGAGTTAAAAGGAGTCTTACCTTTAAATTGGTGATAAATTCTGGTATACTTAAAAAAAAATTCCACTTTCACATATAGACATTTGAATAGGAAATTTTATAACCTTGATTTCTGTTGGTCTTCCCTGGTGACTCAGATATTAAAGAATCTGCCTGCAATGCAGGAGACCCCCCGGGTTCAATCCCTGGGTCAGAAAAATCCCCTGGAGGAGGGCATAGCAACCCACTCCAGTGTTCTTGCCTGGAGAATCCCATGGACAGATGAGCCTGGTGGGCTAGAGTCTGTAGGGTCACAAAGAGTCAGACACGAATGAGCAACTAACGCTAACTAACTCTGTTGGTCAGACAGCTAAAAAAGATGTTTTTAATATAGCCAGTGAACCAATATCATAGGTGGTATGCCTTTGTCACTCTTGTTTGCTTCTAATTCAGTTATGTTTAAATCAACTTGATTTATTCCTTTGTAAGGGAAGTTTATTTTAATACCACTGTGATCTGTGTATTTTGGTTTATTCCAGCAATATGGACCATATTTTCAACTTATTTCAATGCATGGCTACCAGAATTTCCAAATATTTCTTTAGTTTTTGTACAAGTTGTGGGGAACAAGTGATATGCACATGAAGAAAAATGAAAAAAAAATACTTGAAAAAGTTAAACAACTTAACTCATAACCAAAGTAAACAAATGATTGCCCAAAGAATTCTATATTTTTGTCTATGTGGGAATATGACTTTAGAAAATATACAACTTCTTTTGAAAATTAGATCTAAGTTCATACACACCAGAAAAGGGGGAAATCTTTGAATGATTTTAGTCCTCGCCTAGGAAAACTAATTATGAGTAATCTATGATCCATTTTTATTGATGAAATAATTATAGAGGAAACCGTCTGCCCAGAGTCATATATTTAAGTGCTTGGAGATATATTTCCATGTATTTATAACTTGTAGGTATTTTTGAAAGATCTCTGCCAGCTATAAGCAGTGCAAATTGCATAATTACTGGGGTAGTTCTGTAAGATAATTTGCAATAGATTTGCATTGGTTGGGCCTACTGCAAAATTTCCATTTTAGTTTGTCATTTTCTGGGTTCATCTCCTATGATACATTATTTTATGGTTTGGGGAAAAGAAGAGCAAACAGAAATATTTCCAGCTTAAAAAGGAAAATAAGCTGGAGTGTTACTTTTATTGTTTCCTATTTTTTATGCTCAGTAACAGTGAGTTCCTTCACAATGGTGTTGAAAGATGTGGTTAGCGGTCCTATCAAACTTTGCCTAGGCTTTGTAAATAGAATTAAGAAAAAATGGTATGCAGTTTTTAATTTATGTCTGCAGCTGGGTAAGTACATGTTATGTCTTGAAGCCACTTTTCTTTGCTGGACAAAAGATCTAGCAAATAAGTTTCCTGAAAAAGTGCAGAGAACCTTGGAGACTGAAAATCCATGAGAGGTTCTTCACTCCTTACCCTCATTTTCAGGCTAGAATGCATTGCTCTATTTCAATCAAATAGAAAAAGCTTGGTTTTAAAGATCTTCTGTGGGAGATTATTTTATATTATTTTATGCTTCCTTCGCAATCCCTTTCAATGATCAAAAAACCTATACTCTTAGAATATTCTTTCTTCCTATCTAACCTCGATATTTCTTAAAGGTTAGTTCTATTTTCCTCCCTCATCTAGTCTTTTTCACAGGTCTCCATCATCTTTAACAATGGTTCTAAAACCTCAGAGTGTCTTAGACTCTCCTGGGGAGACACAGAAGTGCCCCAACTCAGAAACACACTTTTTGATTCTGTAGTTCTGATGTTGGACCTGAGACTGCATTTCTCCCTAGTTCCCAGGTGATGCTGATGCTACTGGCTGAAGAGCATCCTTTGAGAGCCATTGACCTATAAAATTGTTTCCCTTGTGGCTCGGTGGTAAAGAAACTGCCTGTCCATGTAGGAGATGAAGGAGACCAAGGGTTGGGAGATACCCTGGAGGAGGAAATGGCAGCCCACTCCAGTATGCTTGCTTAGAAAAATCCCATGGACAGATGAGCCTAGAGGGCTACAGTCCATAGGGTAGCAAAGAGTCAGACATGACTGAGTGACTGAGCTCGTATGTACAGCCTATAAAATAACTAACTGGGTGTGCACTTCCAAACCACATGTGATTTATCAGACTATTCTTTAAGATGTATGCTGAGATGTCCAGCGTGTGCTCAACTATCTTATGTCCTAGTTCTTTATCTTCATGTCATTTTTCTCAATGCTTTTAGTTCCTCAACTCAGTTCAAAACCATAGCTGTATCACACAAACCTTAATTAAAAATCAAACTCTTAAATAAGTATAATAGAACTACTTCATGGTTTCAATGGCATGAAAATTCTGACCTTGCATACAATTTGTTACATTTCCAAAGGATATTTTTACATCATTATTGAAACCAAGCTCTTCTAGTTCTATTTGTACATTATAATTTGCATCTTGAAAGCATATTTTTTCTGCTTATATCATGTATTGTTCGTACACACTGAAATTTTTTTTATTAAAGTAGGTAATTTTCAACTAAAGTAGGTGATATGTAAGTAGCTAGTTTTTAAAATCACATTTAAATAGAACCCTGAACTTAACAATAAACATGTTTAAAAGTATTCCAACAAGAAAATGATAGGAAGGAAACTGAGTTATTTAGAAAGCCACTGTATCCTTGATTTGTATGAGTATTTGAACAAATACTAACTTCTCTTGTGAAATATTCCATTTTAGCTTCTGTAAGAATAGAAAATAATTTTCCATTCTTTTTCATCACAGAGTTATGACCTGTGTTGGTGATTTTATAATTGAAAATTGGAAAGCCAAATGTTTCATAAAATAGAAATGAGTTGAGTTTGTTATTAGAATTGATTTTGGGCTCCCAAGATATTCCCTTCTTACTTTTAGCATCTCTTGGCATAAACATGTCATTTGTTTTCAGTATAACTACTTTCCTTTACTCATTCTTAATTACTTTCTTGAGGCAGAATTCCAAATACTCACAATTAATTTTTATCAATATATTAAATTTTCTCAATGCCCTTTTGCCTCAGAAAAATAATTAGAAATTTTGTTTTTGTAGGCAATAGTAATAACCCATTTTAACCCTCTCAAACATGTTTTCTTATTTATGTTTAAATTAATTCAGTTGTAAAACGCATAAAATGTAGCAGGAGAAGTTGCTCAACCAAAGCAAGAACTATATCCACTCAACAGAGCAATAAATTGATTCCTGAGGGCTTATAAAAGCCACTCCATCTAGTGGTTGAATTTTCACATAACTTCTCTTGACAAGTTGTTTTGAAAACATACTTGCACATGGAGAAACCACTTGGGAAAAATCAGTGCATAATAGCATGCATTTGAGGAAAGGAAAAAGTCCATTATAATCATAGTTTTATATATTGTCTTTAAAGGTCTATCAACAGTGTATAATTAGAATTCATTCTCAGCTGTGCATCTCACAAAAATCTCCTTGTATATCATTTTTATGTGGCAAAACATTGAGGTTCATAATACACCAGGCTGAACAAGGATTGGAATGAAAAATAAATACCTGACCTTTGTCCAGAACTTCTGCTTGCCATCAATATAACTTCTGTTTGAAACTGAGATCAAAGATCCTGGGATAAACAGTTGTTGATGTCTTCCATGTAACGTTTACATCTGGGCAGTTCTTTTCAGATGGATGTTTGTACAAGACCAAGGCTCAGGTTTACTTCCCTAATGATCAGTGGACTTTACACCAAAGAAAAGTAGCCACAGTTAAAAGTCACTCTGCTAGGATAGCCCTGTTATATTGCCAACATTGATTTAGTAAACAAGCAAAATGCCGAGCACAGGGACAGGCAGAGGACATTCAAGACCATATACTCCTAGTCCCTACTCTGCTCTCAAGGTGTTCATGATCTGAAGGGTTTAGACATAAGAAAGACTGCTATAGGATGATTCACCATTGCCTATCATCTCTTCAGGGAGAAAACTTTAGAACACATATAGGAAGGGGATTACCCCAGTCAGTACTATTTGATGATGAAGTACCATCTGCCTGTTACATGTATTCATATCCTACTGACTACTGTCTTCTGTGAGAGGGGAAGGGCAGATGAATGGACTTTATTTGAAACGTTCGTTGGAAGGGAGAATCGTTTCCTTTGTTTCCTTGACCCACATCCATTATCTAGGTGTGATACATGGATATATAATGTCTGCAGTGTTCAGAAGGATTCCCAGGTGGCACGAGTGGTAAAGAACCCCCTGGCCAAGGCAGGAGACTTTAAGAGATGCAGATTCGATCCCTGGATGGGGAAGGTCCTCTGAAGGAGGGCATGGCAATCCACTCCAGTATTCTTGCCTAGAGAATCTCATGGACAGAGGAGGCTGGCGGGCTTCAATTCATAGGGTTGCAAAGATTTTGACACGGCTGAGTGACTCAGCACGTGCACACGCACAGTGTTTAGCACAGAGCACATGCCCAATAAAAACCTTACACAAAGCATGTAAAAGGCCGATAACTTTATATCCATCTGCCACCTTGCATATAATACAGCTCTGCGCCTTTGAATGCCAGGAGTCAATCACATGCTCTCCCTTTATGGAGTCCTGAGGATTTCTTCTGCCTGGATTCCAGGCAAGATCTTAAGAATTTGACCACAGAAAGGCAGTCTCTCTCTGGGCCTAAGAAAACCACTCTGCTCCCAGTGGAAAGTGGAGTGATCTCCATTGAGTCTGAATATCTCTGTGTGGGCAATGGATGTTTCAAGCTTTTGTCAAGTAACAACCATCCTGTCTCGTTCAGACATGAAGAAAGTACCTTCTCTGTTCCTTGCAGATGTTGTGGAAACTGTCATTACTGTCCACAGTCCTTATAATTGACTACTGAAGGAAAAAAAGATCTATATAATTTTTTTTTAAATAATGGCAAAGACAAGTTAGGTTTTATTTATTACTTGCCAACAGCCACTGCAAATATGGTGCTAATCCAGGGCTGAGATTTATAGCTTATAGTTAATTGTTATACTTTGTCCCTAAAACCCATGGGATAAGGATGATTTGCAAGTGCTGTGAACAACTCTCTTACTGTCAGCAGATTTTTCTTTCTGATTTTAGTTGTTCATTTTGTAAAATTATTAAGTATTGTGTTTATTACCTCCTTTCTCAGAGTTCTTTCCTTTTCCTTAGAAATGGAAAGAAGGATGTCTTATTAAATGGTTTCTGGACCTCAAAGTTGAGAGGAGAGGTGTTGACTTAGGCAGTCCTGGGTTGAAGTTCTAACTCCCCCCTTTCTAGTAGGAAACGCTGGGCAAAAGCATTTCACGTCTCTAAGCCTCAGTTTTCTCATATGTAGAATAGGAATTGTAATAACACCTAATTTATGTAGATATTAAACAAAAATAGTACATAGCCTTAGTATGATGCCTGGCACATAGTGTTTCTGATTGAAAAATATTTGGGAATTGAAATTTCCACTCCCGTGCATTTAATCACCCTAGTCACCCAATCACTTTGAGATTTGAGCCTGGGGAAACAAAACTTGATTTTTAGTTGGACTTCTTTTGTCTGTTCATGTATTCAAAGAGAAGATGCTTTTTTTGTTATTGAAAGATGAATGAATAAACCGATTGGTATGTTGCTCCATTGGATAACATGTTGCACATTTTAAGTTATTGCTGTCCTTGACAATGACCTGTAAAGATAACCTGCCTGCTGAGTTCTGCGTATTGCTTTTGGCCTTTATTGATCAAATCTCATATGCCAGATAAAGACAGTCTTATGGAGTATTTTGTATATGGACTATGGCTTCTATTAAATCAAGAAGCTGCAAATTCTATTTTAAGGGATGCCTGCTTCAATTATGCTCTTTACAGCTTATATAGAAAAGATATTTCCCCCCACCATCAGGCACCTCTCCCCCCCTCACAAATGCAAAGGCACTTGGTAGGAGGAAACATCACAATACCAGAGCAAAATTAAATGATTAATGGAATTGGTTATAAAAGTTGGCAAATCTAAGGAATCAGTTCATCTTTAACATTAATTTGCTTTTGTGATAGGCTTTCCTTCTAGCATTGTAACCTAATAATGAGTGCTTAGTTTGATGTTGTTTAAAAGCATCATTTCCTGAGCCCTAAAATTCTTTATGTTTTAATAAGACTTCAAAAGTTAAATCAGTAGGCATATATAAGGTTAAATTTGAACTGAAATATAGCCTTATAAATATCCTAATGCTATTTAGTTCATATTAATTGATATTTTTTATGAACAATCCAACACTCATATTGTTAGTAAGAATAGACCAGAGAAAAGGGTGCATTTAATAACTTCTGCTGTATATTACAAAATACAAGAAAAGCTAAGGCTTTCAGAACCAACCAAGCATTACCAGTATAATGGAATTTTCTTTTATATTAATATATGAGAAAGAGAACATTAACACAAGGAAGAAGAATTTGGTATTTTTGCCTGTATCATCAGGATAATTAAGTCAATCTTTGACTTTGCTGTGGAAGATGATGCAATAAGTAACCAAACTACTTTAATAATTCCAAAGCTCAACTCATTGGACAAGAGTGAGAAAAGACTCAGTTGCCCATTCAATGGTAACAGAAACATCATTCATCTAGTTGTGATGTTGGCACATGAGATCTGCCGTGTATATGAAGGACATGCCTTAGACATAATGCAGTTAAAATTTTCACTACTAACTTTAGAGAAATACAGGAGCAAGTTATTTTTCTTGATCAAATTAAGACAAACCAGACTTGTTCCCAGAAATGAATGGAACATAACAAATACATCCACTGGCACCTTCCTCCTTTTGAACCATTCACAAAGCTCTTTTATGAGGTTAGCCAAGCAGATGAAGAATTGACCTAGAGCTCCTATATTTGATATCCTGAATGCCTATCAATCTAGACACGATGAACTTGGCATTATTTCCTTAAAGCATTTATAAACTTAGAATCTGGAAAAGGAGCCTGGTGGGCTGATACAGTTTGTAACTACAATGGGAGCAGCAGTATTTCTGATGCTTTTAGAGGATTTTCTGCCTTCCTGGATATGACATCATGCAGGAAGCTAATACTGTATAGTGCCTTCCCACCACCCCCTGCAAGATGCTACAAGGATTTTGACTCCAGAATTAACAGTGACAAATATCTAAATTACTTAAGTATCATTCGAAAACAAAGAAGGTCCTCAGTCGGGCAATGAAGAATTTAAAATACTCTGGTATTAAATTATATTGATATAGAAAAGACTATTTGAAGTCTTGTTTTGACGACTTACTCCATGCTCATCCTAAGCAGAACATGGATATTTTATACCCTTAATGGTTATAGAAGCAAAAATATGGATTCTGGATAGACTTTTTAAAAAATTCCATGCTGCTAAACCCGTGAGAATTTCTTGACGATACTATAGGCTGCTGGTTGATATATGTTTGGAGATGGTGGATGGAGAAGCGGATGTGCATAGAGATGCAAAGAAAGAATAGGTGACATTATTCTAAAACACTGAAAATTTTTAAAAATGATGAGATTCAATGTATTAAAGTTATTTTTATTATTGTTATTATAAAGGACTTTCCAGATAGCTCAGTGGTAAAGAATCCACCTGCGAATGCAGGAGATGTTGGAGACATAAGTTCAATCCCTGGATTCGGAAGATCCCCTGGAGAAAGAAATGGCAACCCACTCTATTATTTTTGCCTAGAGAATCCCACGGACAGGGGACCTGGTGGGCTACAGTCCATGGGGTAACAGAGTTGGACACGACTGAGCAACTGCACATGCATGCATAAAGGCATGACAGCCTAGAATATGTTGCTTATTATTTAAAAAAGCAAAATTCTAGGAAAATCACCTTAAATGTCATTCAGTCATTCTTTTACTAGAATAGTAATAAAAACCAACTGCTTATTTAATAGGTGCATCTATGCATCTTGCTGAAAATGTGCAATTATGATTTTCCCAGTAGCAAACAAAAGCAAAATTAATGGTAGCTGCATCCCCTACAAAGCCTAAGCTATATTACTAATGAACTCTCAAAGCACACTCTCATTGCAAAAAAATAATCAGGTGGAAATTACTGTAATAATCCAAATGTAGAAATAAAGGAAAGAATTACCAAAAATGCAGAGAACAGTCTTCCTGCAATGATGCCATTAACTGTTAAAACAGCCTGAGCACAGTGGTATTTTGACATTACCAAGACTCTTGAACTGTACAGAATCCATGTATATTTTAAACTGCATTCTTTAATTATAAAGTTGGCTTACATTGGACTGAAATTACTCTATATTTCATAACCATGCCATGCCCTGCCTCTGATTTTAACAAGCTAGTTTGTTTTCATGAAAGTGGTTGGTCACATTAAAATGGGAAATTGTGACCACATATGTGATGATCTTAATACAGAGTAAATCACAGGCATGCATGTTTTACATTATTGAAATAAGGTCCATGATTCTTTGTCTTTACTGAGAAAGCATTATAGCTCTTCCAAATGCTAACATCTTCATCCTTGAGGATATGCCAGTAGGCAGATTTACCTAGATGGGCTGGGATAGGAAAGAGTGATTTAGTAGGAGGTAGTCTTAATTACGGCTGGCAAAATGCCTTAATTGGTGCTTGTAAGAGGCTGGAAGACTTGAGTATACTATAAAATGCAAAATGGCTTTATCCTAGTTATTGTTCTTCCTTGAAAAAAGAGTATGAAGTCCAAAGGCAGAAACTCTGGAGTCTAAGAAACATAGGATCAGCTACAAATTCTTCACAGCTGGACAGCATATTTAAAACATAAGGGCCTCAATTTCCTTATATGCAAAATAGGATTATAAATAAGCACCTGATAGAGTTGTTATGACAATTTAGTGATAGAATATATGCAAAGTCTCTCAAATGGCTGGAGTATCATAGACATTCAGTAAAGCTTCTGCCTCTCTCACCCATGTGTGTATCTTTTATTTGCATCATGCTTTAAGTGCTGAGAGAAAAATAAAAATTGAATAAGCAGCCTATGAGCTAATTAAGCCAATGAATTATCTGGAAGTATAATTAATAATATATGGCAAAGAGTCATTATACTAAGTAATGATAACAATAATTAATATTTATTACAGGCTTAAATTTTGTGCCAGGCACTATATTAAATACTTTACATGCAAGTTTTCTTTCATTTAATTTTTAGAACA
The DNA here is from genome assembly GCA_007570785.1 of Antilocapra americana. Taxonomy (NCBI): domain Eukaryota; kingdom Metazoa; phylum Chordata; class Mammalia; order Artiodactyla; family Antilocapridae; genus Antilocapra; species Antilocapra americana. The sequence goes on from ML662442.1 coordinate 57,423,379, forward strand.
ATTCTATGATGAGGCATCTTCCTCCACTTTCCTCTTCCACTTCCTTCTTCCCATTTTACAGATGAAATAATGAGCCTTAGAAGAATTAACTACTTAACCAAATATAGCTCTGATACTATTCTTGGTTTGCCAACTCCTAATTCAATGTTCTCCTCATTACCAGTGCTTTGATTAGTTGGAATCAGTGGAGGAAAGCAGGCAGATGATAGGTTAGGGAGATGATATATCATAAAGATTAAAAGCAACTCCAGATCTGTGATATCCAATATGATAGCCACTAGCCACATGTAGTAATTAAGCACTTGAAGTGTGGTTAGTTCCACATGTGTTAGTCACTCAGTCATGTCCAGCTGTTTGTGACCCCATGGACTGTATAGCCCAGCAGGCTCCTTTGTCCATGGAATTCTTCAGACAAGAATACTGGAGTGGGCTGCTATTTCCTTCTCCAGAGGATCTTCCAGACCCAGAGATGGAATCTACATCTTCTGCATTGCAGGCAGATTCTTTACTGTCTGAACCATCAGAGAAGTCCAAAGCTTCTTATTTAATGTGAGTTCCACATGTTGAAAGGAAAATATTTTGGATGCATTGGGTTAAATAAAATATACCATTAAGATTAATTTCACATTTTACCTTTTTCTTTTTACCTTTTATCAGGTCAGTTCAGTTCAGTTGCTCAGTCATGTCTGACTCTTGGCAGCCTCATGGACTTCAGTATACCAGGCCTCCCTGTCCATCACCAACTCCCGGAGCTTACTCAAATTCATGTCCATTGAGTCAATGATGCCATCCAACCATCTCATCCTCTGTCATCCCCTTCTCCTCTGACCTTCAATCTTTCCCAGCATTAGGGTCTTTTCAAATGAGTCAGTTCTTCGCATCATTTGGCCAAAGTATTGAAGTTTCAGCTTCAGCATCAGTCTTTCCAATGAACACCCAGGACTGATCTCCTTTAGGACTGGCTGGTTGGATCTCCTTCCAGTCCAAGGGACTCTCAAAAGTCTTCTCCAACACCACAGTTCAAAAGCATCAATTGTTCAGCGCTCGGCTTTCTTCACCGTCCAACTCTCACATCCATACATGATTACTGGAAAAACCGTAGCCTTGACTAGATGGACCTTTGTTGGCAAAGTAATGTCTTTGCTTTTTAACATGCTGTCTAGGTTGGTCATAACTTTCCTTCCAAGGAATAAGAGCCTTTTAATTTCATGGCTGCAGTCACCACCTGCAGTGATTTTGGAGCCCCAAAAATAAATGCTGCCACTGTTTCCACTGTTTCCTCATCTATTTCCCATGAAGTAATGGGACCAGATGCCATGATCTTAGTTTTCTGAATATTGAGCCTTAAGCCAACTTTTTCCCTCTCTTTCACTTTCATCAAGAGGCTCTTTAGTTCTTCACTTTCGGCCATAAGGGTGGTGTCATCTGCATATCTGAGGTTATTGATATTTCTCCCGGCAATCTTGATTCCAGCTTGTGCTTCTTCCAGCCCAGCATTTCTTATGATGTACTCTGCATATAAGTTAAATAAGCAGGGTGACAATATACAACCTTGATGTACTCCTTTTCCTATTTGGAACCAGTCTGTTGTTCCATGTCCAGTTCTAACTGTTGCTTCCTGACCTGCATACAGATTTCCCAAGAGGCAGGTCAGGTGATCTGGTAGTCCCATCTCTTTAAGAATTTTCCACAGTTTGTGGTGATCCACACAGTACCCTTGATATTGGCAAGTTAAAAATTGCCCGTGTGGCTTGCATTCCATTTTTATGGGACAGCATTGCTCTAGAACCAGAACATCTGATTTCATCTGGGCACTGACACCCACTAGCTGTGTGAATGGCAAGTTACTTACCCTCTCTGTACCTTCCATCTACAAAATGGAGATGATGATGACGTCTACTTTTCATCAGAAACTCAGAGGATCACTTGCGCATAATAAGCTCTCCATATGTGCTTAAAAGGGAAAAATCAGCAAGTCTTAGTGGTCTACCAGATTATAGAGGCCAAGGAGGAGGAGGAATCCAGGGTAAGTCTAGGATGTGAGCTTGGGCATCTGGAAAGATTATTCACAGTACAATAAGAAATGTGAAACATGACACGGCTGCATTATTTGCTGTAGCGGGAGATGATAAATAACCTAAATCTGCCTTCCTAGGAGGCTGGTCACATTCATCTAACCAGTACTCAAGGCAGCTGCTAAATGAGGAGGGAGGTTTGGTGTACTGCTATGGAACTGTCTTCACGTACACTTTTAAAATCAACATGCAGAACACTGTATGTATTAGTTTTGGTTAAAAGGAAAATAAAGGAATAAATGTATATGTATTTGCTTGACTATGCTTGGAATATCTCTGGAAGTAGTACCAAGAAATGTCTTGTCTCTAAAGAAGGGAACTCGTTGATTGGAATATTGGAAAGGGAGAGGTTAGACTGATTCTTTGCTGTATATCCCATTGTACATTTTGAATTATATGAGTGGAATGTGTACATAAAAATAATAAGAATTTCAAAGAAATTCATTTTTAATTAGGCTATATGAAGGGAGAATTAGTTACTTGTGAGAAGATGACTTATCGGATGGAGGTCTTGGACTGGCCCCAAGTAGCTGCTTAGAAATGCTGGGCTCAAGCTTTGGTATTCAGGCCAAGTGTCTGTTGAATTTAATACCTTTCTCTCTTGTAATTTTAAGAAAAAGCAAATATATATTTTTAAATCACGGCTTTCATGCATCAGTAAAATTCAGCTGCCACCATATGAGTTTTGTGGGAGGATTTCTAAGGGAGCCCAGCTTCCCCCATCCCCCTCCTTCACCTGCTATCATGTTATCAGGCTGGTGAGTCACATAAAAAAATAAAAAGATGCCAGTCCTGTGTTTGGAAAGCACATTTTAGTTATGGAAATAAATATGTAAACTCATGAGAGAATGCAGTAATAAAGTCTGTAATAGAAGAGGAAATTGGGAGAACTACTTCTGCCTGGAGGGAAGGGCAGGTCAAGGAAGTCTCAGAAAGATAAGCTAACAGAGACCTTGGAAATGAGTATTTCAGACAGAGGGAGGGGTAGGAGGAAAGGAGGAAGGTGTGCAGGGTGATTCAAGAAGCAGGGAACCATCTCCAAGGCCAGTGTGCTGTGTGCTTTAAGTATGGGTGGGAGTTGAGAAGCAAAAGCAAGATTTGAGGCTGTGCCAGGGCCATTAACAGCTCTCGCAGATTATAGCGCTCTTCTCTGTCCCTCCTGTTATATAAACACTTTCATGTGTGAGTGGAGTTGTTCAGCAAATATAAATTTGCACAAAGGGCAAAGTTGACTCAAAAGTTGTGACCCAGTGGTGGACACACGTAGAGCTTTTTCTGGAGGAGCTGAGGCTGTGAGAAAGGACAAAACAGACAGATGGCTGAACAGGGAATCTCAGGACACTTGAGAGTGACCAGGTGGAGTCAGGCTAAGATGGGAGCTCAGGAGAGACTTGAAGAGAGGAACCAGGGAGCGGGGGGCAACCACTGTGGCTGTTGGACTTAAGCCTTTTATTTCTGCATCCTTTATGTCCTCCACAGCTAGCCTGCCTCCCGGGACACTTGATTGGGCTTTACCAGACTCTCAGTGCACACTGGGTGTCCCTGTGTGGTCCATGCAGTTGTGCTCCTGCCTCTGGTCAAGCTGTTCCCAGTCCCCATGTCCCTTGCCTTACGCCAGTGCAGGAGGGAGTACAGAGACAGCTCAGAAGAGGAACTAGCTGTAAGTTCCTGAGTGATGCCAGAAGTTAACTGTGGAGGATTCAGGGCCATGGGTCCAGCGGTGTCTCCATACTGTAAGCACAGGTCACACTGGGATCATGCAAAAAGGCTACAGGACCATGAAGGGGTGAAGGGAGCCCTCCTGACCTACCCGTCATACTTACTTTGTTCACCATCTGTTGAAACATAGCTGATATTCTTGCTAACCACTATCTAGCCAAAGCTTCCCATGTCATATGACTCATTCTATGAATATTTAGGCGAGGTAATCATTAGATGGGGCTTCCCTTGTGGCTCAGAGGGTAAAGAATCTGCCTGCAATGCGAGAGACCCAGGTTAGATCCTTGGATCAGGAAGATCCCCTGGAGAAGGAAATGGCAACCCACTCCAGTATTCTTGCCTGAAAAATCCCATGGACAGAGGAGCCTGGCGGGCTACAATTCACTGGGTCTCAAAGAGTCAGAGACAATGGAGTGACTAACACAATCATTACACAGGCAGCTTTCATTTAAAATATCAAAGTCATGCTAAGTCGCTTCAGTTGTGTCCAACTCTTTGCATCCCTATGAACTGTAGCCCCTCAGGCTCCTCTGTCCATGGGATTCTCCAAGCAAGAATACTGGAATGGGTTGCTGTGCTCTCCTCCAGGGGATCTTCCCAACCCAGGGATCAAATCTTGAGTCTCATGTCTCCTGCATTGGCAGGCGAGTTCTTTACCACTAGTGCCACCTGGGAAGCCCTGAGATATCAATAACCTCATCCAAATAGAGCATTTTGGTAGCACATATGGATTGGGTAGCGATTTAGGCAAGATACCTTGATTCAAGCTACATGCTTTATTCCCATCATGATTGGGAGAATCTGTCCCTCACCTTTTTCTCTTTTGAAATACATGTATTCAATCAACCAACATGTATAGGGTCCCCTTCTATATGGTAGGCATTACACTACATAATGTGGGTAAACACTGAGGTAAAATTCCTTTCCCCAATGAGCTTACCGTCTATTGAGTAGGAGGGGCAAAACAAATGCAAAGAGAGAAATATTAGACTACTAAGTAAATGCTGTGACAGAACACTATTTCAATATTCTAGGAGCCCCAGAGAGGGTACTTCCTCTGATCATGGGAGCTACAAGAGGTGGTGACATCAAATTGCGGGAAAGGACTTGACTGGATGGAGGAAGGGAAAGGATGTTTGCTCAGAGGACTATGAAAAGCAGTGGAAACTAATGCACTGAGTTGAAAAGCATTGGACTTACTCTGTTCATGGAGCCGAATTATCTGGTGTAAGTGGCAAGTCCAGTAGTGATGAGAGGAGGGTTAAAGAGACAGGCAGGGGTTAGATGACCTTGGGAAAGAAGCCTTTTACTAGACTTTGTCCAGTGGGTAATCGGGATGATGGTGAAGATCTTTTCTTCTCAGGGAGAACAGAAGGTTGAGAATTCTGGGCACAGGGCGTGAGAGTCATTTCTGAAAGGCACTCAGCTGGGCCTACACAGAAGGCAGAGAGAAGAGCTGTGTCAGATGGTATGGAGAGCGTGGACCTGAAAGGGAAACCTTGTGAATGAATTTGAACTTGGTCTTTAGGGCAAGAAGTGGAAACAGGGGAGTTGCATAATCAACTACCTATTTCATGAAGATCCCCACAGCAGCTATTTGGGAAGTGGTCAAAAGGGGATTGGTCCAGAGAAAGGCTGGAAAACCAGCCGGAAGATGGTGCTCAGGTTCTGGTGAGCGGTGATGGTGGCCTGGACATAGAGGTGGCAAAATGTGGGGAGTTGAGCCACATTTAGTACATTGTGCCTATTCCCAATTACTAAACAAACAATGAAAAGCACTTCAGGACACTTAAAGTAGTCATTAAAATAATTTTCTGTGCCTCTGTGTCCTGTCTACACCCACATTAATTCTACTTACTCTTGGCATAGGCATCCTCTTTTGGAGGAAGCCGCCTTCAGCCCCTAGACTGCTGCTCCCACAGCATGCTGTATGTCCTTGACTGTAACTGTCACCATGCTTTCTCATACTTGCAGGGTCAGCTGCCTGTCTCCTCTGCTACACTGAACTTCATGTAGTCAGGGGCTCTTCCTGGGTGCTGTTCTGTTGCTAGTGCTTTATACAGTTCCTGGCATGTAGTGGGTGCTCCGTGATTTGTTGGATGAATGAATAAATGAATTATTAGTTCAGATATAGGTGGGATCTCTGTATTTTACTAGAAGACTCAGAATTTTTTTCAATAGGGCAACAATTTTATTATTTATTTTTAAATATTTTAAAATAATTTTTATTGGCATACAGTTGCTTTACAATGATGTGTTAGTTTCTACTGTAGAACAAAGTGAAACACACACACACATATATATGTGTGTGTGTGTGTATAAATACATATTTCCCCCCCTTTTTGGATTTCCTTCAACATTTTAATTGGATTCAAGCTAATGACTACATTTCCCCCTCCTCAATACTGTATTATATATTTGGGAACAAAAAACACAATTAGTAAGTAAAATATTGACTTTTATGATTTTTAAAATGATTATAGACATCACTTTGTATTTCTAATGTTGGTTGTTGGTTTCATTCATTAGGTCATGTCTGACTCTTACAACCCCATGGGCTGTAGCCTGCCAGGCTCCTCCAGGCAAGAATACTAGAGTGGGTTGCCATTTCCTGCTCCAGGGGATCTTCCTGACGCAGGAATTGAACCCAGGTCTCCTGCATTGCAGGCAGATTCTTTACCAACTGAGCTACTTTATAGTGAGGTCATTAGCATTGAATTCAGGAGTATGACATCATTGTTTAACTCTCTCATCTGTCTTGATGTGGTCCTTTTACGGTTTGTTGTGAAGTGCCATTCAGCTGGTTTTCAAGTCTTTTTCAGAGGGAACTGTTCCATTTGTAGCTGTAGATTCAGTGGCCCTGTGTGGGGAGGAGCATTCAAGATCTTTCTACACTGCCATCTTGGACTGCCCTCAGTATTTTCTTTTTAATATTTTTTATTATTTTATTATAATATAAAACATACTCCTTTAACCATATTTAAGTGTGAAGTTCAGCAGCACTAAGTACATTCACATTGTTGTGCGACTCTCACCATCGTTCACCTCCTGAATTTTTCACCTTCCTAAACTGAAATTCTCTCACCATTTAACACCAACTCCCCATGCCCCCTTCCCATCTGCTGATCCCCCACTCCCTGGCATCTACCCATGTACTTTCTAACTCTATGAATTTGACTATTCTAGGTACTTCATATAAGCAAAATCAGACAGTATTTGTGTGCACTTCCTCTGTATTGTGGACTGCCCTCAGTATTTCTAATAATTTTCATAAGCTAAAGAGCTTAAAAGATATATTTTAAACAAATATCTGTAAATAGTAAAACTAATTCTCTGACCATTTATTTTGAAACAGAACCAAATTGCCCAGCTGAGAACTGAAGAGCCCTGAAAGTTGACCCTTCCTCTTAGCCATCCTTATTTCCTGTGTTATCTGCTTAGAAAGCTTTGGATAATCAAGCCTGTCTCCCATCCTCCAGGGTGTGCTGGTGTCACCCCACCACTGGTGGCAGTCACTTTCTGGAAGCACAGTTTCGTGAGCCTCAGTGCAAGTTTGCCCTTCATAACATTTTTCTTGGCTGATGTAGACATTCTAGAAGTTCACCTCAGGCGCAGTGCAAATGTCTTCTCTGGGTGAGGAAATTTGCCTGGTGGAGTCAGAGCTAGAACCTGGATCTTCCTATCATGGCCACTGCTTCCTATAGTTCGCGGCACCATCTTCCTCTGCCTTTATACTCAACACGTAGGCCACTCAACTCAGTCCTGGACTCCACACTCTTGTCCTTTATGCTTGGTCTTACCTGTGTGACACGGCAGTCAAGTTTTCAAGAGCAGAGCTTATGTGACATGTGGTTGCTCTCCCACACCAACATCAGGATACTGTGTATGTGTGTGTGTACATGTGTATGTGAGAGAGACTAGAGGCCAGGTATCAGATAATCCCTAACACAACTGAAATGCAGCCACACCCAAGGTACATTGCCTTCACTTGACAACCAGGCCCTGGAGAGCCACATGGGACTCACACAGTGACTCAAGTCTGGAGAGCTTACAAAATGAAAGAAATGGATGTGTTGGGTGTGTGCTCTACCTTATCAACTTTGGACAGCTTTTCTTGTTTTTCTTTTTTTTAAATTTTAATGTGTTTATTTTTATCATTGTATATTTTTCTGTATATTAATCAAGTGCATAGCTTTATTTTTATTTAATTTTTTTTCACGGAGCAGTGAGCTTGTGGAATCTTAGCTCCCCAATCAGGGATCAAACTGGCACCCTTGTCAGTGAAAGCGTGAGGTCCTAACTGCTGGATCGCCAAGGAATTCTCTGGGCAGCTTTTCTTTAACTAAGGAACTGACTCGTTTTGTTGACTGAATTGGTTAAAGGATTTTACCTATGTTTGAGACAGGAATGAAATTACATGAAGGTACACAGTTGGGATGTTTACAATCATTTGTGGGGATTTTTTTGTTGTTGATTATTGTTGCTCAGCCGCTCAGTCATGTCCCACTCTGTGATTCCTTGGACTGCAGCACACCAGGCTTCCCTGTCCTTCACTGTCTCCCAGGGAGTGTGTTCAAACTCATGTCTGTTGACTCAGTGATGACATCCAACCAGCTTATCCTCTGTCACACCCTTCTCCTCCTGCCCTCAATCTTCCCCAACATCAGTTGATGGTGTGTTTTAATTCTCCCAGTTCCATGACTAGCTAACATTTACCTATGTTTAGAGACAGGAATAAAAGAACATGAGGGTACCTTGTTGAGATGTTTGCAGTCATTTGGGGTGATTTTTTGTGGTTGATATGTTTTCATTCTCTGGGTTCTCTCACCATTCAGCTTATCTGTTTTCCCTCCCATCAGGGTCCCCTGCTACGGGGCTCTTTCTCAATTATTGTGCGTGTGGCCTGACTGAAGACGGAGGGGATGAAGTCCATCCTCGACGGCCTGGCAGATACCACCTTCCGAACCATCACCACAGACCTCCTGTACGTGGGTGCCAATGATATTCAGTACGAAGATATCAAAAGTGACATGGCATCCAAGTTAGGGTACTTCCCGCAGAAATTTCCTCTGACTTCCTTCAGGGGAAGTCCCTTCCAAGAAAAGATGACTGCGGGGGACAGCCCTCAGCTGGTCCCAGCAGACCAGGTGAACCTCACCGAATTTTACAACAAGTCCCTGTCCTCCTACAAGGAGAATGATGAGAACATTCAGTGTGGGGAGAACTTTATGGACATGGAGTGCTTCATGATCCTGAACCCCAGCCAGCAGCTGGCCATCGCTGTGCTGTCCCTCACGCTGGGCACCTTCACGGTCCTGGAGAACCTGCTGGTGCTGTGCGTTATCCTCCACTCCCGCAGTCTCCGCTGCCGGCCCTCTTACCACTTCATCGGCAGCCTGGCGGTCGCCGACCTCCTGGGGAGCGTCATCTTCGTCTATAGCTTCGTCGACTTCCACGTGTTCCACCGCAAAGACAGCCCCAACGTGTTTCTGTTCAAACTGGGTGGGGTCACGGCGTCGTTCACGGCCTCGGTGGGCAGCCTCTTCCTCACGGCCATCGACAGGTACATATCGATTCACAGGCCCCTGGCCTATAAGAGGATCGTCACGCGGCCCAAGGCCGTGGTGGCGTTTTGCCTGATGTGGACCATCGCAATTGTGATAGCCGTGCTGCCTCTGCTAGGCTGGAACTGCAAGAAACTGCAGTCCGTGTGCTCAGACATTTTCCCTCTCATCGACGAGACCTACCTAATGTTCTGGATTGGGGTCACCAGCGTGCTGTTGCTGTTCATTGTGTATGCCTACATGTACATCCTCTGGAAGGCACACAGCCACGCCGTCCGCATGATCCAGCGTGGTACCCAGAAGAGCATCATCATCCACACGTCGGAGGATGGCAAGGTGCAGGTGACACGGCCCGACCAAGCCCGCATGGACATTCGGCTGGCCAAGACCCTGGTCCTGATCCTGGTGGTTTTGATCATCTGCTGGGGCCCTCTGCTCGCGATCATGGTATACGATGTCTTTGGGAAGATGAACAAGCTCATTAAGACGGTGTTTGCCTTCTGCAGCATGCTCTGCCTGCTGAATTCCACCGTGAACCCCATCATCTATGCTCTGCGAAGCAAGGACCTGAGACATGCTTTCCGGAGCATGTTCCCCTCCTGCGAAGGCACCGCGCAGCCTCTTGACAACAGCATGGGGGACTCAGACTGCCTGCACAAACACGCCAACAATGCAGCCAGCGTCCACAGGGCCGCGGAGAGCTGCATCAAGAGCACGGTCAAGATCGCCAAGGTGACCATGTCTGTGTCCACGGACACGTCTGCCGAGGCTCTGTGAGCCAGATACTTCCCTGGCTGCACAGAAAAAAAATTCTCTCTCCCTCTCTCTTTCTTTTTTTTAAAGCTCAAAACCCAGAAGCGTCTGTCCTCTCATGGGTTATATTTTTTTAAGTTGACCATGCTCAGCGAGAAGGTGATTGTCACCATGATCAGTTATCAGTTCTCTAACGTTTCTATAGTGTAGGTCCTCAAACTTAGTTCTCTGGAGGTTTACAGGGAAGAGAGCCTGTGGCTTCAGAGACTGGAAGGTCCGTGCAGAGTCTCAATGAAATAAGAGAGACACTTTTGGTTACACAGTTGAAAGCCCACGTACCCATAGAAAAAGGCCATTAAATGAGTAATGCCTTTGTAATCACAACTTTCATTATAATGTGAAATGTACTTGTCCAGAAATATCAGAGATACTTCTGATATCTGAGAGATCTCCATTTTTACAACAGTTTTAGGACTAAAGTAGAGCTATTTTGTGACATGCAGTGTGTCCTGTGAGATGTGTATCAGTGTTTACTATGTGTTATTTATATTTGTCTAGTTCAGTGAAACTGCAAGGTGGGCTTCTATGAGACCAATGGAACCTAAGCAGTGGATATATGCCAATGAGACCACTTTTTAAAGCATTATTGCCCGTGATCTAACTTTAGAAACCTTAATATTTTTTCAAAAATCTCTATTAAAATTTGACATTGAAATAACCACAAAGTTTTATTTTTCTGTTAATCCAACAAGAAGAATTTTAAGACTGTCCAAAGTCTTGAGCAGAACTCATTGACACTTAAAATTTTCTTAGTCCTGCATTTTCATACGAGGACTCATATTATCTTCTGGACTCTAACTGTTCTGCTGGGTGATGGATTACAAGCAGAACAAAAAAGAGTCGACTTACTGACTTTTGGCTGACATCACTGACTTTCTTTAGTCTTTAGCTCTTACTGGACCTCTCAAGACAGCATGTGTCGATCTTAATGTAAGTTGTTAGCACTGTGCAATTGCTGTTTACTTGAAGAGTACTGCATCCTTATATTCCAGGTTCAAGTAGATTTCATGCCTGGGTGGCCAAACAACAGTCTTCATTATTTCTTAATTGAAAAGAAGTATTGTCTGGATCAGTAAAATTCTGCTGTATGTGTGAATATAAATGTGTGTATGTGTGTGATTCTATCCTGTAACTGTTCTAGTAATGTCTTAAAGTGAGAAAACTGTGACCACGTGTACGCTGTTCCCCTTGCTGCACTCTCACACATGAATTCAGTTTCTAAAATTGAGTTCTTCTGGAAATCTTGTTGGTAAAAACACTGACCATAAACCTTCAGAACCCTCCCCCTTTGAAACTGGATCAAGTATTGCTAAACTGACCTTTAGATATTTCATAAGACCAGTGTTTAGCAAGAAATCATTGATCATGAACATTCAAGTCACGGTCTGTAGAGTGTTCATGTCAGGAAATGGAAGTGTTTTGGTTTCTTATAACCTAATGCTGATCAAGTCCATGGAGATGTAAGTCATTATAAGGGAAGTGGTTCTAAAAGGAAGAACAAAACCCAGTAGTAACACAGTTTAGTTGTGTGTGTAGGCAATGAGATCCCAGTTTAAGTAGCTCTATACCTTGCTCACTGGAGTGAGACTACCAGATCTGGCTCATGTGGTAAGAAGGCCAATCAGACAGTGAGTGAGACAGAAAAGGGCAGTGAGGAGCTGACACCCTTGGGATGGAGGCCTGGATGTCATGTGGCTTCTGTGCTTCAAGCAGATGCCCTTGGTGACAACCTAGCACCTGACTTTGTCTGTATAGGTTTTGGCTAAGGAAGAGGCTCTCCTCTGCTCCTGATTAGCCAGAGGTGCTCAGACATATGGAGAGGGCAATTGCACCCCTCTCCAGTACTCTTGCCTGGAAAATCCCATGAACAGAGGAGCCTGGTAGGCTGCAGTCCATGGGGTTGCTAAGAGTCGGACACGACTGAAGCGACTTCACTTTCACTTTTCACTTTCATGCATTGGAGAAGGAAATGGCAACCCACTCCAGTGTTCTTGGCTGGAGAATCCCAGGGACAGAGGAGCCTGGTGGGCTTCCATCTATGGGGTCGTACAGAATCAGACATGACTAAAGCAACTTAGCAGCAGCAGCAGCAGCTCAGACATAAAGATGAACATGGCTTGTTTGCTTCTTCCACTCCAGTTTCATCCTCAGTGGTGCCATGGGTGCTCCAAATTAGGCCCTTTCACAATAAGCATTGATAGTACTTAAGAAGCCATTCGACTCTGACGAATTTTGCTTGCAGACTACCTTTTCCCTAAATGGATAAAATGTGGCTTTTGCATAGCCTGCATAGGCCTGCTTAGCCTGATGTAAAGTGGAGAGCTAGCTAATCTGGTGATTGCTAGCTATGTGGTACCCAAGCAGCCTGATGGGACAATGTCGTTTCTTGCAGTATAAGGCTGAATGTGGCTTGTGGACCAAGCTGAGATGCTTTTAATTGTCCATACAGCTCGAATCTGCCTGCTGGTTCCTTCAGTTTACCTCTCTGTCATATGCAGATGAGGGCTCAGGCTGCTAGAGGATTAATAAGATCTCTTTAGAGGGACAAAAGATTATTAATGAAAAAACTCACCAGGGTTTCTAGTTTCCATTGAAGAATTTGCCACTCTTTAGTTCCAAATTACCCTGAAGATGAATCCAAATATCTCTGAGCTCACCAGGCAATGCCAATGCTCTTTCCGCAGCTACGAAGACCTGGTGAAGACGAAATTCTTGTTGTTGGTAGAAAAATTTCAGGATTCATTTTTGAAACTGTATTTGTGTGTATGCAAAGTAGATTTTACAGTGTGTTGTGCTTACAAAATCTTAATCATACATAATCAATTAAGGGACAATGGGGCTGACAGCACTAAACTTTGGTGCTTATTGATATTCTAAGAAATATCTGTGAAATATCATCCTGTATGTGTTATGCCACCTTCATTTTAAAACATTTAAATGAATTTGATTCACTCTGACACTTTTAATATCATTTCCTAACCCAAGTGACTCAAATGTTCTCCCCAATGAATATACTCATTATAATTATTATTCATTAGTATCATTCATTAATTAGTCCCTTAATGAGATCCATTGATTTAAATATAATTTAGATTTCAGTACATTTTATAAGGTCTAGCTTCAGAATTATCTTCTTTCCTCTGAGGCTGACATATGGGTCCTGACCATGCATTTCACCATTATATATGTCTTCAGAAAGGGCCAAATTGCCAACCTGCCTGGTTTCTTCAGAGTAATGACAAATCTTTCAATCCCAGACCCACAGTTTCATTTAGAAAAAGAGGGCTGTCTCTAAGAACCCCTACTTTTCCATTACATAGGAAATAAGCGTAAAAGAAACATAGATCTGGAAGAAGCTACAGACATATGCCTACATTTGAGATGATCCCCAAGATTCCCTATCACTTTGAGTCCAAGTGGCATTAAGTGAAATGGAATTGTGGCTGCCTAAACCCACACTGCAGGAAACAGGCCCAACCTCCAGATGAGAATTAGACCCTTGATGAGTAACATTCTAATTATTGTCCTGTTGATTAATTTCTGCCATCTTATGTCTGTAAAAGAGACCACCAATATCATGCGCAAAATTAGATTTCTCACAATCTAACTGTATATTTGTATATTTTAAAATCTCCTAAATGCTGGGCAATGGTTATTAACAATTGTCTTGCACTGGCCTTCTGATGAAATGTTAACAATGCCTACTGTAATATAGACAAAACATTTTATCTACTGATTTGGGCTGAATGTATGTAAATAGGTTTTCAAAAAGTCAGGTGTTTAAGCAGTGGCCTACAAATCAGTAATTTTCAGATAGGAGAGTTTCTTTACACTGCTGTGGCATCCTAAAAGCTATCTTCACATCAACTTAGTATACTAGGCCTGCTGGGGATGATCAATGTCTCCAAGGAAGGAAACCTTTTTTTGTAATAATATGAATCAAGATACCAGATGATCTGGATTCTTATTTCCAATGTTTCAAGTGGAAAACATAGCTCTTTATTGTCTGTAAATCAAACATGATTACTTTTCCTCTTAGAGAAATACTGTATTGTTAGATGTTTGTTGAGCTGGTAACATCCTTGCAACTGCTGCACTATCGTTGTTAGTAATAAAACTTTGTACACAAGTATTAGTAAGATTGTTATTAAATGTAGCTTCAGTCATTAAATTACTATAGTGAAGTAGTATTTCGTAATATTTATAATGTATTAAGCCCACACTATATTTTATTTCAGTGGTGTAATTAAATTGTTATTTATTCAAAGAGAAAACATCCCATCATGTCTATTGTCCAAACTTACCTGGAATCAAATAAAAATCCTAGATTATCACAAAGAACACACAGTGTCTTTGAATTCTGCCTTATTTCCCAGTCTAATGTCAAAACACTTGAGGTTTAAGTTCTGAAAGATTGATTTGTTCCTCAAAAGCAATGAAGACTTTATTGAGAAACGAGAACAGATTAGATTAATATATTCATTTTTAACACAGAAAAAAATGCAAAAAGCATCATTTACATAATAAAGGGGAAAGCCTGCCATACCTTCAAAAATCATTATTTAACTAAAGAGTTTAATGATTTTGCAGTAAGTTAAAGCAAACGTACTACTCATAATGTATAAATTAAATTTGAACTTCACAGATTTAGTAAAATATATAAATTGAAAGAATTTATAGCATCATATATCCTGAACCATGTGAAAAGATAATTACTTTCAGTTTAACTTATTTATAAAAGCATATTTTTATTTGAACAGTAGGAGAAAATAGACAATTTTATAATGAAGTAAAAAAGCATTACAATGAAGTTTATACATTATTATTGTCTGAAATAAAGTATGTTTGCAGTCAATTTTGAAAGAAGTTTTTAAAATTTTCAAGTGATGAATTGACAAATGTTTGAAAATAGATCATCTTTATTTTTTTAATAACTGTAATTAAAACTCTTCATTCTTCTCTTAGTAAACATTGTAGTTAACTGCATGAGCTAAATGCTTCTAGCAAAGAGCAAATGACATACGTTCTTAATTCTTAAAATTTATATTGGGGCTTGAAGGGAATAAGATATTAGGTTGGTGCAAAAGTAACTGTGGTTTTTACACTGTTGAAATTTGCCATTTGATATTAGAATACATTCCTAATAAATGTGGTTATGTTACACATCATTTTAATGTGTATTTCTTGGTTTATTCATTTTTCTTTTTTTGCTAATGACTTATCACTTGCTGTTTATTTTATATTTATTTTAGGCTATGGAAATGATATTAGACAAAAAGCAAATTTGAGTAATTTTCTTATTTGAGTTCAAAATGGGTTGTAAAGCAGTGGAGACAACTTGCAGTATCAACAATGTATTTGGCCCAGGAACTGCTAAGGAACATGCAATGCAGTGGTGGTTAAAGAAGTTTTGCAAAGGAGATGAGAGTTTTGAAGATGAGGAGTGCAGTGGCTGGCTATCAGAATTTGACAACAATCAATTGAGAGCAATCATCGAAGATGATCCACTTAAAACTACATGAGAAGTTGCGGAAGAACTCAGTGTCAGCCATTGTATTGTCATTCAACATTCAAAGCAAGTTGGAAAGGCAAAAAAGCTTGATAAGTGGGTGTCTCAAGAGCTGACCACAAATCAAAAAAAAGTTTTGAAGTGTCATCTTCTCTTATTCCATGCAACAACAATGAACTATTTCTCAATAGGATTGTGACGTGTGACGAAAAGTGGATTATGTACCACAATTGGCAATGACCAGCTCAGTGGCTGAACCGAGAAGAAGTTCCAAAGCACTTCCCAAAGCCAAACTTGCAGCAAAAATAGGTCATGGTCACTGTTTGGTGGTCTGCTGTAGGGCTGGTCCATATATAGCTTTCTGAATCCCAGTGAAAGTATTATATCTGAGAAGTATATTCAGCAAATCAATGAGATGCACTGAAAACTGCAATGTCTGCAGCTGGCATTGGTCAACAGAATGGGCCCACTTCTTCTTCACAACACCTGACTGTATGTCACACAACTAATGCTTCAAAAGTTAAACAAGTTGAGCTATGAAGTTTTGCCTCATCTACCTTACTCACTTGACCTCTCACCTACTGACCTCTCACATCTGACTACCTCTTTTTCAAGCATCTCGATAACTTTTTGGCAGGCAAAATGCTTCCACAACCAGAAGGAGGCAGAAAATGCTTCCCAAGAGTTTGTCGAATCCCGAAGCATGGATTTTAAACAGGAATAAACAAACTTATTTCTCATTGGCAAAAATGTATTGATTGTAATGGTTTCTATTTTGATTAATAAATATGTGTTTGAGCCTAGTTATAATGATTTAAAATTCATGGTCCAAAACCACAATTATGTTTGCACCAACCTAATACTTATTTCAGTATCTTCATATAGCATCTTGAAACTAAAACAGACCCCAATCAGTAATATGCGTTGCCATCTGTATTGAAATAAAAATTAAGAATGATGTAGAAACAGAACAGTTGAGATATGCAAGAAACTCCACAATATGCCCTAGATATTTCCAAATAGAAAAATTTCACCATTCCCTCTAGAATATTCTATGGTAAGTGTGACTCCTTGATAGAAAGTGATAACATGTCAAGTTCTTGGTTCACTCTTGGAGTATGGAAAGGGAGCAATACACATTATCATTGTTCTTCAACTCTGTGTCTCTGGAATGCTGGTAAGGGAAATTTGGAGTGTGCATTTCTGATTACTCTTCCTTGGTGGCTCAGAGGTTAAAACGTCTGCCTGCAAGGTGGGAGACCCAGGTTTGACCCCTGGGTCGGGAAGATCCCCTGGAGAAGGAAATGGCAACCCACTCCAGTATTCTTGCCTGGAGAATCCCATGGATGGAGGAGCCTGGTAGCCTGGGGTCGCAAAGAGTCGGACACGACTGAGCAACTTCACTTCACTTATCTGATTAGCTTAGGAGGCATGAAATGTACAGAATGGGTGTGTCTCTGAACCTTTCAGAAATACTTGTTGGGCTACTTGTGAGTTACTTCACAAGCTTCTGGGTAAGGCTGAGTAATGAATATACAGGATTATAAGATATATAGTTCCCTAAGATATATCCAATGGGAAAGAGAGTGACAGGAAGGAATGATGAAAGGGATAAGTAATTAAACTATACAGTTACAATCTTATATTAAAAGCCAAATGAAATTCTGGGACTCCCCAGTATTAACTGCAGCACCTATTCATTGCTTTGAACATGGTTACTCAAATATTGGTAAAGCAATGCAATGATTTTTCTTTTAACTCTAAGTAATTACATTCCTTGGAGAAGGAAATGCAGCACTTCAGCTGTTTACTCATTTATTTATTTTAGTATTTTTACGTTATGTTTTTAAGAGATGTCTTTATTTGGCCATACCATGTGGCATGTGGGTCTTGTTCCCTGAGAAGGGATCAAAACTGCACCCTCTGCAGTAAAAGCAGAGTCCTAACCACTGGACACCAGGGAAGTACCCAGTTCTTTATTTTAATAATGATAATAACAGAATTCTTAACTTCTTTGGGTAAGTCTGATCCATTTGAAAATCTTCAAGCATTTCCTATCCAGCATGCAATGTTTTTGGCTAACATCAGAATCATGACAAATGTCAAAGGTATGCAGCTCTGACAGAGGCAGCTATTGTGCTGTGAGAACAGTGGAGAAGAAATCATTAGATCCAGGATGTAGCGCTGGATCAGTCACTTTATCTATTTGGCCTTAGACGTGTTACTACCTCTGATTTGGTTTTCTTATCAGTAAAAATGCCAGCTCTGAAAATATCAGTAGCATCAGACAATGTAAAGTGTTTTGAAAAGCTTTGAAAACTATGAAGAACTATACCAGCCCAAGTATAAATTAATTCATGTTCAAATAATTCATTTTATTTTACTCAGTTATTGTCTATACCAATCCTTTAGCTGATAATCAAGAATAAAGAAGCTACATTTTGTTGTGCCTACGAGTGACAGGCATCGCATCAGTACTTTGTATTGACATGATGATATACATTCAGCAACTCTATTATGCATGCATCACTACCATCATATTACAGTTGTGAGAAGAAAGCTCAGTGAGGTAAAGAACACCTAGAACTCAGGCCTTCTTGATTCTAAAGCCTATATTAATTTTATTAAACCATAATGCCTCCATTCGTCATCCATTCTTCACTGAAAGCCATATATTCCACAAGTACTCATCAAAAGCTTCCTCTGTGCTAGGAAATGGAAAGATGAAAACTTAACTTTTCTTATCAGAATGGTTAGTACAAATAACAACCAAAGTTCCTGTGGTTTACAGCACACTTCCACATATGTAGGTGTGGATCTTGCCTAGGGGGTTACGTGGATAGTTAGTAGAGAGTTGAATCTCTGGTACTTCTGGTCCTTGGGTTCTGAACTTGGGATCTTTTCCTCCACCACATTGCAAGGTTGTGTGGGGTGTGATCAGGTGTACAGTTCTAACCAGATACCTGCATTTTCCTTCCTTTGTTCTCCAGATAGCGGCAGTTCAAAACTTCATCAAACCTATTCTGGATGTCAAAATAAATTAAATTTGTGTTCTTTATCACTTACCTAGTATGAATCATCACTCACCTTGGGTAGCTGAAACAGTGACTGAGAAGTTTGATTGATTTTATCCCTTGAGCTGGGTGCTACAAATATATTTCTGATCCCTCGTATAGTAGCTTATTTTCCCTAAGCTCTTTGGCCACTTTCTACCACAGAGTTTTCATTTTAATTCTTTTAACTTAAATAATGTGCTTTATTTTTAAGTTGTAAGAACAAGGCACCCAGGAAATAATCCTCTACTAGTAAATGAAATATAACTTGTTAAAATACAATTTAACAAGTATTTACTAAGAACTATGTTGTCCTTACAATGACAGTAATGATTAGCATTATCTCACCTGTTTGGAGATACAGCATCTCATTTAAACCTTTCAACTAATCTGTGAAGTACTACTGGGTTGGCCAAAAAATTCATTTGGGTTTTCCAAAACATCCTACAGAAAAAACCTGAATGAACTTTTTGGCTAACCCAAGATCATTATTCCCATTGGACAGATAGTAACCTGCCCAAGGTTACATAGCCAGTGAGTGGTAGAGATCAGATTGGCTCTTAGCCCCTACTGAGGGTCTGAGTTACTAAGTTGATAGCCTCAGGCCAATCTCCATTTAGCAAACAGTTCCATGCATTTCTTCACTTCAAACAACGTTTACTGACTACCTACCATGACAAGTCCTCAAATTACTTAAGATCTAATGAAAGAAGGTGAACACTTAAACAGACGACCTCAGTGCAATGCAACCAAAGCTAAAAAGAACAAGGCTATGGGAAACCAGAAAAGGTACAGGAAACTGACTTCAGAAGATGTGATACTGCTCTCAACACTGAAGACCAAGAGAGAGCTAGCCAGGAGAAAAGAAAAGGAGGAAAATAGAGATAAAGAGAGAGAGAGAAATAAGGATGGGGTGGGAAGAACAGGTAAGAGATTTAAGGGAGACAGGTGATATGTCCAGAGAATGACACATAGTCTGATGTGTTTGGGATGTGGTACCCAGAGGAAAGTATTGGGAATAGGGGCCAGGGACCAGATCACCAAGGGCCATGAATGCTAAGGAGATTCATCGTTCTTGGTGTACCTCACTGTGATTTATAGAGACCTGAGCAGATTCATTATCAGCCAAAAAAGATCAGAATTTAGGTAGCCTTTTCCCTAGTTCTGCTGGTTCAAAGAGTTTGGATGGTTTGTTTGTTTGTTTGTTTTTCTACGAGGCATTGTGTATTATGTGAAAGTATGTTTTTCCTGCTTGGCTCAGTAGGGCACCTAGATATGAGAGTGGGGGCTCTCTACCCTGTTTCCTCATTAACTGGTAACATATTTTCCCTACTGATGACATTACTGTCACTGCTATAAAGAACATTATTCACTAGGAACTGAGGGACATCAATTTGCTCCCCAAACAGAGCAGTCATCAGTCACAAAGTGTTCCTGGTCATTATTCACCTGGGCTGGGGCAAAGCCTGTGATTTGCGGATGACAGAGACGATATTGAACACCAGCCCTTGAGGCCGCCAACCCTGTGCCCCCTTGCCCTCTTTGCAAATAAGATTATTGCTGCTGCTACTGCCTGGTTTCTCCTAAGAGATACAGAAATCCTTCAGGGAACAAGTAGATAAGAACTAAAAGGAAGAATCTTTTAAAACTGTCCAAAGCAACCCAACCCTACACTTGATACAAATACAATTATTTCATTCATATTGAATTACACAGAGTATTTTTCAATTAGGAGTCTGAGTTTTCAAAGGGAAGAAAAAAACTGAAAACATCTTTGAGTTATTCTGTGGGGAAGGGAATAAAGCTTTAAAATATTCTGGCATTAATCCTTTTCCAAATTAATTACATATTTCAGTTTTTGTCAACATTTCACTTTATCTGTGTTCACAAAATCTACCCAGACATTTTGTGTTTTTTTAAGGGAGTGGGAGACTTTGCCACATCTTTTAAGATAGGTTTTATTTACTTGCACTTATAAACCCGACAACAATTTTTCTGATTTGTGCTTTGTTCAAATCTCTGATTATTCTGGAAAGGGACAGAGACCATTTATTTGTTCAACTCAGCCTCTGATTGCATGTCTTATTAGACTCCTATCTTTCTAACATAAGTGGCTATGAATAATTTGTCTTACTTGGTCATCCAATGCAAATATTTTCAAGTTTTAATTCCTTCCCACTGATTGAGGACTTAGAGATAGACAATGTCCTCCATTTCCTAACAAAGGGGAAAGTCTTATGTATTTCAGGATTATTCACTGACATAGATAAGTACAAACATCTCCTTTAAATGATCCAGAATAGATCACACTTAATATAAAATGCCACTGTCTTCTAAGGACAGCCTCCAGGGAAAGATGAGCAAGATGGAGCACGTGACTGTTGCAGCAAATATGAATCAAAAAAGATCTTGGCACAAGATACCCCTTCTCGAGGCCCTCCAAGAAACTGGGGGTACATTGGCTTCCCCTAGAGACCCAGTCCCAAGCTCTCTTGCTCTCGTAGCCACTGCCAAGTCCACATGAACAGAAGACAGCTGAGTTCATATCTGAGAAAAGGATGGCTGGACAGTGTTCCTTTAGCAACAATTCTGATAAGTCCCAAAGCATGAGAGTTCTTTGTTCTAATCACATTATGTCCAAGTTGAGGTAAATAGGAAAAGAAATATCGATTCTGAGAAACTGATTATGAAAGTAAATTCTTTAACAAGGTGGCCTCAGGAGATGTCTGCAGTAGAACAAGGAGCTTCTTGAGGTTTTGTGTGCGTATTCACAGACCACCCTTGATAGTTTAAAGCTAGAAACAGACAATACTATGGTTAAAATGCCATGTCCACCAATAGGATTGGCTTCCACGGCTTGGACTTCTTAAGGTTGAAGGACAACCAAAAATGCTTCCAGGGCTGCTTCTAAGGATGGCTAAGACTCCGGGAGTTGGTGATGGACAGGGAGGCCTGGCGTGCTGCGATTCATGGGGTCGCAAAGAGTCGGACACGACTGAACAACTGAACTGAACTGAGCTGAAGCATGTAACCAACATATGACCTCTCATCTTAATTGAAAGGAGGAGAATGAATGCCAAAGCCAGGAAACAGTCGTGAACTACGGGACTTGGCAACAGAGCTTAGTGGCATTACTCTCATAGCTATTAAATGGAACAAACCAGTCTAAAAAGAAGCTCTTTCCTATGTGTCCAGGGTTAGGATATTTCGATGACAGGCAGTGGGCCAACAGAAATGAAAACTCTGGGGAACATCAGTTTACTATATTTGAAACCCTTACAAATTTTCTGGCTTGTTTTACATGTCACATGTATTGGAACTCGGAAGACATTTGCACCAAGGACAGCAAAGAGCAATTATCTGGAAAATAGGAACTAAAAACACTAGTGTTTTTTCCCCTGTAGCTAGCAAAGTAAAAATGAGGTATAAAGAGCAGAAAAGAGAATGCAATTTATGAATGAAAATGAGCTTATATAACCCTTTGAGTCTAATGAAAACTCCATAGGCAAGTGATTAAAGTATTTGCAAAGATATTAGATATAGAAACCTAAAAACAAATGAGTCTTTCCTACCTAAATATATGTAAACACAATAATCAATAGATTTAACATTATATAAAGCAGAAGTTTCTAAACATGCTTTTCTCTCATAGGCAGAGAATGGGTGTTCAAAAATTGTAGGAACTTAATCAGGTGTGGCCCATTAAAAGCCTTTTGTCCAATTTATGATAATCATATCTCACCTTTGAATGTGAAAATGGTCAGACAGCTTCTCATGTTGCCATGAGAAAATACATTTGTTCATCTACCAGGTAGTCAATGAAAAGCATCTTGGCAGATTTAGCTATACAGGTGTTTTAAGACAGCTCAATAGATTCAAACTCAAATTCATAAAAAAGACAAATGGGGAGGGGATTATTTCCTCACAAAGATACTTTGCACCTGCAAAAGAGCTCATAGCAGGGTATGCCTTGATTTGTCAACTCCTCTACTGGATTTCAAATGTAACCAAATGTTCCTAAATCCCATTAAAAAATTATTTTATTGAAGTGTAGTTGATTTACAATGTTGTATTAATTTCTACTCGATAGCAAAGTGATTCAGTTATATATATATATATATATATATATATATATATATATATAAATACATATATATACGCATCCTTCTTCATATTCTTTTCCACTATGGATTATCATAGGATATTGAATATAATCTCCCATGTTATACAGTAGGACCTTGATGTTTATCCATTCTATATATAATACTTTGCATCTGCTAATCCCAAACTCCCAATCCATCCTTCCCCCAATCTTCCTTCCCCCTGGCAACCACAACTTTGTTCTCTATGTGTCTGAGTCTGTTTTTGTTTTGTAGATAAAATCATTTCTATCACATTTTAGATTCCACATGTAAATGATATCATAGGGTAATTTTCTTTCTCTTTCTGACTTATTTCATGTAGTATGTACTTATTTCATGTAGCAATTTCCAGATCCATTCTCATTGCTGTAAATGGCATTTTTTCACAGCTGACTACTATTCCACTGCATATATACTGCATCTTCTTTATCCATTCATCTGTTGATGGACATTTAGGTTGTTTCCATGTCTTGGCTATTGTGAATGGTGTTGCTATGAACACAGGGGTGCATAAATCTTTTTAAATTATAGTTTCGTCTGGATATATGCCCTGGGACTGCTGGGTCTTATGGAAACTTTCTTTTTAGCTTTTTGAGAAACCTCCATACTGTTTCCCCTATTTACATTCCCACCAACAGTGTAGGAGGGTTCCCTTTTCTCCACACCCTCTCCAGCATTTGTTACTGGTAGATAATCTTTTAAATATTTACTTTTATTTATTTATTTATTTGGCTGTGCTGGGTCTTAGTTGCAGCATTCAGAATCTTTAGTTGTGGAATGTGGTTTCTATTTCCCAGACCAGGGATAGAACCTGGGCCCCTTACGTTGGGAACATGGCATCCCAGCCCCTGGACCAAGGAAGTCTGTAAGTTTTTCAAATGATGGCCATTCTGACCAGTGTGAGGTGGTACCTCATTGTAGCTTTGCATAAATTCAATTCTTAATAACTTTTAAGAAATAGCTCTATTGTTCAAAGGAAGATATTTATAGTTTAATTTTTTTTTTAACTCTTCCTACCCTCTAATCCTGCACAAGCATTTCTTGCATCCTTCCATATTCTGTAATGCAGAATTGTTTGAGTGGATAGATATAATGAACTGAGTATATTCAATTCCTTAGGGCATAGGACCCCTCTGCAAACTTGAAATTGTTAGGAATATAGGCAAGCCTTAGCTCTTCACAATAATAGTGAATGGAATAAAGTGAATAATGAAATCCATAAATAATCCCTGGATGTCCAAATCCTTGAGAGCTAAATATGAAACATTTTGTAAAGATTTTTCTACTCATGCTAACAAGTGGGAGAGGAGGCTGATTAAAGTCTGATGCCTTATCTGGCTGACCTCTATCTACTGACAGAAATAAGAGGCAGGCGAATGGTCAGAGAACAGGCAGCATGAGGTCTTGGAGTGGAGACACTCAGCAGACCGCATAATTAGCTTCAAAGTAGCAGAGAGAAGAACATAAACAAGATGGGCGCAAGCCAGAGGGGACTTTACATCCATTTAGCAGTGATTTTGCCCGTGTCCACTGGGTGCGGAGGCTAAGCGTTCAGTCCTGGACCTCTCCCAAGATTCTCCAGAAAGACCATCGTCATCAAGCAGCAGCCCGCTCCCCGGCTCCCCAAAGCTGCCAAGACTCCATGAAGCCACTGTGCTGTGCTAGAAAGGATGACAGGCCCAGGTTCAAGGCCTGACTTAATATCTAACTTTGAGCTGGGCCATACTTCATTCCTGTCCCATTGAAGGGGCCCCATTAATTGTTCTTTGATACTTTGCTGACAAAGGTCTGTATAGTCAAAGTTATGGGTTTTCCAGTAGTTGTGTATGGATGTGAGAGTTGGACTATAAAGATGGCTGAAAGTGAAAGTCGCTCAGTCGTGTCTGACTCTTTGTGACCCCATGGACTATACAGTCCATGGAATTCTCCAGGCCAGAATACTGGAGTGAGTAGTCGATCCCTTTTTCAGGGAAGAAAAGGGGAATGAACCTTTCAACCCAGGGATCGAACCCAGGTCTCTCTCATTGCAGGTGGATTCTTTACCAGCTAAGCCACCAGGGAAGCCCCAAAGTACTGGAGTGGTTAGTCTATCCCTTCTCCAGTAGATCTTTCTGACCCAGAATCAAACCAGGGTCTCCTGCACTGCAGGAATATTCTTTACCAGCTAAGCTACTAGGGAAGCCAACTAAAGATAGCTGAGCACTAAAGAATTAACTGTGGTGCTGGAGAAGACTCTTGAGAGTCTTTTTTCAGCTGCAAGGAGATCAAACCAGTCCATCCTAAAGGAAATCAACCCTGAATATTCATTGGAAGGACCGACATTGAAGCTGATGCTCCAATACTTTGGCCACCTGTTGCGAAGAGCCAACTGATTGGAAAAGACCCTGATGCTGGGAAAGATTGAGGGCGAGAGGAGAAGGGGGTGACAGAGGATGAGATGGTTGGATGGCATCACCAACTCAGTGGACATGAGTTTGAGCAAACTCTGGGATACAGGGAAGGACAGGGAAGCCTGACGAGCAGCAGTCCATGGTGTCACAGAGAGTCTGACATGACTGAACAACAGCATCTGTTCTCCTGGTTGCTCTTCAGAACCAGTGGGCTAGAACCGTGATGAAATGGGATGTTTCTGTGACTACATGTTAAGTCTATAAAATGCTACATTCATGTCACCTTATATTTGAGAGTGTTTAGTAGTGATAATAGTGCAATTCATGTCAAAGTGACTAGCTATCTTCCCATGAGTCTCCAGTAGGTTCCAGTCTCCTTACTCTGTCCCATGTGTGGTCTTTGCAGCCAACACTGAAAAGAAAAATGGCAAATCTCTGCTGTATAGCCGAACTGCTGGGAAAATTCTTTTTAAAATATGATTCTGTCTTCTATGATCAAATTCAGTGCCACGTAGCTCTCCCCAGTGCCTCCTGGGTGACTCAGCAGCAGTCAGCCTCTGTGGACAGGATTCATATATAAAGTCAAACTCTTTGCAGTAGATATTACTTTTCCCCTGAAGATCATATATATGCAAAAAATTGAAGACACTGAAAATAAATAAAGTAAATGATACCCAGTGGACTTAGAGTTATACTTGAACCTTTGTGTAATTGATAACACTATTTCAGTGCCAATTTGAGATTTAATATAGGGAATTAATTTTGAAAATACAGATAACAAAACTTAGCTCATCCGTTTGACTTTCAAAAACAAGATCATATCATGATTCCTGCCTCTCAATCATCTTCTTATGGTATTTTAGAATAATTGCTTATTGCTACATTGTTTTTGAGGTTTTAGCCAAACTAAAGCACTGTGCAAAGACCAGATTGTTTCACTCTGTCCCATAATGATAGTTGATATGAATAAACAAAATCTGATTATTGTTGATTTATATGTTATGCATTTAATAAACACTTGTGCAGATCTCTTGGCTATACTGGGAAAAGAGCTCCAAGCTCTTTAGAGGTTATAGGGTTCTATGATAATTTATAGTAGATAAGTCATTTTCTGTAGTCATTTTGGATTTCTTAAATTTCAAGTATCTATTTGGTTTGTGCTGACATTCACTTCTCCCTCCAAAATTGGCTCTCTTTACCAAGTCCCATGAGATACGAAGACACTTGTAAAGGTGTTAGGACAGAGAAGTCTAGGTGACAGGAGACTTCCAGCTAAGAAACAGTACTGATCATCTGCATTTTACACTGTATGGGTCTAGTTTGCAAGGCAGCAAAAGGTGGAAGATGTTGACCCTACAGATGAGATGAGGCAAGTGAGTGGCTGCTAGGGAAAGAGAAGTTGTGATTTCTCCAACTAGAAATGAATTCAGATTAACAGGCTCCTGTATTAGACTGCAAATGTCCTCATGATACATTGAACTTACCATCATCTATACCTTAACGTAAATGTTATAAAATAATAGTTTCAACTATATATATATTTAAATAATCACTTTTACTTCACTTACCCTGGGCTATTCACTATTCTAAATGATAAGAGTAAATAAGATACTATACTATTAAGCCTAGGTTTTCAATAATACATGTAAACTATGTAGGTTCTGATCTACTGCTGTCAATTTCCCCTTCAGATTAGACCTCAGCACTTCTGGTAATTCTCCTGGGCACATCTTACTCTCATTTGTAAGAAGGCCAGTAGGCTGCTTTCACCACCTCCATCTAATAAAGCCTTTTAAGCTTCCAGAGTTCCAACAATGAATAAGTGCTTATTCCGCACAGGGAATTTTAGTTTCTAAATAAACATTGTAGTAGGTCATTGTTTCTGAATAAAGATGCTTGAAAGACAACTTTGGTAGGCTGCAATGTGAGAGAGACATTCTGCTTCTTTTTAGGGTTAATAATAATACTGTTGTTCATATTTATGACATCTTCTTCTTTTAGAAAAATGTTTTCCAATAATTTATTAGTTTCACTCAATTAATGCATTTGCTCTTTGAGCTTCATGGTTTTTCCTGTAGGGACATTCTTCTATTTCTCAGGAATAACTGGTGTTGTTATGTCAGAATCTTTCTGTTTTAATTGATATAATTCTTTGACTCAAAGAAGCCAGAAATCATTTACAAACACACTGCTTTTTAAAAACCCATCAGGCAAAAGCCATTACCTTCCATTTACACATGAAGATACTGCCATTTACAAATGTTTATAGGAGAATCACTGGAGAATTCCTTCCCCTTAAAGTCATGTGCAAATACATGGTAGATCTGGGAATTAAAGTATTTTAGCCAGTGGGATTTCTTTTTTTTTTTAATGATGCAGAAATGGTGAGACGGGGAAAGTGAGTGGAGACTACTGGGGAGAGAAATAGCCTAACGGAATTTTTCCAATACATTGAAAATTCCCTGGATCTCAATACATGTACTATCTGAACTTGCAGAATAAATAAAGTTAAATGCGAATTTTCATAGAACTGTCCGTTTGCTCCAGCCTGACCTAGATGTGGGGTAGTCCTGGGAAGATGAATCATTCAAGAACCCTTGGAATGAAATTTCATTAAATATTTCTTCAACATATGTTCAAGATAAACGGTGAGCATTATTTACAGAAGAAAGTTTAAAAAAGAAGCCCACAGGTAGTATTATCTCAATTTATATTTCCAGTCACAAATTAAAAGTCCTGTCATTGACTGAACTTACTTTCTTTAGAAGATACTTTATGACCGACCACTTAGGTTCTTCAGGAAGCTTACAAGAGGCCAGACAGTGGGTGGGACCCACAGAATAAATTCTCTTCCGCAGTCAACCTTTGTGTATGGGTGGCCCTCATTCCTGATCCTGGGTTGGGATCTTCTCCTTGTTCCTTTGGATGACTGTGGAGCCCCCTGCTGGAGACAAGAGACCCATACTCTATTTTCCTGGAGGTCCTAAAGAGGGAAAATCAAATGGGCTCTAATTAGTTATATTGATTTCTTTCTTATGATTTTTACCAAGATTCAATTTAAAAAAACAAAGGCCTTTTAAACCTAAATTAGTTCTCAGAACAACCCATGAAAAACAGAAGGCACAAGAAGAGAACCCAGAATTTTCAATGGCTCCATTCCAGTTGCTATTAAGCTGTTTCCAACTGTGATAAAGATCTCTTGACAAGAAACTTTAAGAAACAATAGCCTAGGGCAGTGATTCTTAAACTTTAGCTTGTGTCAGAATCAGAGTATTTGTTAAAACAGAGATTGTTGGACCGGTCGGTTCACAGCTTTCAGTTCATTAGGGCTGGGGTAGAATCTGAGAAATGGCATTAATAACATGTTCCCAGGGATGCTGCTCAACTTAATGTATTTTCTTTTTTAAAAAAACATTTAATTACTTATTTGGCTGCACTAGCTCTTAATTGCAGCATGTGGGATCTAGTTCCCTGATCAGGGATTGAACCCAGGGCCCTCTGCTTTGGCAGCACAGAGTCTTAGCCACTGGGCCACCAAGGAAGTCCCAACATAATGCATTTTCTCTGCCTCCTCTTAACCTTTTAACATTCTCTGTCTCCTTTTAATAATTTTCCTCCCTTTTAGAATGTAAGTTTCTTGAGGGAAGGAACTGGGTTTGTTTTGTTCATTACACTAGCCCTAGACACCTTACACAGTGTCTTAAATATTCTTTTGGCTGAATAAATACTGTGATAGTTTGACTTAGCTGTTTGCATTCATCTTTCTCAAAATCCTCTCTGTTTTAATAAGATTAGCAGTTAAAATAACAAGGGTTAGTGTTGGATAAGTGTTTAAAATGTATTACAAACTGCCAGGTGTTGACCCTCATCATCTCATCATCTCATTTAATGATCACAACAATCTGAAGAGTTTGCATTGTCCTTATCTCTTTTACAGTTGAAGACATTGAGACAGAGAGAGATTAAGTAACTTGAGCTAAGTTATATTACCAGTAAATTTCAGACCCAAGATTTAAACCAGAAGTCTGACTCCTGGCTCCTAACCAGAGTGTGGCTATGCTTTTCTTCCATCTCTCTGTGAAAATCACCGTTTGCTATTTACGACCTATCCCTGTCTCCTTCTCTACCCTTTCCTTCACACCCACACTTAGTGACACAGACTTGCCTTTTTTTTTTTTTAACCACATACCTTCTACTTTTAATGGCTTTCCCTCCTTATAGATCTGAAAAATACCCACCCATCTTTTAAGCCTCAACTGAAGTATCTACAAAGCTTTTTCTGACTGCTCTCCACCCAACCCCAATAGATTCAATCACGCTCTCCTTTAGGCCCTCACTGTAGCCTATTCATCTGTGATATTTTATCATTTTTTTTTCACTATTATTCTTTTCGTCCTAGAATATGAGCACCCCAAGGTCAGGGACTGCATCTTCACTGGTTTTGATATTGTAAGAACTTAATATAGACTTTCATAGTGGACATGAATAAATATGACATAAAATTGCCTTCAGTTCAATTCGCTCAGTCATGTCAGACTCTTTGTGACCGACCCCATAGACTGCAGCATGCCAGGCTTTCCTGTCCATTACCAACTCCTGGAGCCTACTCAAACTCATGTCCATTGAGTTAGTGATGCCATCCAACCATCTCATCCTCTGTTGTCCCCTTCTCCTCCTGCCTTCGATCCTTCCAAGCACCGGGGTCTTTTCAAATGAGTCAGTTCTTCACATCAGGTGGCCAGAGTATTGGAGTTTCAGCTTCAGCATCAGTCCTTCCAATGAATATTCAGAACTGATTTCCTTTGCCATATTCTCATAATATTGATCATTATTGTATAAAATAAAAACATCTATTTCTGATACACAACCTTCTCATCATACTAATACTTATTCTCTCAGCATTTAAAAACCTTAATCTCTATTGTTTTCATTTCCAGAAGTTTTATTTAATTCTTTCAAAATCTACAGAGCCTCAGATTTATTACATTCACATTTGGGTAGCTAGTTTTCATTTGTTTTTATGCCTTGACTCTCCTTCATGGTGATTCATTTCCTCATGTGGTTTGTAATTTTTTAATTTGTGAGCTCATCTTCTGCAGATCCTATTTTTCCCTGAAAGTCTTGATTGCTTTGAATGTGGGAGAAAAAATAAAACATTTTTGGGTCCTTTTAGATGTGTTGTCACTGGGGATTTCAAGTCATTCGATGGTCCAAAATCAGCTTCTAATGCTAATTTCATGGCTTAAGTTTTCTGCACCATTCTAGTAGAATAAATTCAGACCACATCTACATTTGGCACAACCCACATGTGGTTTTACACTTCACATAAACAACTCTTCTCTTTTCCCCCAAGGCCTTAAACAGATAATAATTTTTATTTCTGTTCTTCTGAGCTAGTAGGAAAGGCTTTTATACATCTTTTTCAACAAAAAAAGCAGATTTTTAAGACTCTAGGCTCTACACATGGAGTTCTTTTTCAGCTGTTCAACTTCAAGTGGATCCAGTGCCATTTCTCTAGTCCCCAACCTCTGGACTCTAGAAACATACCTCATCTGAAAGCCACATGGGCAAATGGTATCAGCTCCTACTTACTGCTTTGATTCTGGTTTATCTCTGAATTTCTGCCCCAGCATTTCCATCTCATTTTTTGAGCTTAGCTATGTACTGAATAATTGGTGGAAAAATATTTTTCCAAGACTTGAATTGTATCTTTGCTTTCTCCATCTTCCATGTTATTGAAAGTTCCCATTTAGATATTTAGAGCATGTTCATATGCCTTGTCACATGGTCCACTAATGACTCTTAAGAAAGACTAAAAGTGAATGTCGCTCAGTTGTGTCTGACGGTTTGCGACCCCATGGACTTTATAGTCCCTGGAATTCTCCAGGCTGGAATAACCAGAGTGGATAGCCTTTCCCTTCTCTAGGGGATCTTCCCAACCCAGGGACTGAACCCATATCTCCCACATTGAGGGCTGATTCTTTACCAGCTGAGCCACAAGGGAAGCCCAAGAATACTGGAATGGGTAGCCTATTCCTTCTCCCGCAGATCTTCCCAATCCAGGAATTGAACTGGGGTCTCCTGCATTGCAGGAGGATTCTTTACCAACTCAGCTAGACTAGTCAGGTAGTAAACCTTCTTACACTAGGCATCTCTGTAGATTGAAATAGTTTGACACTTACCTAACTGCTTAGGGATGATAAGTTGCCTTGCCTGTATGAAAAACTTCAGGCTTCTAATTTTAGCCTGATGCTGTACAAACTGAGGTCCAAAGACTGAATCAATATCGAGTGAAGGCAAAGTTGGCCTTTTGGCAGGTAAGTCCTGAAAATATCACCAACTTGCTTTTTAATGGGCTCTAGACCTAGGTTTATTCCCCTAGATCTTACCTTGCTCCTCACCTCTCTTCTGCATTTCTGTCCTTTCTCCTGAGCATGTTGATGAATATCTGCCATTTCAAATATACTAGGTGATGTTTGCTACCCAGTTATCTTCTGAGATGTCTCTCAAACTTCATAAATTTACCCAAAGTCTTTTTTCTTGCCTAATCACAAGGAAGATGTTCACTTCCACCCTACGTCTTCCTACATCAGCTTCATAATTTTGTACTCACACATCATTCCCTGACCCAGTGAAGAAGGAAATTAAGAAGATATGTTAAATTTAAACTGCAAGAGAATGGCTAAAAGATCTGTGAGTTAACCAAAAGGTTATACTTCCATTATACAAATTATGTTCCTTTTCCATCTTTGTTGACCATATTATTATACTCCAGGCTTTCCATGGGGGTAAAAACTGTCTCCAAATGTAGTGTGCTCTGAGATGTCTGGGTCCCATCTAAAATAACAAAACCCACATATGGAAGATGGTCACGCTGTCCTCTTGGAACTAGCCCCTTCTAACACAACTAGTCCAGGACTAAAAAAAACAAGACTGAATATCAAAACCCTGAATCAGAGAATTCACTAACTCACTTTACATCTTTCCTCTAACTGAATCCTCTTGGTTCCTGAAATGTTTGCCTTTGCATCTTTTTTTTTTTTTTTCCTTTAGACTTGTTTAGGTTAGTGAGTTGCTTCCAAATGTTTTCCTTTGTCCTGACTGCTATCCCTTTGGGAACACATTCTGAAAAGTTCCCATCACCTTGAGGACCTTAAGGGAGAATAAGAAACACTCAGTTAGCTGGACCTCAAAGGGCCTCATCCCCGTCTTCCACACAAGAAGGGAGATCAAACCCTTTTGATCTTTGAACACCAATGAAATGCTGATAGAATTGTTAATGCAAATGTCTGTGTACATCTTATACCAAACATTTTATTACATGTTCTGAATAAACTAGGAGCAAATGTCAGATTCACACACAGATTGAGAGAAATTCTGCACCCTCAAAAACCTAAAGCCAATAAGATGTCCTATTAGCTTCAAATTTTGTTACAAGCAGAGGAAAAAGAAAATATTAACAAATAGGAATCAGAAGGCTAGGCACTCCTGAGTATTATCTTCAAAACATCTTGTTAATTAGTCTGCCTTCACTGTCTCCTTACCTGGGGTCAGTGTATGCAAGGGAAATCTATATAGAAGCACTTGTTTTTCTGAAATGCCCAAACTGAATGTTTAAGGTTCTCCTCTTGTTGAAGATGACACTTGTCACAAGATGATTGCCAGCAATCAGGGAGAGTTCAGGCAAACAGCTTCATATGACCATGGCTGAGATGTTTTCCGTTAGTGTCACGGTATGCTGGGTTAAGTTCATCCTCCTAGCAATGTTATATCTTTATTGCCCCTTCATGCTCATGGGCCATTGTGCCAAAAAGAATGAAAGGATTACGCTGCTGGACTCTGAAGACATATTAGCATGGGAAGTTTTTTTTTTAACCCTAGTATCATCATTATTATTTTTACCAGTGAAAAGCACTCAAAAAGCTTAGATGAAGAAACTTACATCAGTTATAATGAGGTGGATAAAACTGGAGGCTATTATACAGAGTGAAGTAAGTCAGAAAGAAAACATCAATATAGTATACTAACATATATATATGGAATTTGGAAAGATGGTAATGATAACCCTATATGTGAGACAGCAAAATGTATAGAACAGATGTATACACAGATGTATAGAACAGTCTTTTGGACTCTGTGGGAGAGGGCAAGGGTGGGATGATTTGGGAGAATGGCATTGAAACTTGTATATTATCATATGTGAAATGATTCGCCAGTCCAGGTTCGATGCATGAGACAGGGTTCTTAGGGCTGGTACACTGGGATGATCCTGAGGGATGGGATGGAGAGAGAGGTGGGAGGGGGCTTCAGGATGGGGAACACAAGTACACCCGTGGCGGATTCATGTCAATGTATGGCAAAACCACCACAATATTGTAAAGTAATTAGCCTCCAATTAGAGTAAATAAAGTGAAGTTGCTTAATCGTGTCTGACTCTTTGCAACCCATGGACAGTAGCCTATCAGGCTTCTCTGTCCATGGGATTTTCCAGGCAAGAATACTGGAGTGGGTTGCCATTTCCTTCTCCAGGGGATTGAACCCAGATCTCCCCCATTGTAGGCAGACACTTTACCCTCTGAGCCACCAGGGAAGCCTTAAAATAAATAAATTTATATTAAAAAATATAAACTGACAATGCAACTGTTGACAATACACAGTGTTTGGGAGCAAAGATGACTTAGATGATGCTCCTCTGTTGTCATCATCTCCCCGATGTTCTCATGTATGTAGTTGCTTCAGACAGAAGGTGTTAAGGAAACCAGTGTGGGGACATAAGGTTGTTTTTCTTCTCCTTTGACTCCTATCCAGAGAGGTTACCTTCTGATAATTTGATTCATTTGGGGGCTCTCTGGCTGTGGTCAGTGACTGCAAGAATCAGACAACCTGATACTTGTGTGGAAAGGGAGCTGGAGGTCACAGAAAATGATAGTCTCCTCCTGCAGGAGGCCACTTATGTGCATCTACTGGGCTGTGTGGGATGTGGCTGGTGAGTGTTAGCACAGTGGCGCCTGAAATCAAATGCTTTCTCTGGGATACAATATTGCTTTATTCTGAGACTCTGCAGGGTTTCTGTGGCATTGGGCTTTGTTTGAAAATTCAGAGAAGTCTCCAATGGCAAGCTTGGCGGTGCTAAACAAATAATCAATTAAAACACCAAGTGCATGAGACACTCTGAAAGCAAGTCACAAACATCCCTGGTTTGCATCTGAAAAAAAAAAAAAAAAAGAAGAGAGACTGAATGTTACTTTAGTATCAAGGACAGCTGTCACCTAACGGGATGAATCCTTTCCACAAAGAAGCCAGAAGCAATGGAAAATGCCAAGGTCTAGCATTGTGTGAGCAGGTTAAACTGAATAATAGGTTGAAATACTTTATTGTGTAATTGGTTTGAATTTATTGCTTTTTAGGGACTTCAGAGATGAGGCGAGAGATGGCCTCTCATCAGGCACTGTAGTCCCATCAGTTATGTTAGTATTTCCACCACTTGGACCCACTGATTTCCCAGAAAGATTTTTCCCAAGTGTCACATGCTTTGTTCTTATTTATGCATTGGATATATTATCCTCATCTTACTGTCTCATTCGCCACCACACCAGCTTTATCAATATCTGAAAATAATATTAACCACATAGCACAGTCATATGTCTATGGTCTGCTTTGGATGTGAATGGTCAGAAATATTTTCCTGGTAAATTTCCTCAGGAAATAAGCATGGAATGTATCACCTCTGCCCAGAGATGAAAGTGAGGGATAAAGGCTTTGAGCTGTACCTTTGAATCAAGACCCACTTCTGCTACAAGAGGTGAGGAGAATGGTCTGACACCCTGAAAGGATAACAGCCCTTGCTTGGAGCAGGCAGTGTGGCCCCAGAGCTCCAGAAAGCATGGCCTCAATACACCCTTTGCTCATTCCCCTCTATTTCCTCCCAAGGCAGAGAGAAAAGTCAGTCACAATAATAATTGCTGACAGTTATTGAGTGCTTAGCCATTGTAAGTGCTTTATGTCTATTAACCCATCTAATCCTCACCACATCCTGTCTCTAGATGAAGCAACTGAGGCGTAGAGAATTTTAGACATGCATCTAATGCTACAGAGCCAGCAACAGCGAGACAAGAATTGGACTCCCAGCAGTACGCCTCATGCTCATGACTCTTCAAATCTGATTGAATCTGCATTGAATGTCATTGTTCCCAATGCAGGACACACACAAATGCCTTGAAAAATAGATAAAAGTTCCTGATCCCTAAGAGCAGCTGTCTGACAGAACAAGCCAGGT
This sequence comes from Antilocapra americana, assembly GCA_007570785.1. Taxonomy (NCBI): domain Eukaryota; kingdom Metazoa; phylum Chordata; class Mammalia; order Artiodactyla; family Antilocapridae; genus Antilocapra; species Antilocapra americana. The sequence goes on from ML662442.1 coordinate 57,458,920, forward strand.
GGGAAAAAAATAACATTGTCATGATGTGGTGGTGATGCAGTGTGTGTATATTTAAAAGAGAAAAGTACAGTCCAGTCCCTGTTGGATTTGCTTTCCAGTAGAGTCCCAGCCTTTCCTCCACAATGGGCCTTGAGGAAACAGATGGCAGTTGACGTTTCAATCAGTTTATACTCACAAGAGGCTTCCCTGGTAGCTCAGTTGGTAAAGAATCCGCCTGCAATGTAGAAGACAGAGGTTACATCCCTAGGTTGGGAAGATCCCCTGGAGAAGGAAATGGCATCCCATGCCAGTATTCCTGCCTGGAAAATCCTATGGACAGAGGAGGCTGGTGGGCTACAGTCCATGGGATCAAAAGAGTCAGACATGACTTAGTGACTAAACCACCGTACTCACAAGATCTCTCCCTTGCCTTCTCTCCCTTCATTTGCACACTTGTTTGTACATATCTTCATGAGGGATGAACACAAACGTCTTCCTTAGACCCAGTTATTGTTTTGTTGCCTGATGATTCTCTAACCAGTCTCTAGCCCTTTCTTTCAAAGCTCATGTCCTTCTTTTCAGTCCAGCCCACCTCTTACTGGTTGTTGCTTCTTGATTGCATTTCAGTCACTGTCCAAAAAGCCTTTTCCTGAATATTTGAGCTCAGATTTCAGGTCTTGAGGTGCTCAGGTACCAGGTTCAATATCTTTGCCATTGAAGGACTGAGTTGCATCAGCGCCAATCACCTGATAAAAATGAGTCACCTGAAGGTGGAAGAGAGGGAAACAAAGTCCATGTGATGAATCTTATAACGAGAAACACTGAAGTCTAGGACTAGGGGGAAAATGTGTGGGAGTAAAAGTCACCAAGTGAGCTAGGACACTCAGAAAGTGTCTCAGGGGAGGTGAACAGGGTGGTGGAATGCTCCTCCTGGTGAGAGAAACCTCTTGTATTCTCTTCCTTTGTGATAATACACATCAAGGGGCCAGTCCGACCTCTCTGACTTTACATGGGTTCCTATGCATGTGTGCTAAGTCGTTCAGTCATGTCCAACTCTTTGCGACCCTGTGGATCATATCCTTCCAGGTTCCTCTGTCCATGGGATTCTCTAGGCAAGAGTACTGGAGTGGATTACTTTGCCCTCCTCCAGGGGATCTTCTTGACCCAGGGGTTGAACCCTCATCTCTTAAATGTCCTGCATTGGCAGCCAGGTTCTTTACCACTGTCATCACCTGGGAAGCCCACATGGGGTCCTAGGACCTGCAAAAAGAAGGACGAAATGGGACTTCCCTGGTGGTCCTGTGGCTAAGATTCCATACTCCCAATGGAGGGGGCCCAGGTTCCACCCCTGGTCAGAAAATTAAATTCCCACATGCCACAACTAAAGATCCCAAATTCCACAACTAAGACCCTGAGTAACTAAATAAGTAAATACTTTTAAAAAACATTAAAAATATAAAAAGAGGAGGAAGCAAATAATACTGAGGAAGCAGGACTGACATCATAGTTGTGGTGTCTGGTGCAAAATAAAAATGCATGTTCCTTGATATAAAGTTATTAGGAATATCAAGACCTTAACTACAAAGCATCCAGCAAGGGGTCCTTCTAAGCACGAGACCCAGCACAACTTCACAAGTCACATGAAGATAACCCTGTCAGGGGTGGAGGGAAGGGCCAGATAGGGGGAGGTCCTGTGAAAGGAGATAGAGTCTCTTTCAGCTGGAAAGCTGTTTATTTTATAATTAATCATTGAGGTTTTGCCAATGGGCCCAATAAAGGCAAAGATGGGTGATAATGATAGAAATGCAGTTGGAGAACTTCAGGAAAAATACAGTTTTTACAAGCAACTGCCAGACACACACACAAAAAATCTGTGATAAAGTCGTATGAGCAGTTAATAATCTTACCAGCAGCAGAAAGCTATCATCCTACTGTCTGCATGTGTATTTGGAGATAACTCCAAATTGAAAGATCTCACCCTTGAGGCCACAGAGTTAAATTCAAAGGTAGTGAAAAAAATAAGAGAGAAAAAGAAAGGCATAATTTTGAGAGACTAGATGAAACAGGAGTTGCTAGAGAGATGAAAATGAGACACTATGCAGGTGTTTGTCTCATGCGCATGTGGGTTTTGTGAGAGAGGAAGGAAAAGAACAGAGAAATATGAAAATACAGATGTATAAGCGAGTGGGAAATTAGCACAGGTTAAGGAATCAAAACAAACACTTCACTACAAATGATATCCTTAGGAGGAAAAATGACTGATCAGTTGAGCACATAGAAGCAGGGGTGGGCTGGAAGGACTCTGATTAATCAGCTTGGAAACCCTTAAATTAGTAACTAATGAAAAACAAATTTGCTTTTTTCTCTCCTCATTAATTTGTATTATGTGAAGGAAATTACATTGACAATAAACAGTAAAGAACTGAACATTTTGTTTAAACAGAAGATACAACTGTATCATTGAATAAATACACAGCAGTCCTTCTCCAATTAGTTGCTGTTTATAAAGTGCAATGAGATTCCTGGGTGAAGACTGCTAAGAAATTATATATTATTATAGTTCTGATTACTAATAAAAATGGCCACAAACGGTGCACGTGCTCCACAGGAATGCATGTAAGAGAAAACTACCGTGTAAAGGAAAAAAGAATTATACAGATGATTGCTTTCTGCTTCAAAGGGTCTGAAAATCTCCTCTGGGAGAAAGACAAAAGCACAGGCTAATTCTGAAGGCTGCATCTCTATGGACTGTGTTCTGGGGTCAGTGAGGGCCAAAAGGGGTCAGAGAGAACTGGTTGATAGCTATTCTTCACGCTGGAATTTTTCTACCTATTACCCAGCCTGCGAATGAAACTGACAGGGATTCTAAAAAGTGCACCAGGAGGATAGGAAGTCTTGTCAGTGACCCTGGGCTGCTGGTCACTTGCAGAAGCTCAAAAAGGTAACTCTTGTAGATTCCTGGAATCAGGGCTTTGAAACACTTTGGAAAGAATCTAGTGCTTGGAAAGACCTTGAGCCTTCCTGGACAGGCTCTATGAGTGGATCTCCAAAAATCATGCAGGAAAGGAGCGAGAGGCGTGGGGTACAGGAAACAGACACTATAGGCAGATTCAAGGGACTCTAGGAGCAAGCGGACACAAAGGCATTTTTGCTTTTGGAGAAAGGTATGATTTGGGGACTAGTGTGTGTGTGTGTGTATGCCTACAGTGGGATCTTGGCAGGAACTTAACTTCCTTGGAAATTTGGCATAAGAACATGAGAGGAGATTTGGCCTATTATTTTCTTTAAAAAATAGAAACAAAGAAATGAAAGCATAAAGGTGAATGTACACGAAGAGCCAGCTTGGAGTACTTGGAGAGCAGAGAGTTCAGCAGTTATCAACAATGAAGACAAGGAATTAACCATCAGGACTTTTTAACGGACAAAATGATTTTTTACCTACAGCTTCAGGGTTGCAAAGCAACTTAAAGTTATTGGCTCACATGGTTGCCTTCCCTTCCTTTCCCAACTCTTTTGCTTTGCATTTTGGTTAAGTGGCCAGCACTGGCTGGCCTGAGCCCATGAGGTTTTTGTATCAGTAAGAGTGGTAGCGGTGATCAAGAATTGTTTCATTTTGGATTCACACTGCCAGGGCTCTAAGCATAGCAGTCAGACGCTGATAGGGCTTTGATCCATTCCATGCTGCTGAGTGAGCAGGCAGGCCTCTTTCAGGCGGTGGTGTCCAGGGCTTGGCACCTCTCAGTGGGCTGGACTTCGGGTGTGCTCTGGGTAACAAGAAACAGAAAGGCTGTGGCAACGTGGATGGACCATGATCATCATCATACTAGAGATGATCATACTAGGTGAAGTAAGTGAAAAAGAGAAAGAAGTACCGAATGATATCAATTGTGTGTGGAATCTAAAATATGACACAAAGGAACTTATTTAGGAACTAGAAAAAGACTCATAGTCATAGAAAGCAGACTTATGGTTAACAAAGAGGAAAGAGGTGTGGTGGGGAAGGAGAATAAATTAGGAATTTAGGATTAGCAGATACAAATTACTATATGTAAAGTAGATAATCAACAAGTACCTACTGTATAGCACAGAAAGCTATACACAATATCCTGTGATAAACCATAATGGAAAAGAATATGAAAAAGAATATTTGAGTGTGTGTGTGTGTGTGTGTGTGTGTGTGTGTGCGCGCTCAGTCACGTCTGACCCTCTGAGACTCCATGGACTTAGCCCGCTAAGTTTCTCTGTCCATAGGATTTCCCAGGCAAGAATACTGGAGTGGGTAGCCGTTTTCTACAGCAGGGGACCTGCCTGACCCAGGGATCAAACCCACATCTCTTGAGTTGACCGCATTGGCAGGCAGATTCTTTACCACTGCACAACCTGGGAAGTATTTACACATGCATAATGGACTCACTTTGCTGTACATCTGAAACTAACACAACATTGTAAATCAACCATACTTCAATTTAAAAACAAACAAACAAATAGTAATTAAACAGAAATGTATTCCTGGTGCAATCTGATGCTCAAGCTGACAATGTAAAGGAGAAGGCTATAAAAATGTGGTCAGAAAGGGGAACTAGCAAGGTAAAAAGGTTGCTGAAAAGACAGTGGAGAACGGGCTGCATAACTGGGTTTCTCTTTACTCTGAGATCCCATAAGACACAGTTTCCTGGGGAATAGTGAGAAAAGAGCAAAGATATACTGGAAAACAGAAAAAGCAAAGAAAAATCTAAAATTTTAAACAGGTAATATTTAATTTACACATTCTCTGAACCAAACACTGGGCTAAGAACTTGATAGCTACTAACCTTTTCTTTTTTTTACAGACGGTAAAACTGGTGCTAAAAAAAAAGTCAGACAGTCACCCTAGGATGTAAACCTGGACTAAAAAACCTGAATCTGTCCAACTCTGGGATCTTTACTCCCACCGCAAGGCAGCTCCGTGTCCCCCCAGTAGGACTGGGAAAGGAATTGAAGATTCATGCAAGTTAAAAGATCCACAGTGGAAACGATCAGGAGGTGAAAACTCTCAGGAACTGAGAGATTGCAGATAGGAGAGAGAGTAAGATGTTATCCATTAGTGAGAAAGGATCCCATAATTGCTCAAAACAAACTCACAGGGAAAATATTTTCCAAATCAACCAGGTGTCAGTAAATTGGCTTTGCTGCACAGTGGGCCAGAGGACCCAGGACCAGTCTGATAACAGCTTGCCCCTTTTCTTCCTGGCAGGCATATCACCCATGAGCACTCGCAATTAACCCCTGAATGCAACTTTCTACCTCAGAATCTGTTTCTAGTGAATCCAACCTAACACAACCCTCAGGTATATTTAATAATGAATACTGAGTGCAAATGCTGAATATATGAATACTGCTAAATATTATTTCACTGTAAAGCAGTCACAAAATAGAAATTTTAAATAAATATAAGTTGAAGTTCTAATATTTTCTTTCCACATCTCAATGAGCTATCTTTTGCAACCTCTCCCTCTACCCTCATACTTACTGAATTGAACTTGGGTCCACTCCCCCAGTCCTCAGCAAAGCCAATCTACAGACACTAGTTTGTGAAGAAAAGTATGGCGTTTATTGCAGGCACCAGGTAGGGAGTACAGGCAACTAATACTCAAAAGACTTGAACTCCTCAATGGCTTTCAGGGAGGGGTTTTTAAAGACAGTGTGAGGAAGAGGGTTGTGGGGTATGCATCAGCTTAGGCTCAGTTCTCTAACTAGTTGATGGTAAGGTAACAGCGTGGTGTCACAGAGGTCTACATTATCCATCCTCAGGCTCCAGCCAGGCTGGGAGTTATGTACTCATGATCATCATGGAGTTAGCTTCCTCCACTTGGTGGGGGTTTCAGGATCTGCAAAACAACTTAACAATGTACATCAGACCTATCTTAACCTGTGAAACAGAACTGAGAGTCCTTGTGAATGATTTATTGTTTAACTTCTGGCTACTCTCCTGCTTGACTGTCCTGTCTTTGTTTCTGCAAACTTTAATTCCCCAAATGTTAACTGCTAGGGCCTGTTCTTTGTTCTACATGGAGGGCCCAGAGGCTAAGGTATTTCCATAGCTTTTTTTTTCCACATCAACAATAAGCAGGAACACAGAGGAGTCATCACTGGGAAGGCTCCTAAATGGACCTGCTCAATTTTGTGCACACACGTACACACATGCACACATACACACACACACACACGCACATGCACATGCACACACACACACACAGGGGACCATTCTTATTCAATAAATATGTAAGAGATTTTACTTAAGTGTCATGGAGAATGTAAACATGATCCTACATTGTAACTGGGAAGAAATAAACAAATAATCAACATATAGGACCATGGAGAGAGGAATCTAGGAACATGTGTGGCAACATATAAGAGGTAGAGACACCAAGCACCCTGGGATGTCCATGGGGCGGATGCCACTCCAGTTGAGGGAATCATGGAAGGATTCCTGAAGGAAATTAGATAAAAGGGGGTAAGAGCATTTCTAAAGGAAGAAATGAGGATGAAAGGTAGGCATGAAGGTGGGAAAGAAGGTAGGAGAAGAGGGTCCAAGAGAGATTTGGAAAGTGAAGTGCAATGAACTTTCAGGTGTATAGGTTTACATAGGAAAGAAGTTGGAGATAAGGCTTGACAAGGGGTGCAGACAGCCTCAAACTAGTAGGGATAATCCTAATGTAAGACTGCAGAGTGTGGCAAAGCCAGAAAAAAGTTTGGAGGAGATGAGTGGAAGTCTTTCAGGAAGATGAGTTTGGTAGTAACATGCAAGAAAGAGGATAGAAACTGTACCCAGAGTACAGAGAATTTAACAATAGAACAAAAATAGATTAGAGCCAGTTCACTGAAGAACTAGGGTACATGAATAAGAATACAAAGAAAAGTATTTGTAGAAAAGATGCCACAGAGGAAAATCTAGATCATCTGGAAAATAAGGAAAAATACTCGGGGACTGGGTTCTATGTTATAGTAATTTATAGGATTATGGTATCACCCAATATGAGGACATCAGGAAGGATTAAAGCTGGAGAAAACAATGAGGTCTTTGTTTTGACATTTTGACTTTAGGGTGATAATGAGACCCTAATAGGGTGGAAATATTTAATAGGTACACACATAAGGCTGGAATCTAGAGAAAGGTTAGGCCAGAACTAGATATATGATACATTTCAAAGCCATCTGAATAGCCATCCTATTTGAGTTCTTGATAGGGGATGAGTTTCTTGGAGTAAGATTCACATGGAGCCAGAGTCTCAGAGAATGAAAGAGGGAGACAGATAGATCTGAAGTGGGGAAGGGAAGGTTAGAAGGTGAGGAGGAAGAGACTCTCAAAGCAAGCACAAGAACATCATTAAGGTACTGAAAGCTGCAGAAAGCCCAGGAAGAATGAGCAGAAACCATCAGATGGATGACTAGGAACTTATAATTATTTTTAAGAGAAGGGAAAGGGTGGGATGATATGGGAGAATGGCATTGAAACATGTTAATTATCATATGTCTAATCAATCGCCAGCCCAGGATTGATGCTCGGGGCTGGTGCATCGAGATTTCCTGGGGGGAGGGAGGAGGGAGGGGGGTTCTGGAGGGGGAGCATATGTAAACCCATGGTGATATCATGTCATTGTATGACAAAACTAATAAAAAAATAAATAAACTGCTTTACCAAGTTAAAAAAAAAAAGAAAGAACACTTTCAGTCGATTTAGGGGGAGGAAGCGGAGAGGTGTAGTGAGTTGTATACAGCTTTCTTTACCTTTTAAAATTTTCATTTTATATTGGAGTATAATTCATTTATGATGGTGTGGTAGCTTCAGATGTACAGGAAAGTGATTTAAGTACATATATCCGTTCTTTTTCAGATTATCTTCCCATATAGATTATTACAGAGTATTGAGTAGAGTTTCCTGTGCTACAGATTATGTCCCTGTTTATATATTTTGTTTAGTCCCTAGGTCCTATCTGACTCCTTGCAACCCCATGGACTGTAACCTGCCAGCCTCCTCTTTCCAGGGGATTTCCCAGGCAAGAATACTGAAGTGGATTTCCATTTCATTCTCCAATTTTATATATAGTGATGTATATACATTAAGCCCAACCTCCTAATTTATCCATTCCCCCACCTTTCCCCCTTGGCAATATATATTCAAAGAAAACCATACTTGGAAAAGACACATACACCTCAATGTTCAGTGTAGCACAATTTACAATAGTCAAGACATGGAAGGAACCTAGTCATCCACTGACAGATGAATGGATAAAGAAGATGTGGTCCATATATATAATGGAGTGTTATTCAGCCATAAAAAGAATGGAATAATGCCATTTGCAGCAACATAGAAGGACCTAGAAGTTATTATACTAAGTTAAGTTAGGCAGACAGAGAAAGACAGCTATCATATGAAATCGCTTATATATGAAATCAAAAAAAGAAAAATGATACAAATGACCTCATTTACAAAACGGGGACAGCTTTCAAGTTTGGCTATGAATACAGTGAGAAGAATGTGGTACGAGGGTGTGACAGAGACACAGATAGAGGCATTTTCAAGACTGGGAGGATATGTCCAAGGAAGATGGAGGATATGAAGGCCTTAGAGAGAGAAAGAGTGGTGGTAGGTTGATCAGTTGGAGGCAAAGTCAGCCAGAGCATGGAGGAAGGAAGGGTGCCTTGAAGATGAGGATCTCCATCATCTGAATCAACAGGATATGAAGGACATGGATGGAGAGGTGGGCCCTGAAGATATGCTCTGAATTTTCCCAATATTTGTTGGATTTGCATAAATTTCACTCTCTATGAAAGAGAGCTACTGCTGTGGACATACACATGTGCTACAGACACCAGCTCCCACTGAAACCTAAGTAAGTCATTTTCAAAGGGGAAACCAGTTTTGGCAGCTGGTTGTAGATGGGAAATTAGATCCCTGGCTCCCTGAGTCTCCTTCATTTAAAAACATTGCTGTCAACCTCCCACTGGTATACATGCCACCCTCCCTCACTCTTGTCCATTAGCAAGACTAGAGTCCTATGACCTTGGCTTAGGAAGGAGAGGAAACTTTGTCTTTCTCTTGCCCTCCAGGGAGAGTGCAGCCAGTCTTGTCCTGATGTGAAGGAGAAGGTCCAGTTCTTGAGGCCTGGCTGGGTTTCATGCTCTCTCTAGCAAGCACTTCCTGCAAAGCCATATCAAGATGTTCCAGAAGAGTTGCTAGAGGGGGTTGATTGGTGCTGCATCTGTCAGACTGTTTAAGCACACTTCTCCTTTATTCCATTCACAGGTACATTGGGATGGGCTAGAGCTGACTCAGGTAGAATCGAGTCTAGAGATCTAGACAGAGCAAATGGAAACAGCCTATGGATATAGGATAGAGGATGTTCTGAGACCAAGATACCATCTGGCAGAAAAGGCAAGATGAGGAATGAAATGGGTCTCTAGAGCAGAAGATCCAGAATCAAATCCTGGCCTTTTGCCTTGGTAGTTGTGTGACCTTGAGCCAGTAAGCTGCCTGTTTCATGCATCAATGTCCTCATTGTCAAGGAAAGGTTAATAATGCCTACCCTGAAGGCACATTCTGAGGACTGGAAGGGAGATCACCTAGTACATAGTCATTACTGTTGGTGGAGGGGAAGAAACAGCCAAGGTAAAGATGAAGAAGCTGCCATAGGAAAGTGGAATTTTGCTGGGTGGAACAGGAAAGCCAGAGGAAAGAATGAAAAGAAAGACCCTCTTTTCCCCCAAATATAGGGTAGGCAAGCATACATTTGATGTGTAGGAAACAGTAGGAAAATCCAATGAGCCGCCCAGAAGTGTGGGAAAATATGCCCAAAGATGGTCACGGCAACAGATAATAAAACACAACTGGAGATTCTGAGAACTCTCGCTTCATTGCTTTTAAATAATTTGTAAGCTGTTAAATTATTTGTAAATGGCTGAGACAACAAAAGTGTTTTGGTGCCTGCATTCATGCGTATTTGGCAAACATGCCACAACTTTCTGAAGGAGGGCAGGATGCAGGCTGGGAGGTCTAAGAGGAAGAGTACAGCTTCCCAGAGGTGTGGCCTTCAGGCCACAAAGGACAGTGGAGCCATGAGGAGCAAAGAGAGAAGGGGACAGAAGCACCTGGATTCAAGCTGAGGACTCTGTCTTGGTGATGAACCTCAAAGAACTTGAGAGACAATGAGTCACCACATCCTGTTTAATATGCGCAGAAAACTGGGAACAAAATCAATTCAGCAGTGGAAACTGGCCAGTTACCTGGAGAATCATGAAGCGAGAAATGCTTCTTATTCAAAAAGCAGCTGATGTTATTCTCCAAAAGCCAGGCACAGGCAAAAAAGAGGCAATTAAAGTTTTCTTTGCCCTCTGGAGACTTCTGTGAACTCTTTGGCTAACTTATTCCCGTAATTTGCTGAAACCACTGCTAATATATTTCACTTATAATGGACCATGGACAGCTCCAACAATGGGCATGGCTTAATACTCAGACACACAGGCCTACAGACACTCACCAGGTTACACACATATGTGCAACCCATGCACCCATAGGTTTGCTAAGAATACGCTTTGGAAAGATTGGGGGAGATTTGGAATACACTGAAAGGAGACAAAACAAAGGGTTCTCTTCCAATTTCTTACACCATATCCCTTCTTCCCCTTTTTGTGAATGTCCTATTCTTACCATAATGTGGTTTAATAAAGTGGCTCAGGGACATGTGGAACTGTCTAGAGGATCTTCCTTTTTGAATTACAGCTAACCACAGAATTGTCCTACTCTCATCAGTAGAGAAGAGCTTCTGAAGAGTGATCAGTTCAGCCAGCATCCACCACCACTGCTTCCATTTCCAATCATCACTAATGATAGTGCCCTGGGACGCACATTCACATAAGCTATACTAGATCCAGTCCACCTTGACTGGGCAAACAACTCATGACTCTCATCCTTGGCAGTCTTGTTAAGTCCTGGCACCTTGAAGGGAGCCATGGCCAATCTCAGAACACCATTCACTGACGGTCACTTGAATACAAAGGGCCTGAGACAGAAATGCTTCAAATAGCATCTTCTGCAAAAATGCCTTATCTTGGAAAGAATTCAACAGCAGCAATAATTTTATTCAAAACCAAAGTCTTTACAATGGCCTACGATGCCCTATAAGACCTGACTCCTTCACCGTGCTAATACAATCCCTCACACATTCTGCCCCAAACACTGGATTCCTGCTGTTCTTCAGGAGGAGTACTTACTGGATTAAACCCAGTACATTTGATCCAGCTGTTTCTACTCCCTGAAACACTCTTCCCACAGGCAACCACTAGCTAAAGCTTCTTGTGTGTGTGTGTGCTTAGTCGTTCAGTTATGCCCAACTCTTTACAAACCCATGGACTGTAGCCCACCAGGCCCCTCTGTCCATGAGATTTCCAAGGCAAGAATACTGGAGTAGGTTGCCATTTCCTCCTCCAGGGAATCTTCCTGACCCAGGGGTCACACCTGCATCTCTTGTGTTTCCTGTTTGGCAAGCAGATCGTTTACCACTGTACCACTTGGGAAGCCCAGCTAAACTCCCTTGCCTCTGCTCTTGGCTGCGTCAAGCTTTTGCTCAAATTGCAGCTTCTCAGTGAGACCTGGTATCCAAACTTCCTATATCCTACTCTGCATATGCTCTTTCCCATAGTTTCCGTCATCTTCTATTATACTATTGGGTTGGCCAAAAGTTTAATTTGAGTTTTTTTCTAACATCTTATGGAAAAACCTGAATGAGCTTTTTGGCCAACCCAATATTATACTTGACCTTAACCTTATTTATTATGTTTCTTGTTTGTCTCCTTGGCTAGAATACAAGTAAACTTTACTGGAGCAGTAATCTTTTTTTTTTTTTTTTTGGCCATGCTGCATAGCTTGCAGAATCTTAGTTCCTTGACCAGAAAGCAAACCTGGGCCCCCAGCAGTGATAGTGCTGAGTCCCAACCCTCAGACCTCCAGAGAATTTCTAGAACTCTTTGTTTCACTTGCTGATATTCTCAAGTACCTAGATAGTCTCTGGCACATAGTAAATACTCAATAAATATTAGGTGAATAAATGAAAACACCTAAGTTTATGCCAGACATAGTTCAAAGAGCATGGCATTTATTTAAATCTCACTAAAATTTGTACTGCTATTATTCTGAGTTTACAGAGAGGAAGCTGAGGCCCAGAGAAGTTAATAACTGGCAAAAGTGAAAGTCACATCTGACTCTTTGCAACTTCACAGACTGTAGCCTGCCAGGCTCCTTTGTCTGTGGAATTCTCCAGGCCAGAATACTGGAGTGGGTAGTTATTCCCTTCTCCAGGGAATCTTCCCAACCCAGGTATTGAACTGGGGTCTCCTGCATTGCAAGCAGATTCTTTATCAGCTGAGCTATGAAGGAATCCCTGGTCAAAGGCTACCCTATTACTAAGTAATGTATCCAGAATTCAAAACCAGGCAATATGATTCACAACCCACATGGACCTGTCTGTCAGAAAGCCCACAGAAGAGCCCATGCCTAAAAGGAATAGGTTCTATCCAAAGGAGAGATTATATTTTTCTGTTTGCTCTATAGCAGAATGATCTTAAACACTCACAGAGATTCTGTTAATGCAATAAGATTTTAACAATGCTTTCTGAGTCTTGTAGCTAGGATGAAGACTGAATATGGTAATAACTGTAAACAGCAATTCCATTTACTAAGCATATTAGTGAATCTCTAGATTCAACAGGTATTAAAATATGCTAATATGGTTACTGAAGAAATTGTTGACCCCAAAGGGTTCAATTTGGAGCAGCAAACCAATTATCTCAACCAAAAGTTACCTGCAATTGCCCTGGTTGCTTTTTAATATGTTGATGACTTAAAATATGAACCATCCATTTATTAATTTCAGCTTGTTAAACCTGAAAAATCTGTGTCATATTATTTTTAATTGCATCAATTAAAATGAGAGTCACGTACATAGCATGAATGTCATTGTGTGCATGTAATTAATCAGATGCTGTGAAAAAAAAGGCCACTGAAACATTAACATTATAAAGCACATCAATGAATAAGGGAATATTCTGGATTTTTAAGCCTCATACTATCAAATAATGAATATCCTCACATAAGTGATCATCTACTGTTGAGGTCCTTTAATGGACCGGAACCTGGTGGTAAGGAGTTGACGATAAGAAAGTGAAAGAAAGAAAGAGGCTGATATTCTCTGGTTTATGCAGAAAACCACTAAAACCCTAACACAAAGGGTTTGCGCCATTTACGTAGTCACAAGGCACCCTCTCGAGGAGGTCTTGAAAGCCCAGGCAAGTAAGTAAACACAGCGGGCCCCTGCACTCCAGAGAATTAGCCTGAATGAGAGGGAGAGAAAGATGAAGAAAAACATGGGGACCCAAGCTCTGATGGAACAAGGGTGTTCTATTCAACATAGAGTGGGTATATATACTGTCTTACAAGGTAGCTCTTTCAGGAAAGATAAAGATCAAAAATCTTACAAATTATCCAGGAAACATAAGGCTAGAATCCATCTCAAAGAGAGAGAGGATTGTAAATAGTTACTTTTCTCTGGCATTCCTCAGTCCCCAGAGCGGTTTGCCAGCTCCTCTTAATCCTTGAATATTCAAGGATTAATAAGGAATATAGGAATCATGACTGATCAAAAAACAGCACACAGGAAGCCTCCTGTTAAATGGAGGCTTCATCATTTAACATTAAAAATCAATTTACATCATTTTCAAGGAGATGAAAGCTCAAATAAACTGGTTTCTTATTTTTTCAAATTATAGTACAAAATATTTCATTTTCCATTTCTTTATTTAGTCTATACTCTGGACTGCATGTTACCACACCCTGCACCAATATAATGGCATCATCGACTCAATGGACAGGAGTTTGAGCAAATTCTGGAACATAGTGATGGACAGGAAGGCCTGGCATGCTGCAGTTCATGGGGTTGCAGAGTCAGACATGACTGAATGACTGAACAGCAATAACAATGCCAATATACTACCAATACTATGATGTAGGAATCCAGTGAATTAAGCAGGGTGTATATTTTTGTGTCTGACTTCTTAAACTCAGTGTTATATTTATAAGATTCATTTATGTTGTTATATTCGGTAACAGTCCATCCAATCACTTTGATGTGTAGTATTCCATTTTTTTAATATACCACATCTGTTTATCCATGTCATCATTGGTGAACAGTTGTGTTCAACTTGGAGCATAATGAATATTCATCTATAGATGTTTTTGTACATGTTATTTGACATACAGGTTTTGTATTTCCATTGTATATACACTCAGGATAAGAATTGCTGGGTCACATTATTAGCTTTAGCTGATAATATCTGTGCCCAGAAAAGATATGAGTGCCAATATTTTAGGCAGTAATCCCAGGAAGCATTAGTAATGGAAATGGAGACACTGGAAATGAAAGAAAGCCTTAAAGAGAGAGTATTAAACAAGTTCCCACTGAGAGCAACTAGAGCTTGATAGAAAATATCAGTGCTATCCCAACTGAGGGGTGAGGAAACTAGGGCATTTTATCTACCAAATCTTTGTCATTGGTTGAGATGCATTAATGCTGTTGCTGCTGCTGCTGCTAAGTCACTTCAGTCGTGTCCGACTCTTGTGCGACCCCATGGACAGCAGCCCACCAGGTTCCCCTGTCCCTGGGATTTTCTAAGCAAGAACACTGGAGTGGGTGGGTTGTCATTTCCTTCTCCAATGCATGAAAGTGAAAAGTGAAAGTGAAGTCGCTCAGTCGTGTCTGACTCTTAGCGACCCCATGGACTGCAGCCTGCCAGGCTCCTCCATCCATGGGATTTTCCAGGCAAGAGTACTGGAGTGGGGTGCCATTGCCTTCTCTGGACGCATTAATGAGGGGCATTGATTTCTGCATTTTTAGCTTGCTTTACCTGCACTCTGAGTGTGCTCACAGAAAATCTCCCAGGCAGAAAGGGTGAGGTACCACATAGCCTTTTGCATGTGGAACCCATGCTGAGAAGACATAGGCCAACAGCATCTTCCATAAGAGCTGAACTCAAAAAGAAAGTAAAATCTCTAAGTGGCAAAATAGAGGAATTAAAGCCCAAGCTTTAATTTTTAGTTTGAGGAGGTTCTTTTTGTTTATTTTCAGTTGCCAGGAGATGCTTAGGTTTATTTCTGGGCTCTTGATTCTGTTTCATTGGTCTACATGTCTGTTTGTATGCTTGTACCATACTGTTTTGATGACTACACTTTTATAGTATACCCTGAAATCAAAGAGTGCGGTGCCTCCTGCGTTGCTCTTCTTTTTCAGGATTTCTTTGGCTATTCTGGGTCTTTTGTGATTCCATATAAACTTTAGGGGTGTGCTTTTCTTTTTAAAAAATTATTTATGTATTTATTTTTTATTGCACTGGGTCTTTATTGCTGCCCATGGGCTTTCTCTGTTGTGAGTGGGGGCTATTCTTTGTTGTGGTGCACAGGTTTCTACTGTGATGGCTTCTCTTGTTGTAGGATCTAGGCACATGAGTTGCACACACAGAGCTCAGTAGTTGCCACTCCCAGACTCTAGGGTTTGGGCTCAATAGGCTTAGTTGCTTCACAGCATGTGGAATCTTCCTGGACTGGAGATTGAATCCATATCCCTTGCATTAGCAGGTTAATTCTTATCCACTGTACCACCAGGGAAGGCCAAGAGTGTGTTTTTCTATTTCTGCAAAAGAAAAAAAAATGCTATTGCAATCTTGATAGGGATTGTATGAAATCTATAGCTAGGTTTTGGTAGTACTGATATTCCAATGATATTAATTCTTCCAATCCATGAACACAGGATACATTTCATTTATTTGTGTCTTCTTTGATTTCTTTCATCACTGTCTTACTTGCATCAGAATAGAGATCTTTCACCTTCTCAGTTAAATTTATTCCTATGTATTTTATTATTTTTGATATTATTATAGGTGAAGTTGATTTATTTCTTTTTCAGAAAATTTATTGTTAGTGTATAAAAATTCTACTGACTTTTATATGTTAATTTTGTATCCTACAACTTTCCTAAATTTATGGATTACATCTAAGAGGTTTTTCTTTTTTTGATTGAATTTTTAAGATTTTCTATATAAAAAATCATGTCATCTGCAAGTAGGGACAATTTTACTTCTTTCTCTCCAATTCTCTCCAATTTACTTTTTTTTTTCTTGCCCAATTACTCTGACTAGGATTTCCAGAAATATATTGAATAAGAGTGGTGACAGTGAGTATGCTTGTCTTGTTTTTGATCTTAGAGAAAATGCTCTCAACCTTTCACCATTCAGTTTGTTAGCTGTGGGCTTGTCATAGATGGCCTTTACTATGTTAAGATATATTCTTGCCATGCCTGATTCAAGACGGTTTTTTTAGTCATGAATGGATGTTGAGTTTTTTCAAATGCTTTTTCTGTGTCTATTGAGATGGTTATATCATTCTTCTATTCTGTTAATATGATGTGTCACATTGATTATTTTGTCTATGATAAGCCATCTCTGCATCAGTCAGTCAGTCAGTTCAGTTGCTCAGTCATGTCTGACTCTTTGCGACCCCAAGGACTGCAGCACTCCAGGCTTCCCTGTCCATCACCATCTCTTGGAGCTTGCTCAAACTCATGTCCATCAAGTCAGTGATGCCTTCCAATCATCTCATCCTCTGTCGTCCCCTTCTCCTCCTGCCTTCAACATTTCCCAGCGTTAGGGTCTTTTCCAATGAGTCAGTTCTTCTCATCAGGTGGCCAAAGTATTGGAGCTTCAGCTTCAGCTTCAGTCCTTCCATCCTAGGGATAAATTCCACTTAATTGCAGTGAACAACCCTTTTGATGTGCTGTTGAAATTGGTTTGCTGGTATTTTACTGAGAATTTTTGCATCTATATTCATCAGAGATGTTGGCCTATACTACCTTTTTTTGTTATCGCTGTCTTTGGTTTTCAGCAGTCTTATTGTGATGTGCTTAAGTGTAGTTTTCCTTACATTTACTTTATATTGATACTGGAAACTTAGATGATGTCATACACGTGTAGGGAGGATCTTTTTTTTAACTTTGTGGTAGACAGAATAAGAGACTACTACCTTAATCCAACTGAGGACAGAGTTAATTGAGGCTAGGTTTTACCCTTTATAAGGTCTGATCTATTTCTGAGTTGGCTGTAGTCACAGACATCCTCCTTCAGGGTCAATTGAAAGCCTGGGTGTTTCCAAGGCTCCTCTCTTCTGTCTAGTCTAAAACACCAATTTTTATGTAGTCTTGTAAAAGCTCTACTAATATTCTCTGGCCCTTAGCAGCTACTTTATATATATATATATATATATCTTTTCATTCTCCCCACCAGTGCCACTTATGAATTAGCTAATTCCTGAAGGGAAAAACAATATAGTGTTGAATTCACCTCAAATTTTCCTTTTCTCCATGACCTTGAACCCTAAATGCTAGCTGCCTTTGTAACTTTCTGGTGACTTTCAAAAAGCTTTTTAAAAACATTTTAATCAACTTTTTACTTGTACTTGATGGAAGAATTATGCAAGTCAGTTCCTTGTGGCCACAAGCAAAATTGTTCGTGGTAAATTACATGGCAAACTTTGTTGACAGACACTTTAAACCAGCACAGTCATGCAGTTTCAATATAATAGCTGATGTTCATAACAGCAATCTTGTGCCATTCTGATGCTAATATGTCTTTTGAATCATCAAAGAGTAAATTAAAATCAAAATAACTTTAGTGTTTGAGATATTTAATGAGCTTTCATTCATTTCACAGGTAATCCATGAACATTAAATATGAGAATTTGCCTTCAAAATATTTCTGTCAAAATCTTCTCTTCTTGTCTTATGTGCCACAACTCTGAAGCATCAGTTCTGCCATATGAACATTGGAGTAAGTCTAAAGCTGCTTCTTAAATGTCTTGGTCTTTCTCTTTGCACTCCAGAACTTTTATGCAGAAGAGGGACTCTTTCCATCTGGCTAAACGAGAACTCATGGCAGAAATTTAATTTTTATGCAAAAATATCATCTTTGCTAACAAGATGCTTGGAATCCACAGTGTATGACTCACCTAGCCTTGAATTGTTTTTGCTTTAGAGCTCCTGTCTAAAGCCCTGCTGAGACGACTGATATTCAGGAGAAATTATCTAAAGACACCACTTGTTGTTATTGTTGTTCAGTTGCTAAGTACTGTCTGACTCTTCGATCCCATGGACTGCAGCACACCAGGCTCCTCTGTCCCACTGTCTCCCTGAGTTTGCTCAAACTCATGTCCGTTGAGTCACTGATGCCATCGAACCATCTTCTCCTTTGCCTCTCTCTTTTCCTTTTGCCTTCAGTCTTTTCCAGCATTGGGGTTTTTTCCAATGAGTTGATTCTTCATATCAGGTGACCAAAGTACTGGAGCTTCAGCTTCAATCTTTCCAGTGAGTCTTCAGGGTTGATTTCCTTAGAATTGGCTGGTTTGATCTCCTTGCAGTTCAAGGGACTCTCAAGAAGCTTCTCCAGCAGTTCAAAATCATCAATTCTTTGGTAATCAGCCTTCTTTATGGTCCAGCTCTCACATCTGTACTACTGGAAACACCATAACTTTGACTATATGGACTTTGGTGGGTAAAGTGATGTTTCTGCTTTTTAATGCACTGTCCAGCTTTGTAATAGGTTCCCTTTCAAGAACCAAGCATCTTTTAATTTCATGGCTGTAGTCACTGTCTGCAGTGATTTTGGAGCCCCCTAGAATAAAATTTGTCACTGCTTTCACCTCCCCCCAACCTCTATTTGCCATGAAGTGATGAGACTGGAGGCCATGATCTTAGCTTTTTGAATGCTTTTAAGCCAGCTTTTTCACTCTCCTATTTCACTTTCATCAAGAGGCTCTTTAGTTCCTCTTCACTTTCTTCCACTAGGGGGGTATCACCTGCATATCTGAGGTTATTGATATTACTCCCAGAAGTTTTGATTTCAGGTTGTGATTTATCCAGCCCAGCATTTCACATGACATACTCTGCATATAAGTTAAATAAGCAGAGTGACAATATATAGCTTTGTTGTACTCCTTTCCCAATTTTGAACCAGTCTGTCTCTCCATGTCCAGTTCTAACTGTTGCTTCTTGACCGGCATACAGATTTCTCAGGAAGAGGAAGGTAAGGTGGTCTGGTATTCCTGTCTCTAAGAATTTTCCACAGTTTGTTGCCATTCACACAGTCAAAGGCTTTAGCATAGTCAGTGAAGCAGAAATAGATGTTTCCTTGCTTTTTCTATGATCCACTGGATGTTGGCAATTTGATATCTGCCTTTCCTAAATCCAATTTGTACATCTGGAATTTCTTGGTTCACATACTGTTGAAGCTTAGCTTGAAAGATTTTGAGTATTACCTTGCTATCATGTGAAATGAGCACAATTGTGAGGTAGTTTGAACATTCTTTGGCATTTCCCGTCTTTGGAATTGAAAGGAAAATGGACTTTTTCAAGTCTTGTGGCCATTGGTGAGTTTTCCAAATTTGCTGACTTATTGAGTGAAGCACTTTAACAGCATCATCTTTTGGATTTGAAATAGCTCAGCTGGAATTCCATCACCTGCACTAGCTTTGTTTGTAGTTACGCTTCCTAAGGCCCACTTGATTTCACACTCCAAGATGTCCAACTCTAGGTGAGTGATCACTCCATAGAGGTTACCTGGGTAATTAAGATGTTTTATGTACAGTTCTTCTGTGTATTCTTACCACCTCTTCTTAATCTCTTCTGCTATTAAGTCCTTACAATTGCTGTCCTTTATCGTGCCCATCCTTACATAAACTGTTCCTGTGATATCTCCAATTTTCTTGAAGAGATCTCTAGTCGTTCCCATTCTATTGCTTTCCTCTATTTCTTTGCATTGTTCATTTAAGAAGGGATGAGGGTAAGGGTGGGATGATATGGGAGAAGGGCATTGAAGCATGTTAATTGTCATGTGTCTAATCAATCGCCAGCCCAGGATTGATGCTCGGGGCTGGTGCAGCGAGATTTCCCGGGGGGGAGGGAGGAGGGAGGGGGGTTCCGGAGGGGAAGCATATGTAAACCCATGGTGATATCATGACAATGTATGGCAAAAACAATAAAAAAAATAAAATTAAATTAAAAAAAAGAAGACCTTCTTGTATCACCTTGCTGTTCTCTGAACCCCTGTATTCAGGTGGGTATATCTTTCCATTTCTCACTTGCCTTTCGCTTCTCTTCTTTCCTCAGCTACATGTAAAACCTCCTCTAGCAACTACCCTGCCTTCTTGCATTTTTTTTTCTTCAGGATGATTTTGGTCACTGCCTTCCATACAATGTTATGAACTTCTATCCATAGTTCTTCAGACACTGTCTACCAGATCTAATCCCTTGAATCTATTTGTCACTTCAATTGTATAATCATAAGGGATTTGATTTAGGTCATTCCTGAACCCTGCCAATCATTTATTTCTAGCTGCATGGTAGAGTTATATTTTGTGTGTGTGTTTAAAATTAACTGGATCTTTACCCCAAACAAGCTAAATTTTCAAATTTGAAATTTCTTCTTGGAATTTTTCAGAAGTACTTGTGATTCTACTGAGCAGCCAGCTATTTCAAAAACTCATGGGTGATTAGAAAACTATATACCTAAGTTTTATTACTTTAGCTCCTAGAAGAAATATATTAACCACAACTATGATTTAAATGTTCCACTGCTCTTCTTCTTGAAGGTGAATGTAGGAATACAAGTGTGACCAATAGTTTTTTATCATCTGTGAAACATTTTTGACAATATTGTCCATCCTGTGGTTCAATAGTGGTTATACAAAGGACAGTTTTAATTTACCAGGAGTTACTCATGGGGCCTCAAGTACACCTGCATTTTGATGACTTTCAAATCCATGTTCTGGACCCAGATCTCTGTCCTGAGCCTATGGCACAACTTTACCTCGTTTTGCCTTTGGCACCCAGAACACAGCAATGCAAACTGAACTCATGCAATGCTATGAACTCCTTCTCTCCTCTATCTCAAGCAAATTGAACTCCTGCACTCCTGGATCTGATGCTCCTTCTGATTCAGTGAATGGCACCTCCAATTACCCAACATGGAAATCTGAGAGTCATCCTCCCTCCACACCTTCCACATTCTCAACCCTCGACTGATTGGGTCTCTAAGTCTTGTTCCTTTGCTGTCTCTCACATCCACCCTTTTTTCTACCAACTCCTATCTCGAGTTCAGGCTCATCACTTCTCATATGGATTTTTGCAGAAAACCTATAACTGGATTTTAGTGGCTTCACCTCTTTAGTCCATTTTCATACCATTTCCAAAATCAACTTTCTAAAGCAAGAGCCTGATTGGTCATTCCTTTGTCATCTTTCAAAGGCTCTTCCAGTGCCATTAAGGTAAGATCTAAATATTTTGAGTTACTATAAGACTATAAAAAGCTCTTTATAGTCTACCTACCTCCTCATCCTCACCTCACACTTTGGTTCTGTCATATTCTAGAATAAGTCACAGTCTCACATGCAAGTCTTCTCACCTAGGCGTTCATGCTTTAAATGTTCTTCCCTCTTTTGTTTGCCTGGAAAATCCAATTGATCACAGTAATTTAACTCAGGGGTCACTTCCTCCTAAAAACTTTCTTGAGTCCTCTAGGGTGGCCTACGATCTCTTTTTCCATGCATCCCAAACACCAGTGCTTGCCTTATCACACTATACTGATATTGTCTGTTTACATAATCATCTTTTCCTAAATCTATACATTTCTTTAAAGGCAAAAAACTGGTCTTATTATTTCTAATCCCACTGCCTCACCAAAAAAAAAAAAAAAAAAACAATGTAGACAGGAGGCAGCCTCACAGATAATGTGTTTGGGTGAATGAAAATTCTAATATGCCAATTGAATAAAGATAGCTCCACCTCAAAAGAAAAATCATGATTTCTTTTTCACTTAATTACCAGAAAGGTTAGAATTAAGGTTTGTGTTACTTATAGTACCTAGTCTTGTACCATGGAGAAGGCAATGGCAACCCACTCTGGTACTCTTGCCTGGAAAATTCCATGGATGGAGGAGCCTGGTAGGCTGCAGTCCATGGGGTCAGGAAGAGGCAGCCACTACTGAGCGACTTCATTTTAACTTTTCACTTTCATGCTTTGGAAAAGGAAATGGCAACCCATTCCAGGCAGAGCCTGGTAGGCTGCTGTCTATGGGGTCACACAGAGTCCGACGTGACTGAAGCAACTTAGCAGCAGCAGCAGCAGTCTTGTACCAAGATGTCTAAGCACATTCCATTCTCACCCTCCACAATTTCTTTCCTCTGATCCTGTTCTTGAGCCACAGTATAACTCACTTGGAGCCTGCTGGTTTACGTATTATGCTGTGGCTATTGGCAGCTTCATAGAATGGGCTTTGCCATCAAACAAACCTTGGGTTCAAGTTCTGGACTACTATTTACTACTATTTATGTAAGTAGGCAACATTAGATGGGGCTTCCCATGTTACTCAGTGATAAAAGAAACTGCCAATGCAGTAGACTCAGGATCCATGGGTTCAATCCTTGGGTTAGGAAGTTCCCTTGAAGGAGGAAATGGAAACCCACTCCAGTATTCTTGTCTGGAAAATCTCATGGACAGAGGAGTCTGGCAGGCTACAGTCCATAGGGTCGCAAAGAGTTGGACACAACTTAGCATGCACACAATATTAGATAATTTATTAAACATCTCTAAGCCTCAGTTTCCTCATTTGCAAAATGGGGATAATAGTACCTGCTTTACTGGTGGACTAGGATGGTGATGTTATGATTAAATAATATAATGCACAGTACCCAATCTCATAATAAAAGTTCTATAAACATCATTAATTGTTAATGTCATGAAAATGACTAACTCATTAGCAGGAGAGAAGCTACTATTGGGAACCAGAGTTAACTTTTATTGCTTGATCCTAAAGATAGCAAAATGCCTGTCCCATTGGAAATTGCTCACTAAGTGGTTATTATTATCAATTTTAAGGGCTCTAGACAGTTGAGATTTTGTTGTATTCTTCTAACACCATAATGTTTTTTAGTTTTTATTTTCTTATCTCATGTTGTCAGTTATTCTGCCTTATTATTACAAGCTTCCCAGAGTTTACATATGCTGGTTTTCCATGATCATCATTCTCAATGATCATAGTCATCATTATCATCCCATTACTGTCACCACATTTGGCATATGGGCAGATATAGGGTCCTGATCTTCCCTTTCTTATTCTCAGCCTACAGACTTTGCTGCCATCTTGACTTAAGCCTTACAGATGGGCCTGGGGGTTAGAGGGCATGAAGCTAGTGTTCCAGCCAGGACAATGCAGAAGATGAAACATCGTCTCAGATGGGGATGGGAAGATCAGGTGAGAATCTGACCAAAAATGGCACAAGAAAGGCCAAGAGGGTCACTGAGCCTGGGCTTGGGAGTATGGGCACCTGGAAGTTAGAACTGAGCACAGGGTAAAAGCAGTAAGCATAATGAATCAAGGAAAGAGAGAGACTAGGAACTGACTGGTCTGTTCTACCTGGTTCCCTCTGTCCCTGTAAAATGCATTAAATTTCAAAGCCAGTTGCACGTTGGTCGGCTTGAAGAGACACCTCAGCAGTTTTTCAGTGGGAACACTTACTTTGTAGTGGTTGTTATTTCTACATGCTATGTCATATCTGACCCTTTAGTGACGCCAGGCTCCTCTATCCATGGCATTCTCCAGGCAAGACTACTGGAATGGTTGCCACTTCCTTCTCCAGGGGATCTTCCCAACCCAGGAATGGATCCCTCATCCCCTACAGGTGGATACTTAACCAATGAGCCACAAGGGAAACCCAGGAGCATGTACTTTAGCCAAGGCCAAACTTATTTTATCCCACAAATAAAGGATTTCATATGCAGAACTACAGGACTGCTGGTATGAACGAGATGGTCAAGATACAAGTAACTATATATCTATCTCTGGATAGAAAGAGGGTTTCTACAGTAAAGAGACCTAAATTCTTAGAGGAGGCAATGTGGTTAGAAGAAATACAAATGAGGGAAAAAGAATAAAAGTGGCAGAAACTGAATGTTAATCTTTTATTTATTTAATGAACAGAACTTGCCTGGAGTCACAATGTAGATTTTTAAATCAGCTATGAGCACTGTCCCTGGCAGATCACAAAAACTCAAGGATGGGAATAATATGTCTTTGAGCAGCCAGGATGGAGTTTAGGCAAATAGAACAGGGGAAGCCCCAGAAGATGCTGATGGGGAGGCAAAATAAAACCCAGTGGAAATTAAGTAGACACACAGAAAGAAATTGAGTCCAAAATCTGTGTGGCCCCCAAAAGAGAAAAGAATAATCTATGTTTTTAAATTTTCCAGCCCTTGGTTGAAGTTCATTGTTTGAATGCATTCCCAAACCATGACCCTATAATTCCTAAAGGCAGTGCTTATAAAGGGGAAATCTTTTACTGTAAAAAAGAAAAGGTGATTAGAGTTTAAACATTTTTGCTTTTTATATCTCTATGAACTTGACTTTTATCATTTGTGTCTAATAGGCTTAAGTCAGTAGAAAAGTTTTTCTTTTACCTGACCTCAAACACAGTGACTATATATCCTTCCATAATACCTTCTAGTACATCACCAAGTATTGCTATGAGGCTGATTTTTTAAAACTAATGAATAATAACCAAGAAAATGAGCTAAGCTTGTTTTTGCCATAACATTAACATTACTGCAGTACATTTTAACATATTAAACATGAGTCAGAATGTGGTTATTTAGTACTTGCCAGAAGCAACCCAAAGCATTTATTTTTCAGATCTCAGGTCTTATTTTTCAGATCTCTCCCCCCCCCATTCTACTGGGGTTTTCTTTAAGATTTTGAATAAATTAAGAATTAATGCAAAAATTTTTTAAATGATGCATAATTTTGATTAGAGCATGGTTTGCATACATTCTTATTTTTTATTTTGCTGGAGGAAAATATATTTAGTTTCCATTTACTTGTCTTTATTATACAGAGGTTAGACTAGATTATAACTAATGTTGCTTAATGCTTTCAAAGTGTATGACTTTACATGAAATTTTTAAAAAAGTTCTTGGATAAATGTAATTCCTCTCTCAAGGAAATGTAATTTTTAGTTAACATAGTATGATGAGTTCTTTGTGTACAGCCATTTACAATGTTCACAATTTTAGAGGGGAAAAATGATAAGTATCACAGAAAAATATTCAATGGGTAATAAATGTATGATGCCCTTTGAAAAAGATTCCTACAAATGACAAATAGGTCATAAGCAAAAAATCATTGAGCAATATAAGGAGACACATAAAGGAAAACTTACAAGTCAACTTAATGATGATACTTCCACTGACTATATCAGATAATTGAACATAATTCAGTTTTATCATGTATTTTGCAAGGTGTTCAATACTATGAGTACTACAAGAAGTATAAGTTATGTTCTCCTTCTTCATAGTACTTATTACATTAGAGAAACAGGACTAACACATGACAAATAATTAGAGGAAAATATAACAGTGAATTCTTGTGCTGTTTCTCTAGTGCTTTACAAAAGCTTCAATAGTTTTCAGAGAAAGGTTAAAAGAAATGAAGACATAAAATTTAAAATTCTCTTATAAGAAAACTAGGAAACCTTGAGAACACTTACAATAAATTTCAAATTCTGTATTTCAGAGGTATACCTGCAGGCTGTTGTCTGAGTTATGTTAAAACTAAAGAAGAATAGTAACCTTAAAAATTTTAAAACTTATCTGGGAAATTGCTACTTTGGAGCTAATGTTGATTAATAAGGAAGCTTTATCCATGAAGTTAGGTTCAGCTCCACGTAATAGAGACTCAAAATAATAGTGGCTCAAAAAACTTGGCTTCTGTGCACCAGTGCTGAATCAAATCTCAGAAGCAGAGTTTTGGGTGAAGTAGAAAACAACAGTTTTATTGATTTGCCAAAAAAGAGGACATAGTGGGCTTATGCTTCAAAAAATTTTTGTTCCAACCTAGAGGGATTTGGTGAGTTTTATAGCCATGGTTCAAGGGTAGGGTTGCTGAAAAGGGTCAGGGTGTGTGCAGGGCCTCAGGTGGTCTCCTGATAAGCTTCTCAGATGACTTTCTCTCTGGAACATCTCACATATGGTGGGTGTTTTAATTCTATAGAAGAGCTCAAAGATATTGTAATGTGCACTTGTAATGTGCAACTGGGTGTTGTTTTTCCAGGAGTCATGTATAGATGTGACAGTTAGACCATAAAGAAAGTTGAGCACTGAAGAATTGATGCTTTTGAACTGTAGTGTTAGAGAAGACTCTTGAGAATCCCGTGGACTGCAAGGAGATCCAATCAGCCCATCCGAAAGGGAATCAGTCCCCGGTGTTCATTGGAAGGACTGATGCTGAAGCTGAAACTCCAATACTTTGGCCACCTGATGCAAAGAACTGACTCATTGAAAAAGACCCTGATGCTGAGAAAGACTGAAGGCAGGAGGAGAAGGGGACGACAGAGGATGAGATGGTTGGATGGCATCACCGACTTGATGGACATGAGTTTGAGCAAGCTCTTGGTGTTGGTGATGAACAGGGAAGCCTGGCCTACTGCGGTCCATGGGTTCACAAAGAGTCAGACACAACTGAGCAACTGAACAGAACTGAACTGAGAGTCCTGCCCCAAGGCTCCACTATTGGTTCTTGGCTGTTCCTCCCTTGACTCTACATCCTCTCCCTTCCCTGATAAGCAACACCAGCCCTTGGGAACTCAGTGAAGGTCATGGAGGTTGGAGTCTATGCCCAACAAACAGGAAAGGGAGGACATAGAAAAGATTCCATGCCCAGGAGTCCTGCAAGGTCCTACTCGGTTTCAGTTTTAGCAAAATAGAAGTTTTTCACTCTAAACTTCCAATAGAAATTCAAAGGTTTGAGGGCATATGAATCAGCTCAAAAAACTTTCAGGGACCCACACTGTCTCCATCATCACTATGATCCAAGCAGTTACAAGTCTAGCCCAGTTTCCAGGGGCTTGTGAAAGAAATTTCCACCCACATCTTGGTGGGATGACAAAGAATTGCAGCCATCTTTAATCTATCACAAATATAAAGAAGGCAGAAGACTAGAATTAGTTGAGTCTTGTGATGACAACCAAAAAGACTTTACAAAGTTATACTTGGAGCAAGGAGACAAAGGAAAACATTGTTTCATTGCTTTTGGACAAATGGAATGATATAAATAGATGAATGACAGAAAGAAAGTAAAACGTCTCAACTCCTGTTATGCTTCTGTCAGGAAGAAATGCAAATCAGGTGGGAAAAGTGAAATTAACATTGATAAGAGAATGGCAGTCCAAGATAAGCAAACAGACCCAAAAAGAAGGATTTATCTGCTCTGAATAATATTTTCCCCTGCCTTTAATGATTCAGCTTTCAAGGCTTATAAACAAACGGCATTTACTGAGCACATGTTATGTATCTGGTACATTCATAGGCACTGGGTGTTTATTTCAAGTGCACGTGATTAACGATAAAACAAGATAAGGGGAAAAGTAATAAAATCCTAAATTATATTTACATGCAATGTTGACTCAGTGGGTAAAGAATCTACCTGCAATGCAGGAGACTCAAGTCCAATCCCTGGATCAGGAAGATACGCTGTTGAAGGAAATGGTAACCCACTCCAGTATTCTTGCCTGAAGAATCCAATGGGTAGAGGAGACTGGTGGACTACAGTCCATGGGGTCACCAAGAGTCGGACATGATTGAAGTGTATGAGCACACAGAGTCTAGAATATGGAAAAAGACAATCCCACTCTCCTTGAATATAATAAGAACAGACTTGTGGCATTGTGTTCAATGTTGAGGCTTCAGTTTAAGCTGACTGCAGATAGCCTGGAGGGAAACCTACAGAAATGCCTAGAAAAAGAGAATTGTCTTGGGAAAGGGACACATAAAAAAAGGATAATATTTTTGCCTGGAGGCAAGACAGCTTTTATTAGCCACGTAAATTGTCTTCAACTCTTCAAAGGGTTTTCATGTGACTCTGACTCATAGTAGGGAAGAATTTTCTAATATTTAGACCCAATGGGTGAACAAACATATTTATTTATTTTGAGACTGTATAGGTTTTATTAAATCTCATGATTTAGAATTTTCTGTAGGTTTTTCTCCAAAGAATGAATTTGATAAGAAGAAAAATGGATTTTTTTAAATGGAAAATACAGAGATGAAAAAATATCTAAAAATTTTAAAAATACACTTGATAAAGCTCTGGATTTTAATTCAGGATTAAAAAACCAGGATAAAACTCTGGATTAGGCACTGCCCAAGACAAGATCAGTGAAGCTAAAAACCTAACTATGGAAGCACAAACCAGAAAACACAGAGAAAAAAAAATGAAAGGAAAAACATAACCTGTGAGATATTATCAAGTGGTCAAGTATACATGTAATTGGAGTTACCAAAAAAGGGAGAAAGGAGAGCATGGGAGTTTAAAAGAAAAAAATTAGAAACAATAATGGCTGAAAATTTTCCAAATGTCTCAAAAACAGTAAACCAAAAGATCAAAAAGCCAATAAATCTTAAGGAAAAGAAATATAGAGAAAACCACTAAGTCACAACATAATCAAATTGCTAAATAACAGGGCTAAACAGAATGTCTTAAATTCAGAAAAACAGGATACATTATGCAGAGCGGAACAAAGCTGAGAAAGATAACAACCTTCTTGTCAGGAGATAATTAGACTAGGAGATAAAGGAGCAATGATTTTGAAGTGCTGAAGGAAAATATTTGTAAACTGAGGATTTTGTTTTCAAAAGTAAAAGAAAAAAAGGAAAAGAGTTTTACAGACAAAATCTGAGAGAACTCATTGGAACCAAATATGCATTACAAAAGGTAATAAAGGAAGTTCTTTGGGCAGAAGGAAAATAATACAAGATGGATCTACACAGAGAAATGATAGCTATAAGGGTAAATATAAGAGTTTTTTTCACATATGCATTTTTAATAGATTATTGAGTGCTTAAAGTAAAAAGAATAATAACGTGTGATAGAGTTTATAAGGTATATGGAAGTAAAATATATGACAACAAAAGCATAAAGGATGAAAGGAAAGTGAAATTGTAGTTATAAGTGTCTTACATTATATGTGACATGATATAATATCAATTGAATATAGATTATGGTAAATAAAAAATATATACTGTAACCATAAAGCAACAACTAAAAAATTAAATAAAACAAAGAGGATAGGCAATAAAAGATATAAAAATGAAATTATTAAAAAATGTTCACTTTATCCAAAAAAGACAAGACATTAAAACCATATGAAACAAATAAAAAACAAATACCATAGAACAGATATATATGATTCCTTTCATATGATGTATCTAAAGTATAGACAAAACTATAGATAAACATAAAATTTTATAGATAAACAAAAGGTGGTTCAGTTCAGTTCAGTTCAGTTGCTCAGTCGTGTCCAACTCTTTGAAACCCCATGAATCGCATCATGACAGGCCTCCCTGTTCATCACCAAGTCCCAGATTCTACCCAAACTCGTGTCCATTGAGTCAGTGATGCCATCCATCCATCTCATCTTCTGTCATCCCCTTCTCCTTCTGCCCCCAATCCTCCCCAGAATCAGAGTCCTTTCCAATGAGTCAACTCTTCGCATGAGGTGGCCAAAGTATTGGAGTTTCAGCTTCAACATCAGTCCTTCCAATGAACACCCAGGACTGATCTCCTTTAGGATGGAATGGTTGGATGTCCTTGCAGTCCAAGGAACTCTCAAGAGTCGTCTCCAACACCACAGTTCAAAAGCATGAATTCTTGGGTGCTCAGCTTTCTTCACCATCTAACTCTCACATCCATATGTGGTTGCCAATGGCTAAAAGGAAGAGATAGAGGGAGGAAGAATTATAGTTTAGTAGGTATAGTGTTTCAGGGTTGTAAGATGAAAAAGTTTCAGACACCTGTTTTACAACAATGTGAATATACTTAAGACTACTGAACTGTGCATTTAAAAATGATTACAGTCGAGACTTCCCTGGTGGTACAAGGTTAAGAGTCTGCATGTCAATGCAGGGGACACAGATTTATTCCCTGATCTGGGAAGATTCCATATGTCATGAAGCAACTCAAGCCTCTGTGCCACGACTACTGAGCCCACACTCTAGAGCCCATGAGCTGCAAGTACTGAACCCACATCCTGCAACTACTGAAAACAGTGTACCTAGAGCCTGTGCTCCACAAGAGAAACTACCAGAATGAGAAGCAACCATGAGATGTAGAGTAGTTGCTGCAGCAAAGAGAAGCCCCTGCTCATCAGTTAGAGAAAGGCCACACATGGCAATGAAGACACAGCGCAATAAAAATAAATAAATAACTAAATTTTTAAATGATTATGGTGATAAATTAAATATTATGCATTTTTTAGCTGCAATGAAGCAATTATAGAAAACCAAGATGATAAATTTAAATTTAACCAAAGGAGAAAAAGGAAAGATATATTCCATTGAATGCAGAGTTCCAAAGAATAGCACAGAGGGATAGGAAAGCCTTCCTAAGTGATCAATGCAAATAAATAGAGGAAAAGAGTAAAATAGGAAAGACTAGAGATCTCAAGAAAATTAGCAATGCCATGGGAGCATTTCATGCAAAGATGGGTACAATAAAGGACAGAAATGGTATGAACCTAACAGAAGCAGAAGATATTAAGAAGAGGTGGCAAGAATACAAAAAAGAACGATACACAGTTCTACTCAGGTGGATGGAACTGGAGCCTATTATCCAGAGTGAAGTAAGCCAGAAGGAAAAACAACACTACAGTATACTAACGCATATATAGGGAATTTAGAAAGATGGTAACGAGAACCCTGCATGCGAGACAGCAAAAGGAACGCAGATGTATAGAACAGACTCGTGGACTCTGTGGAAGAGGGCAAGGGTGGGATGATATGGGAGAATGGCATTGAAACATGTTAATTACCATATGTGAAATCAATCGCCAGCCCAGGATTGATGCTCGGGGCTGGTGCACCGAGATGTCCCAGGGGGAGGGAATCGGGAGGGAGGAGGGAGGGGGGTCCTGGAGGGGGAGCGTATGTAAACCCATGGCAGTTTCATGTCATTGTATGGCAAAACCAACACAATAAAGTAAAGAAAATTAAAAAAAAAAAAAAAGATCTTAATGATCCAGATAGCCATGATGGTGTGATCACTCATCTAGAGCCAGATATATGGAATTTGAGTCGAGTACTCCATAGGAAGCATCACTACAAACAAAGCTAGCACAGGTGAAGGAATTTCAGCTGAGCTGTTTCAAATCCTAAAAGATGATGCTAGTGAAGGTGCTGCATTCAATATGGCAGCAAATTTGGAAATCTCAGCAGTGGCCACAGGACTGGAAAAGATCAGTTTTCATTTCAGTCCCAAAGAAAGCCAAAGCCAAAGAATGCTAAAACTACCACACAATTGCACTCATTGCACACAGTAGCAAAGTAATGCTCAAAATTCTCCATCAACAGTACATGAACCAAGAACTTCCAGATGTTCGAGCTGGATTTAGGAAAGGCAGAGGAATCAGAGATCAAATTGCCAATATCTGTTGGATCATAGAAAGAGCAACAGAGTTTCAGAAAAACATCAACTTCTGCTTTATTGACTACACCAAAGCCTTTGACTGTGTGGATCACAGAAACCTGTGGAAAATTCTTAAAGAGATGGAAATACCAGATCACCTTTTACCTGCCTCCTGAGAAATCTGCATGCAGGTCAAGAAGCAATAGTTAGAACTGGACCTGAAACAATGGACTGGTTTCAAATTGGGAAAGGAGTACGACAAAGCTGTATGTTGTCACCCTGCTTCTTTATCTTATATGCAGAGTACATCATGAGAAACACTGGGCTGGATGAAGCACAAGCTGGAATCAAGATTGCTGGGAGAAATATCAATAACCTCAGATATACAGATGACACCACCCTTATGACGGAAAGTGCAGAGGAACTAAAGAGCCTCTTGATGAGGGTGAAAAAGGAGAGTGAAAAAGCTGACTTAATATTCAAAGCACACAGATCATGGCATCTGGTCCCATCACTTCATGGCAAATAGATGGGGAAACAGTGGCTGACTTTATTTTTCTGGGCTCCAAAATCACTGCAGATGGTTAATGCAGCCATGAAATTAAAAGATGCTTGCTCCTATGAGCAACGTAGACAACATATTAAAAAGCAGAGACGTTACTTTGTCAACAAAGGTCCGTCTAGCCAAAGCTATTGTTTTTCCAGTAATCATGTACGGATGTGAGAGCTGGACCATAAAGAAAGCTGAGCACCATAGAACTGATGCTTTTGAACTGTGGTGTTGGAGAAGACTCTTGAGGGTCCCTTGGACTGCAAGGAGATTAAACGACTCAGTACTAAAGGAAATCAACCCTGAATATTCACTGGAAGGGCTGATGCTGGAGCTGAAACTCCAATACTTTGGCCACCTGAAGAGAAGATTTCACTCTTAGAAAAGACCCTGATGCTGGGAAAGATTGAAGGCAGGAGGAGAAGGGGATGACAGAGGATGAGATGGTTGGATGGCATCACTGACTCGGTGGACATGAGTTTGAGCAAGCTCTGGAAGTTGGTGATGGACAGGGAAACCTGGTGTGCTGCAGTCCATGAGGTCACAAAGAGTCAGACACAACTGAACGACTGAACTGAACTGATAGAAGAATGAAATTAAATGTAAATGACCTAAATATTCCAATTAAATACTAGATATTATAATATTAGATAGACCCTATGTTAAACTGTCAATAAGAAAAAGATTCAACAAACTATAAAGACATAAACACAATTAATGTGACAGGATACAAAAAGATATACTATGCAAACACTAATCAAAGGAAAGTGGGGGTGATTGTATTGATATCATAGAAATTATATTTTTTAAAAGGGAATATAACAGACATAAGGATACTTTATAATGGTGAAAGTTTCAATTCATCAGAGAACATAACAATTCTTTGTATGCACCTAATAACAAGATTTCAAAACACATGAGCCTAAATCTAATAGAATGGAAAAGAAAAATAGAAAAATCTACAAATAATTTTCAATACTCCTCTCTCAGTAAATGATAGGACAGATAAATTAAAAAAATATTAAAAATATAGAAGACTTTACCAATACTTTCAGCCAACATCTCTATCATTTTTTTTTAAATCTTAAACCAAATTTGCATTCCTGGGGTCAAGCCCACTTTCCTTTATTATTTGTTGCTGGATTTGATTTGATAATATTTTCTAAAGGATTGTTATTAATATTATACCTGAGAACATAAGGACACATATTCTTTCCAAGAATACATAGAACATTTACTGTGATAAAACATATTCTGGGGCATAAAGCAAATCTCAATAAGCTTCAAAATACTGAAACCAGAGAAGACTGGTAGGTGTGTTTACTGATCATACTGGAATTAAACTAGAAATCAGTACCAGAAAATACCTTAAAAAACACCTTCAAATATTAGGAAATTTAGTGACACACTTGAAAATAACCCTAATAACACTATGAATGAATAATTTCTAAAAAGAAGAAATTACAAACAAAATTAAGAAATACTTTTAAACTAAATAAAAATAAAAGTGCAACTCAAAATGTATGGGATATAACTAAAGGAATCCTTAGAAAGAAATGTATAGCTTTACACACTTATATTGGCAAAGAAGAAAGACCAAAAGAAATGAAACAAAATTTTACCTAATCTAGAATAAAAATAGCAAATTAAACTCAGAGTAAATAGAATAAATGAAATAATAAAATGAGACAAAATTATTTGAAATTGAAAGCTGAAAAATAAAATAGAAAATCAGTGAAACTAAAAGATATATCTTTGAAGAGGTAAATAATATTGCTAACTTTCTAGTCAAAATTATTAGCAGAGAGAGAACTATGAGTTGCTTATGCCAGTAATAAATGAGGAACTCCCACTAAAAGTTATAAAGACATCCAAAGAATACTAGAGAAATGTTTTAAAATGTAAACCCATGGTGATATCATGACATTGTATGGCAAAAACAATAAAAGGGAGAAAAAAAAAAAGTAAAAAATCAGAAAAAAAAAAATCTTATGTCCATAAATTCAAAATCTCTAATAAAATGGATAAATTCCTTGAAAGACACAAGCTACCAAAGTGTATATAGAGGAAGAATGAAATTTCAATAGCTCTGCAACTATTAAATAATTTGAATTCATAATTAAAACCTTTCTACAAAGAAAATTTTCAGCTCAAGTGGCTTCACTGTTAATTTTGTGACAAGTAGATGGGCAGTTCTAAGAGCCAGGAGAGATTGCAAGGGATGTACTCCAAAGGAACATGAGGAAAATTTGGAGGTTATAAAAATATCCAGTTTTGTGATTTTGGTAATGGATACACCTGCATTCATTTGTCAAAACTCACCAAATAGAGTACCTAAAGTTGGTAACTTTTATTGTGTATAAATTTCATATCACTCAGTCCAGGTCAGTCGCTCAGTCATGTCCAACTCCTTGCGACCCCATGGGCTGCAGCACCCCAGGCCTCCCTGTCCATCACCAACTCCCAGAACTTACCCAAACTCATGTCCATTGAATCAGTGATGCCATCCAACCATCTTATCCTCTGTCATCCCCTTCTCCTCCTGCCCTCAACCCTTCCCAGCATCAGGGCCTTTTCCAAAGAGTCAGCTCTTTGCATCTGGTGGCCAAAGTATTGGAGTTTGAGCTTCAACATAAGTCCTTCCAATGAATACCCAGGACTGATCTCCAGTAGGATGGACTAGTTGGATGTCCTTGCAGTCCAAGGGACTCTCAAGAGTCTTCTCCAACACCACAGTTCGAAAGCATCAATTCTTCAGTGTCACCTTTCTTTATAATCCAACTCTCATATCCATACATGACTACTGGAAAACCCATGGCCTTGACTAGACGGATCTTTGTTGGCAAAGTAATGTCTCTGCTTTTTAATATGCTGTCTAGGTTGGTCATAACTTTCCTTCCAAGGAGTAAGCGTCTTTTAATTTCATGGCTGAAATCACCATCTGCAGTGATTTTGGAGCCCCAAAAAATAAAGTCTGATGCTGTTTCCCCTGTTTCTTCATCTATTTGCCATGACATGATGGGATCAGATGTCATGATCTTAGTTTTCTGAATGTTGAGCTTTAAGTCAACTTTTTCACTCTCCTCTTCCACTTTCATCAAGAGACTCTTTAGTTCCTCTTCACTTTCAACCTTATGGTGGTGTCATCTGCATATCTGAGGTTATTGATATTTCTCCCAGCAATCTTGATTCCAGCCTGTGCTTCTTCCAGCCCATGTTTCTCATGATGTACTCTGCACATAAGTTAAATAAGCAGGGTGACAATATACAGCCTTGATGTACTCCTTTTCCTATTTGGAACCAGTCTGTTGTTCCATGTCCAATTCTAACTGTTGCTTCCTGACCTGCATACAGGTTTCTCAAGAGACAGGTCAGGTGGTCTGGTATTCCCATCTCTTGCAGAATTTTCCACAGTTTATTGTGATCCACACAGTCAACTGAGATTCCGTCATCTCCACTAGCTTTGTTCATAGTGATGCTTCCTAAGGCCCACTTGACTTCATAGTCCAGGATGTCTGGCTCTAGGTGAATGATCACACCATTGTGATTATCTGGGTCATGAAGATCTTTTTTGTACAGTTCTTCTGGGTATTCTTGCCACCTCTTCTTAATATATTCTGCTTCTGTCAGGTCCACACCATTTCTGTCCTTTGTCAAGCCCATCTTTGCATGAAATGTTCCCATGGTATCTCTAGTTTTCTTGAAGAGATCTCTAGTCTTTCCCATTCTGTTGTTTTCTTCTATTTCTTTGCATTGATCACTGAGAAAGGCTTTCTAATCTCTTCTTGCTATTCTTTGGAACTCTGCATTCAAATGGATGCATCTTTCTTTTTCTCCTTTGCTTTTCACTTCCCGTCATTTCACAGCTATTTGTAAGGCCTCCTTAGACAACCATTTTGCTTTTTTTGCATATCACTAAAGCTAACTCAAAAGCAAACAAAGAAACAAACAAAAAAACAGTACTACAATGAATGATAGATCATGTATCACCAATATTAAAGAAAAAAATCATGCACAGGGCAGAGTATTGAGCTAGATCAGTTATTCTCCATCCTGGCTGCACTTTAGAATCATCTAGACATTCAGGTATTTGTAAAGCAAAATACCAAAGACCAGACTCTGCCTCAAGAGGTTCAGAGAGTTCTTCTGACGCTATCAGACTAACCTATGTGTGTGTATATACTCAGTTGTATCTAGCTCTTTGTAACTCCATGGAACCTGAAAAAATTCAAATTGTCTTCTAATACTAAGCACTGAAATTTCAGCGACTTTATCTTTGTTTTTTCTTTTTAAATTTAAATAGAGTTAATCTGGCAGTTTTATTGTTCCCAACCTCACCCAGCCACCTTGTTGCCTTGCCAAGTGTATTTTCAAAACCATTAGGCAATATGTTGCATAGTTTAGCAATTATAACTTTAAAATGTAGGTTATGGAAAAGCAGAAATACTTTAAACTACAGCTGAGGTACAGTATCCTAAGAACATATGTGAGTTTCCCAGATGGCTTAATCCCAAGGGAACATATGTAGACATATACTTAATATAAATCACCAGAATGCCCTGAAAATTAATCCATTGTCATAAAGAGAGAGAAAGACAGAATAATGAGTTTTTATTATTCAATATATTCCATTTAAATCTATTTTCAAAGCCTTAATGATTGTTTGGAGACTGATATTATAACATGGAATGTCTTATTAGACATACCATGTGACTTGGAGGAAATAAGCCTTTCTCCTGATATAAGTGGGCAATTAAAGAGAATGTTCTCTAGAGTTATGTCAAAAGGGCTCTAAATTTCAAAGTGAAGGAATGTGTAAGCAGATAAAGATACTTCAGAGAATTGGATTTTCTTGAGTTATTTTTGCAAATGTAGGTATTTTCTATCTCTTGTTTTTCCAAATGCTGCTCAAATTCTTTTCAGTTTCTTCATTAATCACAGTGTTTCAATGATATAAGCTGTTTAACTGTTTTTTTTGTTGTAATAGCCAGATAAGTCTTTGTTTTTCTAATTGATTCATTGTTTATATTTTATCTTTTCAAATAGATTTTGTATTTCCTATATTCTTATATATTTATTATACATTTTCAAATTCAAAAATAACTTCTTTTACTTTTGAACATTTCTGATATCTTTTAATATATACATTTATTTAGTTCAATATTCTTAACATTTTCTGAGAAAACTAACTGATGACGTTCTAGATTTGAAGAAAGATGGAAAGTTTTTTGCTGGTTATATATTCTTGGCAAAACTCCATTCTCATAACAACTCATACCTTTTGTTCACTAACAAGTAGGAATAATGTATAGAACCAGTAGTAGTGAATATGGACATCCCCTCTACAGTAGGCAAGTTTTCCTCTTTCTTCCTACGTGTCCAACTCCCTCTTCCTATCTCATACTCAGTGTCAAATATGCACATGACCAGGCTACACCTGATTTTTCCATGGGATTGAACAACCTCAGATGATTGCCGGTCCAATTACCAACCCCAGATAATTATAGAAGAGTGTTCTATAACACTTCATGTACACTTGAACAAACACAGCATTGTAAATTAACTATACTTCAATTTAAAATTTTTTAATTAAAAATTTTACAGGCGGGAACAACTGAAAGATTTATTTAACAAATTAAAACATTTCAAATCTGCTGTAAATACAAGCAAAATCAGATCTACAATCCATATTTCCCCTATTCCTGATATCCTTCTGTCTGCCACAATATAACATGAATGTATCCTGCCAGTGACCCAAATGTGGACTAATGGCATTGCTTTATAACTATCAATAGGAGGACTTTAATCAAACTATATGCAGTAAATGAATTTCATGTGTATGAAATAAGAGTGTTTACAAAATGACTTGTCATGCTTAATGCAACAACTCGAGGACAGTGGATTCTTAGTTGCTCTAAATGTATTTTTGTGTATTGAATTATAGTTTTATAATGATAGTTTCTCATATATGGAAAACTTTATATGAGAAAGAACAAAATCACACAAGTGTTTGGGGGAATATGTTTTTCAATATTAGGAAGGAAACAAAGCTTATCTAATTATCCATCATATTGCCAGAGATAACCGCAAGACATACTTAAGGATTAGATGTTTATTTCTTTCCTTCCTCGCAGGTCCTTTTACACTTTAGTTTTATTTAATATCCAAAGTGAACTTCACAGAGGTCAATACACTTCTTAGTCCTGAAACCTATCATAACACTTCCTAGATAGTCTCAGGGAAGAATAACAGAGGAAGACTAAAGACATTTTGAAGTCTCCACTGAAATATACCATGATTCAGAGAATAAATAAAAATTTGGGGTTTTTTTTCTCCCTCTAGTATGTGGATTTTACTTTTCAGACCAAGCCACAGTGACATTTTTGAGCATTACTTTGTTGATGCCTCATTGCTACTATTTGCATTTATATTGAGCAAAAATGTCAAGATACAATCCAGGCGGGAAAAGAAAAACAAGAGTAGAGAACAAACAGTTGGCAATAAGTATCTGATTTAAAGATTTGAAGGTGACCTCCAATCTGCCTTTTATGTAATTAGGACTTATTTCTGCTCTTGTGTAGCCTCTCATCTTAAGTTTCTTGCTTTAGCAGAGTCTAATAGGCAAGAAGACAAACGGTTGTCTTCTGGGTATCCAATTAGGTTACATTGTCAAGATGCTACTGTTTTCTTTTATCTGAAGTAAATATGAAAGCTAATTTAAGGAAATAAACACATAGATTTTTTATTTGGAAATATTTCTAATTTGGGGAAACTTATTTTCTAGAAAGGAAACTAAAGTGTGGTTAATAATGAAAATTGACCCCCAAACTCTGTACCTCATTGTTGAGATAATAAATGCTTCATAAGGGTTTTCTACCTGGTCTGATCTTGTAAACAATTCACTGAAACATTAATAGATATTAAGGACAGGAAAGAAGGGGAAAAGGACAGAAGAGATTTCCAAGTGCCCTCTGGCAAATGAAAATGGCTTGCTTGTCTTTGATGAGAAAGAAGTCCAGCACCTATCAGGGAAAGGGTCACTTCAGAGACACATAGAGTACGCAACTAGTGATACAGATAGACTGATGGATGGGCAGAAAAAAAGTAGTTGTTGTTTAGTCACTAAGTCATGTCTGACTCTTGTGGCCTCATGGGCTGTAGCCCACCAGACTCCTCTGTCCATGGGATTCTCCAGGCAAAAATACTGGAGTGGGTTGCCATTTCCTTTTCAGGGGATCTTCCCCACCCAGGGATTGTACCTAGATCTTCTGCATTGGCAGGTGGATTCTTAACAGCTGAGCACCAGGGAAGCCCAGAGAAAAGGTAGACAAGTCAGAAATATAATCCTTCAGGGAACCATCATCACCTGCTCCATAAGAAGCTGGGGTTGAAACATAGACATTCTCTGGCAGGATCTCCCCTCCAGAACTAGAAATGAGCAGATGGTGAATGTTGGAGTCCCCTTTGGAGACAAGAACTTGAAACATAAATTGAAGGATGAGGAAGCTGGCAATTCCTGTCATGGGTAGAGAAAGGGGAATGAAAGTTTAACATAGAGAATGTGACATTTTTGACTGGGAACTCCCATACTTTAAAGCTGCTTTTTTTGACATTGTCTTGTCTGGGAAAGTTATGAAGAAAAATAAAATAGTTTTGCCTATTTTTCTGAGCAGTATCTGGCATTATCTGAAGATTATTTTAATTTGAAGAGCTTATGCCTCATCTAAAAGCATTCTTAACAATAAGCATAGACATTACTTTGTTGACAAAGATCTGTCTAGTCAAAGCTATGGTTTTTCCAGTATGTGTGAATTTGAGAGTTGGACCATAAAGAAAGCTGAGCACTGAAGAATAGATGCTTTCAAACTGTGATACTGGAGAAGACTCTTGAGAGTCCCTTGGACAGTAAGGATATCAAACTAGTCAATACTAAAGGAAATCAACCCTGAATTCACTGGAAGGACTGATGCTGAAGCTGAAGCTCCAATACTTTGGCCACCTGATGCAAAGAGCAGACTCATTAGAAAAGACCCTGATGCTGGGAAAGATTGAAGGTGGGAGAAGGGGACGATAGAGGATGAGATGGTTGTATGGCGTCCCCAACTCAATGGACATAGAGTTTCAGCAAACTCTGGGAGATGGTGAAGGACAGGGAAGTCTGGCCTGCTGCTGTCCATGAGGTCACAGAGAGGTGGACATGGCTGAGTGACTGAACAACAACAGCAAAGGACAAGGCTTGCCATTCCTTTTTCCATTTTCCATTTTCCTTTGTCTCAGCAGTCATGAAAGAGAAAAGAGTCCCCTAGATTTTCATCTCTACTCTCCCCTCACCAAGTTCTCCTGATAGAGAGTTTGTTAGTAGATGGAAGGGACCCAGTGGTCATGGCCAGGATGGGGTGGTCTGAGAGCTGTGGCAGGTTTACCTGGGGCTTTGTGAGGATGGTGGGAAATACTTGCTCTCAGTTTCTTTTGGACTCAGAGTGAGCTCTTGCAAAAAAAAAAAAAATGGTGATGTAGAGACAGATTCAGTATGATTAGACTGGACCACTAGCAGATGGTGGACTTTGGAAAATTCAGCAAGGAAAACAGAAGCATGGAATCTATATGACCAACCCATCTTGCTTCCTAGGGCCTGATTTGTCCCACTTCTGCAAGGCTCTTAATCTTGCTCCTCCTCCTCCCCTTCCGCCTTACGTACCCCTGAGATCTCCACCTGACTTGACACCTGCTGCCAAATTTAAGGCAGGAAGAGTTTTGCAGTGTAACCCCCCTCTATTTTGAGTAAGTATTCATCCAGGAGATGCTTCAGCGTGGAACCCCTCTCTCAAATCACTTGACTCCAGCACAGTGTTTCAAGTTAAATCTTTTCTCCCCTCTGATGCTCAAAGTCATTGATATACATCCTTTTCCATTCAATTTGCTTACATTCTGAATACTATTGTTTAAATTATCTGGTATTTAGTTTTCATCAATAAAAACCAATTGAGAGAATGGTTTCATAAGGAAAATAATGTGAGAGATAGTCACTCTCTTCTCTAGGCACTCAAAGCTCTATCAGTGGATTAAGTTCAGTCCTGGGGAGGCTATCCACTTGAACCTAATTCCTATACTCTTTCACATGTATACCTTCTCTAAGAATTATTCTATTATAACACTTCAATCTTGTCTTTATTTATGCCCTACTTATCTCTAGAAATAATGAATTTGTTCACACAAAAAATGACAAATAGAAAAAATTAACAAAATGGAAATGAAAATAGAGAACCCACGGATTACAAGCAACTGGGCAGATTTTTAAAACCCCTACCATCACTGAAAAGGAATATAATACCTAGCTTGAAATTTCCTGGCAGTCAAGACAAAGGAAGAAATATCTGGAAGGAAGAATACCAATTAATCATGAGATAACACTGAGCTTTCTACCAAACTGAAAGAAACTTTTTATATGGGCATTGTCTAAGAGGCAGAGCATGTTTCAGTGGATAATGTTCACCACCAGAGTTTTAGAGATAGCGAAAAATAGGTTCTCACAAAGCCATTTCTCTAGTAACCTTTGGAAAAAGTTCTACAGGGGGCAGAGAGAAAAGAGCAGTTGTTTTGTCAGGGGTGGAAGCAGAGGAACTTTTGCCAAGGAGAATGCAACATTGACATTGAGGGTGATGTTACAAGGTAGAAACAAGAGAATGGGGATTTTCTGAAAGCAAAGGCATAGAGTCTGTAAAGTTCTGAAAATCATTTGTGTGTTCCATGAAGCATCAAAAGCCTGGTAGTGTTGGAACACATAGGGAACCTAAAGATATAGGGCAGTATAGGATCAGGACACGTATCTTGGGTCACCTGCTTTTGGTGGATATTGTATGTTTGCATGGACGATGAGCCAGTGGTGTCTGAATCTTCCAGCTCAATAAGTGATTCTTTTATTGCTCCTAAGCCTATGCTCAACTCATAAGTCAGACCTGCAGTGCTGCTCATGGAGAGCAGAAGATGTGGGTGACTTTCTGTACACAGGTTCAGTGTAGCTTGTGGGAGGCAGGGGCTCTTTTGTTTGTATCCCACAGCCTTTCAAACAAACTCCAGGTTTTCTTGGGTCTATCAAAAGGTTGATGGGGAAGGGGAAGGGGACATATGTTAATGAAACAAGGTTTCCTGTGGCCACAGGTAGTTAAAGGGAGTCGTTCCTCAGTGGACCATGGAGATACCCAGGGACAGCCTGACTCAAGGTGTTAAAGAGGAAGCAATTTGTCTCAAAGTCATGTGCCTCTTAAGAGTTTGGGGACCAAGGATAAGAAGTTGGAGAGCACTTGGTTTGAAAGTCAGGTGATTGTGTTCAATGTGGAGTATAGTTAAACCACCTTGAGTTAATGACTCCATGAGACTTACTAACAGGATGGAGACATAGCTCTTGGTCTCCCATCAGTGGGAAAGGGTCTACATTTATCTGGATCTGGATCTGGATCTAGATCTCCTATGTTGTTCTGGATTTGCACAGAAATTATTAAGCATTTGAAAATCACATAGTGGACGAAACAGCAGATAGTTATTAAGCCTTCAAAATAGAACTTGCATCTAATTTCACAGAAGCAAGGAACGGTGCAAGCCTGTGAGCCTAGTTAGGAGCATGCA
Organism: Antilocapra americana; assembly: GCA_007570785.1. NCBI lineage: Eukaryota > Metazoa > Chordata > Mammalia > Artiodactyla > Antilocapridae > Antilocapra > Antilocapra americana. The sequence goes on from ML662442.1 coordinate 57,501,647, forward strand.
TGTGTGCTCTCGCCTCAGTCGTGTCGGACTCTTTGTGACCCTATAGACTGTAGCCCGCCGGGCTCCCCGTCCATGAGATTCTCCAGGCAAGAATACTGGAGAGGATTGCCATGCCCTTCTCCAGGGGATCTTTCCGACCCAGGGGTCCAACCTGTATCTCTTATGACTCCTGCACTGGCAGGCAGGTCCTTTACCACTAGTGCCACCTGGTAAGTCTAGCCACAAAGAAGGCAAATTCAGCACTCCCACGAAAATATTCTTGGGTTATCCTGAGCTTTAATCCTACTTTCCTTTTGAAGTTTTTCATTTTCAATGAAAAAATCTGGGGCCGGGTTTGAAAATTCTGTAACAGCATACAATCATCATCTAAAAAGGCTTGGCATTGTGACTTGTGAGTGACAGTTCTGACTATTTCTCCAAGGTAAAATTCCCACAAATCACTTATTGATGAATCCATTGCCTGGATGGCAGTTACCATTATAAGATGTTACCAAGAGATATGCTAATTCCTCTCCAGAACATTACTGCTTTATGTACATTGCTAATCATGAGAGGGAGAGCTGTGTTCATTTCTAAGATAAAAATAATCTGAAAGCTAGACATATAATAATCTTTGCCCTGTAAACTCCATTCTATCCTGTGCTCAGGATAATAGAATTTGAAGATATATTCTAATCTGTCAAAGAGAGTCCCAAACTGCATGCATAAATATGAACTAGATATGATGAGCTATTTCCTGAATATAAGTCAGGCATCTTTTGAAGCAGAGTGAACACCTTTGGTTCCCTGATGGTTGAATACATTGCAGCCTTAATTTAATGACTAGCATTTGAATAACCTGAAGAAATGACTGTAACCTCCAAGTTTATCTAAAGGATTGAGCAAAACTTTGCAATAGGAAAACTCAGTCTAGTTGAAAATATCTGTTATTATACAAAGTAACTCATACTCACTGTTATTTCTATTTTTGCTAAAATGAATGCAAATGTCTTTGTCTGTCCTTCAGCATACCTGGGCTGAGGAAGTGGCTCTCTGCATCTTATTACTTGAGATGGTTTTCTTCAAAATTCTTCTTCACTTTTCAGCACTGCTAAGAACTAAAACACGGCAACCAAGAAGCTCATTTAATACAAAAAAAATAAAATTTACTTAGGATGGGAACTGTGAACCATGAACATATTAACATAATTTAGTTGGCAGTAGATTAGTGACTATTTTCACCAGTGGATTCTCGATTATTTTATGGCTTTTACTGCCTTCTAAAGAGTTTTCTCTGTGAAGGTGTCTTCAGAGAAGGGGTACTTCTCAAAGACAGAGAAATCTCCTTAGGCATCCATATGTATTCTTGTCTCCACTTCCCCTGAACACCTTAATGTCTGGCAATGTAACAAGCAAATAGTGCTCAACAGATGGCTATTGAACAAAATAATTAATAATTAAATATAAAGTAGAGCTAGTTGATTCCAAAATTCAGGGGTGGAACTACAAGAGGGCTTCTTTCTTTTCACCATGGAAAAAAAATCACTTTTATTTTAAATTATTTTCATTGAAGCAAAATTATCCCCAGAATAAGGTTAGCAGTTATGAAAAGGAATGGATTACGATAAAGACCCCGTTTCAGCCATAGATGGTCCATTCTATCACTCTCCAACTCTTCTGTGGTTCCTAAATATCTTTATTGCACACCATCACTTCCTTTGAAGATTTCCGAGACAGCAAGAACTCTATTCAGTAGGTTGCTTTGTACTTTAATCTGTAAGTTTTGCCTCTGGAAGTTTTACTTTTCTTACACAGAAAATCACAGCCATTATTAAAAATCACAGAGACAGAGCCAACAAGGGCTTTGATGATGATTATTTTGCCTATAATTGTTACAATGAAAGGAAATACAAAAAATTTCACTGGGGCATTTCAGTGCACATCCCATAGTCTAAGGTATCCAAGGTAAGCTTGGCATCAGTTGCCTTGTTGGTACCTGAATTATTTTGGCACATTTTTCAGTGAACCTTCTCTACTGTTGAAACACCAGTCACACATTGCTTGCCCAAATAAGGTAGAACAAGAACCCCATTGTCACATTTGTAGGTAGGATGGTTTCAATCTGGAAGTGCCAAAAAATCTCAACATGTTTAAACAATGAGGAAATATGTTGGCATTGGCTGGAATACAGAGGTTCACAGACAGGGTAACTTGAGAAATAGTATAATTTAGTGGATCCAGTTTCTTTGGCCTTAGGGTTCTGTCTCTGAATATTCTGTATGTTGTTAACTGTCCCATCCTGAAGGTGAAATCAAAGTGGCTGCATCACTTCTGGACCTTGAATCTATGCAGGGTAATTTGTTGTTGTTCAGTCCCTCAGTCATGTGTGACTCTTTGTGATCCCATGGACTGAAGCACACCAGGTTTCCCTGTCCTTCACCATCTCCCAGAGTTTACTCAAACTCATGTCCATTAAGTCAGTGATGCCATTCAACTATCTTGTTCTCTGTCACTCTCTTCTCCTGCTCTCAATCTTTCCCAGCATCAGGTTCTCTTCCAATGAGTCAGCTCTTCACATCAAGTGACCAAATTACTGGAGCTTCAGCTTCAGCATCAGTCCTTCCAATGAATATTCAAGGTTGATTTCCTTTAGGATTGATTAGGGTTGATCTCCTTGCAGTCCAAGGGACTCTCAAGAGTCTTCTCCAACACCACAGTTCAAAAGCATCAATTCTTCATCTCTCAGACTTCTTTATGGTCCAGCTCTTACATCCATACATGACTACTGGAAAAAACATAGCTTTGACTAGACGGACCTTTGTTGGCAAAGTGATGTGTCTGCTTTCTAATACGCTGTCTAGGTTTGCCATAACTTTTCTTCCAAGGAGCAAGCATCTTTAAATTTCATGGCTTCAGTCACTGTCTGCAGTGATTTGGGGGCCCAAGAAAATAGTCTGTCATTGTTTTCATTGCTCCCCATCTATTTTCCATGATGTGATGGGGACTGCCCTGTTACCACTTTGCCAACAGTATGAAAAGGCAGAGTAGTAATAGAGGAACAAAAATCTGTCCTTTCCCGTGCTCTCTCTTAAGATAGAAAAAATATTTTTCAGAAGCTTTGCCAACATCATCTCACTGTTGCATGCTCAATCTTGAACCAATATTTTACTCAGGAATTATGTCATCACACTCTGAAACTGACATCCCCCCCTGAGTCACATGACTTCTCTACAAAGTGGGGGCAAGAAACAGGCATCAAGGAGAAAACTGTCATTGCCAACCGCATCATCATTGTGCCAGGACTATATATAACAACTGTTAAGACAATTCTGAAGCTTTTAGCTAAAGATGACATTTCTTTCTTTAGAAACTTATCCAAAATAACAAAAAGGATATGAGTATGGGGGCAATAATTCCATATCACATATTATGAAATATCTGCAAAATATTATAAAATCAGAATCAAAATAAATAAGGAGCTTGAGCGATAACACAGACTTTCTCAGGTCACTGGCAAAATACATATGAACTAAAAATATGTCACTTTGGAAAAGCCTCATCCGAAGATTTTGTACTCACCAGAGCAAGATTTGGAAGCTGGGGATTGCCTACAAAAAAAGCAGGTAATGTGATTGACAGAGATGGAGCGACATAAGAGCCAAAGTTCCCAGCTGAGGAGATCCAATATACACATGAAACAGAACATATAACACAGGCAAAAGCACTCAAGTACAACAGAAGAAAATTCTTCTGGAGAAATTGACAGAATTGAATCTACAGGTTGGAAGAAAAACCTCAACCCAGAAAAAATAATATAAAATAATCAATACCAAAGTGTATCCTGATAAGATTACTGATCTTCATGAGCAACAACATACGTATACCTATGGCTGATTCATGTTGATATATGGCAGAAACCAACACAACATGGTAAAGCAATTATTTTCCAATTAAACAAATCATCCACCAATTAAAAATAGATAAAATTTTAAAATTACCAAAAAAGAACAACAACCAAGTGAATGTTAAATTTATCCCAAATAGAAAAATAAGTTTCCAGAAGCAGAAATAATCCAGTTGATAGAACTTACCTGGTGGTCTTGTGGTTAAGACGCCTTAATTTCACTGCAGGGGACATGGTTTTGATCCCAGGTTGGGGAATAAAGATCCTGCCTGCTGTGCAGCATGGTCAAAAATAAATAAATACTTAAATTATCATCTCATCTGTAAAAATCCTTTAAATAATTAAGAAATAATCCACCTGACCCCAGAGGCTTATCCTCAGTAACGGTGTGTCATAAATAGCAGATTAGTAACTGTAAACTTCAAAGGGAGATAAAGTATATTCAAAAATTGAAGGAGGTTAAGAGGAAATTTGGATTTTCTTTGGATTGAATGTGGTCAGGAAGCAGGAAGTAGGAGTAATTTGAGAACTGGGTAGCTAATAATTGTTAAAAGTGAGAAAAAATGAAGCAAAGCTAACATCGTGATTGGTAAAGTGTCAACAATCATTCATGCTTTACAAAATAGGGGGATGTTTGATCGTTTTTGTGGTTTGGACAATGTTCATGTTTTTGTCTGAAGATGGTTTTCTATGAAATTGTTAATACTGAGCTGCAGAATGCCATAGCCTAGTTGTGAATATCAGGCCAGCTCCTGGGGGTTGGGGACTGCCACCTCCCACTCTATTGTCTGTGGTAGAAAGTTGTATTGTGAATATGAATATTGTATGGTGTCTTGGAAATTCTGGTATTCCTTAGAAACTTGCAAATAAAATCACTAATTTACAAATCTGAGTCTAAGATTTTATTATGCTGTATGTCTGCTGTTCTAACTTTGTGAGTATAGGATTTGTGCTGCCCAGTTACAAAAATTGTAATAGTAGTAATAATGACAGCTACCATTTATTGTGTTTAATATGTGCCAGATAGCATATTAAGGGATCTCTACTTGAGTCTCTTTTACTTCTCTTAAAACCCAGTGAGGTAGGTCTAATTATAGATAATTATAAGCTTGGAGAGTGTACATAACTTCCCCAAGGTCACACAAAAAATAAGTGGCAGAAACACAATACCTTTCCATGTCTCTCTAACCTCAAATCCCATGTCATTTCTGTTGGTAAGTGTTAATAAGGTTTCAGAAGCCTGTTATTTTCTATTATCAAAACAAAATAGGAAATGCTAAAAGCAACAGCAGTAGCAGAGGAAATAATAGCATAGGAAGTAAATTTTTGTAAAAAACCTTTGAGACCGCCTCCTTCCCCAAGATAAATTGTTTTTTTTAAATCTCAAATTTATTAGATTACCTGATATTTCCATAATGACTTTCCTTTCATTATCTTGTTCTTTCAGCTGATCCCAAATAATTGCTTTAGAATAACTTTCTTCTTTTCTAGATTTCTTATCCCTCTGGGTAAAATTTAGGTAATAAATTTCTCCAAAGCACAGTGAGGAACCTATCACAGATGATCACAAAGAAAGAAGATCCTGACCTCCGTAACTCAGACAGCCCTCCTCTGCCGGAGCCTTTTGGTAATGGACTGAGAAACTGGGATATCAAGACAAAATACAGTGACATTTTTGGCTGACAATTCTTTCAGAAGATTTTTCTTTTTTGAGTTGCCCTTGAACTAGAGCATGGCATGAAAGACACCATCAGGTCAGTAAAATTTCCCAAGAATTAGCTTACCAAGGAAGCTTTATCTCTTATAAAAGTTTACCCACATGCCCATGAAGGTTCATGACTGCTAAGTGACGGATTAGTGGTTAAACTGCCACAATTTCTCATACCATCTTCCCTGTGTTATATATCTCTTTCCCACACTACTTTCCCAGGTTGATCATGTCTGATTGTCCTCTAGGATGTTGACAAAACAGCAAAGGAGAGAAAAGGGTTTAGGAGTTACAATAAAAAGGGAAGGGCTTCCCAGGTGGCTCAGTTGTAAAGAATCTGCTTGCCAGTGCAAGAGACACAGGAGAAATAAGTTCAATCCCTGGGTCAGGAAGCTCCCCTCGAAGAGAGCATGGCAACACACTCCAGTATTCTTGCCTGGAGAATCCCACAAACAGAGGAGCCTGACGGGCTATGTCCATGTGGTCTCAAATAGTCAGACATGACTGAGCATGCATGTACCCTGCACCATAAACAGGGAACCTGGTTTGGGAGAACCCAGCCTTGCTGGTGTCTGTTATGACCTCAGGGAAACCCATCATTTCCAGAAGAAGGTGCTCTAGCCTGCAGAAAAGGAGATGATTGACTCCAGACAATGCCTGAATGAGCCCTTTGGTTTGAACAATGCAGAATAAAGAAAAAGAATGGGAAATGAGCTGCTCAAGGAACTGGGTGACCCAATCAATGGGAACAAATAATTATTTGAATTTATTTAATTGATGAATAGAGTCGATATTTGTGTGTAAAATTTTTACAGAGGGGAAAGTTTGGGGGCTTTTTTTCTTTTGGTCGAATGTTTAATGCAGCTGTCTCCTATCCCTCTGAGTGCCCGTGATGGCATTCCTTTCTGGGGCCTGGACAGCCAACAGCTCCATTCCCAACCCACTTGACCACAGAAGTCCAGCCCTTTACAAGGCTTCCCTCACTGATTATTTCTAGAACCTATAAGGAATGCTTGGAACTTCTACACACCTGTCCTGCTATACCTTATCACAGATCTATCCCTCAATTCTCCAAAGCATGATTTCAACCAGACAATCATGTTTAAGCCCAATCTTAATGTTGATAAAGAGCCTCCCAGGTGGTACTAGTGGTAAAGAAACTGCCTGCCAATGCAGGAAACATGAGAGACTTTGGTTCTATCCCTGGGTCAGGAAGATCTCCTGGAGTAGGAAATGGCAACCCACTCCAGTAGTCTTGCCTGGGAAATTCCACAGACAGAGGAGCCTGGTGGGCTACAATCTGTGGAGTTGCAGAGTCGGACACACACACATACCCTCCAGGGGTCTATATGACGACCCTCTAGCAATCTTTTTAGCGTCTTTCCCCTTAGGCCATGACCTCTCTCCAAATGCCAGTGCCAACCTGATCCTTTTTCACCCAATCCAGAGGCTTCCTTTCCCTCCCGCGCTCAGAGCAGTCTCTGCTGGGATATAATTCCTCTCCTAAAGGGACAGACTTATCACTGGGATATGAAACTCAGCCCCCTGACTTTTACCACTCAAAAAAAATTTTTTTTTTTGCTCATAGAGCAAAAATAGATATTTTTCTAATACAAAAAAAGGACAATTTTCTCTTAAAGTTGAACTCATATCTCTGTCCCTAGTAGAAGTTTCAGACTTTTATCCCCATTCCTGTCAAAGAATATCCAATCTCAGGTATAGAAAGCACCCTGTAAAATGAGGCACAGAAAATACATCATCGATATTACCATAAAGGTTATCATCTCCATTGTTAAGATAAAAGGCAGCTGATCCTATCAAATTTTCTAAAAAGCAAAGATAAATGTTACTGGCTGTATTTTCCCTAGTATTTTCCTTTCTGGAAAGAAAAATCTTTGTGAAAGATCCTTTGGACCAGAATAATACAGTATTCCTTACATAGAATGGAATTAAATCAATAAGTTAATAAATATTTTAATAACATGAAGGCACTTTTTTTTCTTAGTGAAAACGAATTGAAGCACACTTTCAGCCATCCTTAATCACACAGTGGAAGACTCTTGTGTGCTCTCATGCACGCTGCAGGAGAACTGGGAGCCAGTCGTGTCTCCTCGGTGAAGTCAGCACCACTCAAAGCCATAGTCCTGTGTTTAAAATTCTTACTCAAAAGCTTCTTTTGTTACCCAGCCTCTTCTAACCCCTTCATTTGCCAGAAGCCTTTACATTATTAGGGCTTCCCGGGTGGTTCAGGGGTAAAGAATCCTTCTGCCAATGCCCAAGAGACATAGGTTTGATCCCTGGGTTGGGAAGATGTCCTGGAGGAGGGCATGGCAACCCACTCCAGTATTCTTGCCTGGAAAAATCCTATGGAGAGAGGAGCCTGGCGGGCTACAGCCGTGGGATTGCTAAGTCAGTCACAACTAAGTACACATGCATGCACTTTACATTATTCAATGATTATCTCTGTACCTCATGTTTCTTTTACTTCTTTATGGAATGAGGTTGGAATTCGGTTTTGCCAATTTCATTCAGTGTGGTGTGCTTGTAATTGATGTCAATGGCTTCTTGGCCATCTGCTGTTCTCTTCCCATTCTCCTATTTCCCTTGTTGAGAGGGTCACTTCTTTCGAGTTATGTGACTCCTTTCACACACACTCTTTTGCATCCTGACCTAGTCCCTGGCCATCAAGATGACAGCCTCCTGACTAGTCACATGTAATTCCTTTCCTCTTTTTTCTGAAATCCTCCTGCTCTCATCCCGCTTCCACTTTACCCTCCTTGTCTTACCTTTTATGATGGCTAACAGAGTCAATGTATCATCTGAAATTTGTCTCTAACAGTTTATCATGTGGAGTCATGACCATTAGCCTTTTGAAGTGAAGCCTTACAGCACAGCTTCTGTGAGGTCTCACCCAATTTCTAACCTAAAGGTACCATTGGCTGCATGATCTCATTGGTTTTCATGGGTTTGCCTACTAAATTTTGTCTTTATTTTTTGAAACATCACCCTGATTCATGTTCAGATGTCTGCTTATCTTATTGCCATCTTTAATGTAGCATTCCCATGAAGTAGTAGGAAGGGAGCTGAGCTTGAGATCAGCAAAACCAGAGTTAAAAATATATCCCTTAACACTCACATAGTATTAGGTAAGTTCTTTAACCTCCTCTAAGCCTTAACTTTCTCATGCTTAAAAGGAAACTAATACCAACCTCACCCAGAACTTGTAAAGATTGGATGAGATCATGAGTCTAGGTGTAGACTCCTCAGGTCTGTTTGATTAGCACTTTACTCACATGAAAGGAGCAAGGTTAGCCAAATGATGCTGAAGCACTTTTAGGTAAAACTTGAATACAATCAGATATTTGCTGTCCCATTATCCTCCCATCCATTGCATTTGGAAAGCCTCTAATACCTTGCTTATCTGAGTATAATAGCTCTAGAGCTTCTGTGAAAGCAGAAATTATGGGCAGCATATTAGTATGGAGGTCAGGCAGATAAGGGGAGCTATATTTGCATATCTCAGAAGTCTTCTACTATTCATAGAACAGAACTGATGAGACTGTGAAGTTTATGAGAACCTAAAAGTTCCACTGGATCCCCCACCTCCAACCTATACCAAGTCTTGCCCTGAATCTGCCACCTGTTGGGTAGAAAAGAGAGAAGGAGCCATCTCTACTTTGTAAAGTCAGCCATTAAACAGACCATCCCATGGAGCCTTTGGACACGGCAGCGAAAATAATGCATTATGTTTGCTCTTGCTGAGCACGTAGGGAAGCTTCCCCTGTGAATACAGGGAAATTGAGAAGCACACAAAGAATTTTGAGTAAGACCATTTCCCATTTTAAGCCTCATTATATGAGAATATTCCACTCTAGAGAGCAGCAGTACACTCAGTCTCTCAGTTCTTTTGGAGTTTGTAATGCTCTTCCTACCAAAAAGTCTTAATGTACCATTCAGAATAAATTCTCCTCTCTCACCTTGCATCATAAATTCCAATCATGTTGATATCTGAAAGGCTTCATTGTCACACTAATTTTTGAGAATGATCATTTTTACATACTCACTGTGTACCAAGTACTGGGTTAGGTACACAGCCATAAAGATTATATCATGCAGTTAGAGTTATCAAAAGCTTATACTTTAGGTGGACTGCTAAGAAAAATGTAAAAGAAGAAATAAAAAGCATAAATTCAATGTAAGCAGATCAGTACAGAGGATTAGAGGCAGTAGAACTCCTTGTGGGGTTGGTTGTTGCAGCATAGTATGCTAATTCTTTCTCCCATACCCCCAACACTCTTGGCACCTCCCACAGTATTTGGCCTTCTTCCATTAGAAATGCAATTCTGAACTTTAGCTGGGATCAGACTCTCAGCCTCCCTTGCAGCTAAGTGCAGTCATGTGACTAAGGACATCCAATAAGATGTGAATGGTAAATAGTGTGTGCAACGTCCAAGTCACACTCTTCAAAAGAAGCTGCTTCACCCCCAATTTTCTCTTTTGTCTTAACTGTGGTCTGAAATTGTGCCTTTTGCTCCTACTGAAGCTCTCACCATGTGAATGAATAAAGCAACAGGATGGATGATCTCTGAATCATCTCATAGACAATATTCACCAAGTCATTCCAGACTGCCTGCCAGCCTCTAGATTATTACATAGGAGAGGAAAATGAATCTCTTATTTGAGTCGTTAAATGCTTTAGTCCCTTTATTATGGTGGCTTAACCTGTACTGAGTAAAAGGGAAGCTTCATGATGGAATGGTTTGAAGGGTGGCTCAGATTTAGATTAAAGGAAAGTGAAAATGAGAGATGGGAGGAAGAAAGAAAATGAGAATCCCCCCTTGAAGCAGAAAAAATAAGAACAAAGATGTGGATACTGATAAGCTTGGAGGGGGGTTGATGGATTGATCTTGTTGAAGCTAAAGGTGCTTAATAAGAAGAGGAATAAAAGACAGAGGTTAAGTTTAGTTTTGGGCCAGATTGTGGAAGCACTTGAATAAGTAAAGTAAAATTCTTCACATGGAAAAAGGTATCAAGGTTTTATTAGAAAATCTGTCTGAAGGGCACTGAATGGCCAGAGGCAGCTGGGAGAGATATTCACCTAGGGGAGTCAAGGAAAGATGGATCTGAACTTGGACGAAAAGGAAGAACTGATTCTAGGGAGACATTTGCTGGCCTTGGAGATTATTTGGATAGGTAGAGGTGAGGTTTTGAGGCTGCATGACTGGAAGACAGCAATGTCACATAGGAGGTACTTCAAAAATATGCATATAAAGAAAGCTTCAGTTTCTGAAGATAATAGCAGTGCATCCATGAAGAAATATCCAAACATACCAGCAGAAATACAGAATTAAAGCTTTGGGGATCTGTTCAGATTGGAGATATATAATTAGAGGAATCCAAAAGAGAGATAAGGAAGACTAAGGGATTAAGCTGTAAGAAAGGGATGACAAGGAGGTAGATAGAAAGCAGAGTTACTGAAGTCAAAGGAGATTTTTGATGAAAAAAGAGGGAGGGGGCTAACTGACACAGAGTAGGTGACAGGGAAGGTAATGATAGAAAGAAATTAAACTTGGATTCTGCATTCAGGTTCTCTTTTCCTATATATCCTCATGTCTAGCTTTACTTAAAATCTTTTTTTCCCCTAAAGTCTGTTCTTTTTAATTTTTCTCTGCTGCCAAGACACTCATCACATCCTGCCTTGATTTACACAAACTCCTTCTCATTGGCCTCTTTCTCATCGGTTCCCTACTCCAGTCTTTGCCAACTGTGACTGCCAAGTCCGTTTTCCTTTCCTGCTGTTCAGACTCTGTTTCTCCCACTCTTCTTTGGCTTCTCTTCACCTGCCAGCTTCCCCACAACTCTGCACCTGCTTACAACTCTTTCCCATCCCTCCTGCAGCCCCCGGCCCACACCCCACCCCTTCCTGTCACCCTGTCGACTCCTCTGGCATCTTGAGACAGCAGATTCAGGCACTGGTAACTTCAGGCCAACGCCGTACGTCATCCTCCCACACAGAGCTCCCTACTTGTGCACATCGATGCAGCTCCTATTCCTGCTGCAAAGAAACCCAGCACATCCACTCCCTTTCTGAAGCTTGCTCACTCTAATAATTGTATGCTGCATGCTGCTTTTCCCTAGAGTATATAAAAGACTATTGCTTGTATTGTACGGTTTTCTGTCCCTACTACCTCTAGGGTCGTATATTGTTTGTTCTGGAAGAACATGATTTCATTACTGTCAGATGATTTCTTTTCCTTGTAAAGCATTTTATTGGTGTTACCTGGGGGTACTGAATAAATAATACAAATCTCACAATGCCCAACCGGTTGGTCCAAAATCACCTTGAGTTTTATCTCAGATACCTAAAACCGTATCTGTCAGAAAAGGGAGAAGATTAATACACAGAAAGGAAGCTGTGATGCTCCTATTGCCCTTGACAAATGATGCATGCCAGAAAAAAAAAAGTATCCTAGTGAAAAAGAAGCTCATTTGGCATTGTTGGTAGTTCAGCATAATTCCTCTAAGTGACAGAAACATTCCTCAAGGACATATCTACTGTCATCATATAAAACAAATGTTTGTATTACTACCTTTGGACTTTTACTCATGCAAGTTTCACTTAGAGATAGTAATGTACTTTGTTTTTGGTGAAACTACTCACTACAGAGCCTAGGGACTCTTATTATTTCAAATAAGATCTATATTTATAAATACATGGACAGGTACAAAAAAATAATAAGCTAGTACACATATCTCTAAGAACACAATTGAAATAATTGTTACTTAGTCCTAAATTTTCTTGTTGAATACCTACCATTTATTCAAATGCACAGGGTATTTTCACAAAATGTAGAAGTTGAATATCAAAGAAAGATATGTTCCCTTCTGCAATTTATTTCCTTTAAATGGTAAAGAAAAAACCTTGATATTCTACATCCTAGTTTCCTTTTCAACAAGAATCAGAAAGCTGTCAAAGACAAACTGTTTTCCATCACACAAATGACTTGATCACAGATAATAAAACTGCACAAAACTCCAAGTCTAAATAACCATGTAAATGGGTTCTATGTTTTTTTGAGACAGATGGTGGATCACAACAGTGATGGGTTATGAATTCCAAAAAGATTGTCTTCCAGAATATAACCAAAAATGACTGGAGAAGATTTAAAATATAAAGTGGAACAACAACAACAAAAAAAGCACATCAATTTTCAAGAGATCAAGAAGACAGAAACAGAGAATATATGGATTATATTAGAGTCACTCTGGGAAGAAACCCATTTTGAGTTGAAACATTATGCCTATGTTAACTGAATAAAATTGAAATGCATTTAAACAGGATGAGTAATTCCATGACATATTCAAGACTGTAGAAAACTGCAACCTACTCTATCTATCAATCACCTTATCATTTGCTGCTGGTCCCAAAGTATGCCCAACAGCCTCTGTCATTGTTGGGAACTCAATCTTTGGTAGCTCTTAACTACATAATATGAGAGTGAATTAGGAACTATTATGGATAAGAATTAAGGTCTGATTAATGAGAGCTTGCATTTCAGTAGGACTCAAAAGAATGCAGATTAATGATTAAACTACCCTATTCTAGGAAAGCATCAAAGTCATTGCCAAAAAGCCAATAATAAGTGAATTCCAGGAAAGCATGGGCAAATGTGATAAAGCAGAAGAAAAAAATCAGGAGTGCCAATTTCAACATGGACTCCCTTGATATGTATACTTAGGCCACTGGGCAGCATTTTTTCATGTGTATTGTATACACATAAACCATCACCTCTTCCTGCATACACCTCCAGTCTCATCTCCCACTACTCGTTTCCCCTTTCTATACACTTCAGCTCAGTTAACCCTTCTTCAAGATGTGTCACATTACTTTCTGACTCAGAGGCTTCACAAATACTGTTCCCTCTGCCCAGGCTCCCTTCCTCATTAAACAGGGCAACTCCTATGGAGGCTTTATGTCTCCTTTAATGTCATTTCTCTTCCTACAGCTTCACAGAAATTGGCAGGTTTCTTTCAATATGTTCATCTCAGTTGTAGTTAAGTTTGCAGTTAGTTTTAATGGCTGTCTTGGATAATTGACTAACTCAAAGAGAAGGATCTTATCTTTTGTTGGGGGCACAGTCTGTATTCCTAGTGCCTAGTACAGCTTCTGGCCCATAGGAGTAGCCCAGTGAATGTCAGTTAATTGACAGGATAAACGAAGGAGTCTCTTGGTGAGCAGGGTGTCATTTGAATGCTGCACAAAATCCAGCTGCTGCATATGCAGACCAATGCTTTGGGGTCCAAGAGGAAGTCCTCTTTTTGGTGTGGAATTGCTTGGCTTTTCTTTACCTCCTGGATCCAGGACTGTGTGTGTGTGTGTGTGTGTGTGTGTGTGTGTGTGTGTGTGTGTGTGTGAGCGTGCTGTTTTGGGTAACATATGTCTGGAGTTTAGGAGTAGATGAGGACTAGAAGATGCTTCCAGCCTGGTCTACCTTGAAAGGAAAGTGATGGGTCCCATCTATAGCAGTTACACCCACATCTCCACTTCAGAGAGTCACAGTATACATATAGCATGTGTATACATATAGTCTTGCACAAAAGCCTTCAACTCATTCAACCATGAAAACCTATTTTTCAGAAAACATGTGTCCCTCAGGATACTCTAAGGCTGCTGTATCAAACAGTCTCTAACCCTTAGTGGCTTAAAAATAACGTGGTTTATTTCTCTTTCACACTGCACATTTACTGTTCATTCACTGGAGATCCTGTCCTGCATGGTCTTCACTCTGGGATCCAAGGTGTTCGAGCAGCTAACTTGTGAGCATTTCTGGTTGTTTTAACAAAGTGAGCTCTGGGTGTTTCCACAGTGAAATGTTCTAGACTGAGAATGACATTTGGAATTTGGGCTCGTAACTCATGGACCAGAACTAGTCACGTGACCACACCCAGTCACAAGGGTCTGAGGAGGTACTGCCTTCCCATATGGCTGGAAAAGAGATAGTCGGAAATATTCACTAAATAGCACTGACAACTAAACCTCCTAACCTGACTGAACACTAACAGTCATTGAAGTACAGTTGGAAATGACTGCTGTTCATGGTTTTGAAAATAAGAAACGACAGTGAATACTATGGAATGTTTAGCATCTATGCTAAAGTTGTATGACTATACTTAGTCAGGAATAAGAAATAGGAAGGTTTATTTTTTTTCATACTTATCTGGGGGAAAGAGGAATGTCTCTCTCACACACCACACACACAAAACAATTCTTTTGGAAGATTTTATGAAAACAATTTCTTTTCACTTAGTCTCTAGTGGAATTCCTACAACAGATAACAAAATCATTTCCCAGCCAATTCTTCATTGCTTCTCTTAAATACCAATGCGTTATAACAAAAGGCATGGAAAATTCCACAACACAGCCTATGTCTAAGCTACCAGAGGGAGGTATACCATAAATGTCCATTCACAATGTCTTCTTCACAGATGTCCAGAGTTAACAAATCCCATAATTCCAATAAAGTTGGCATACTATTCATCTAGACAAAAAATTAAGTGTATTTTGTACTTACTATCATAGCCTCTGAAAATTAATTTTTGATGAACTCTACCAAATCAAATTATCTAATGTCTTAGTATCTTGGTTGATAGTTGATCACCACTGTGTCAATTAATGACACAGCAGCGGTTAACGAGAAGAAGGCAGCAATGGCACTGAGATACATTTTGAGATGTTACCACCTGCATGGCAAACACAATGAAGGCACTTATCAGTAGCCATGCAAAATTCCTTAATTCACTGTTTCTATAAATTACAGGGCATGTTAAATTCTTGTCATTTACTCAGCCATCCCCAAGTGCCTTCCCAGTTCTTCATTATATACTCTTTCGATATGCGATCATAGTTAAATGGCTTAATACATGTAAAATGGTTTAAACAATGCTTGGCACTTGTTTTCACTATTATTATTATGTCTTAAAAGTGATGCTTTGTATGTCTCCT
Source organism: Antilocapra americana (assembly GCA_007570785.1). Lineage (NCBI taxonomy): Eukaryota > Metazoa > Chordata > Mammalia > Artiodactyla > Antilocapridae > Antilocapra > Antilocapra americana. The sequence goes on from ML662442.1 coordinate 57,517,241, forward strand.
GCCCTTCAGGGATAAGAAAATTTGGTCTGCTTTAAGCAAGTTCAATCCATTGCTTCCAGTGAGGAGGTCTAACATGCAAGGTTATCTTCTATATGGTTTTTTTTTTCTTGTTGAGGACAGAAGAGGCAAATCACCTTAGAAGTGATCAAAGTGATTAAAAATGTATTTAAAAAAATTTGTGTATGTACCTTTAGATAAAGTGATTATCTGAAATGGTAAATGTTGAGAACAAATTTTAAAAAATTTTGATAACTACACCACCAAGATGCACTGATTAAAAAAGCCCCTTCTCGGAATGGCAAAACATACTTAAAGTCATGGAAGAAAACAATCTACAACCCCGATTACTGTACCCAGCAAGGATCTCATTCAAATTTGAAGGAGAATTCAAAAGTTTTTCAGACAAGCAGAAACAGAGAATTCAGCAACACCAAACCAGCCCTCCAACGAATGCTAAAGGATCTTGCCTAGATAGGGAACACGGATGGGGTAGATAATCTCGAACCCAAAACAATAAAATAAATGGCAACGGGATCATACTTATCAATAATTACCTTAAATGTAAATGGGCTGAATGCCCCAAACAAAAGACAAAGATTGGCCGATTGGATACAGAAACAAGACCCCTATATATGTTGTCTACAAGAGACCCACCTCAAACCTAGGGACACAAATAGACTGAAAGTTAAAGGCTGGAAAAAGATATTCCATGCAAATAAAGACCAAAAGAAAGCAAGAGTGGCAATACTCATATCAGATAAAGTAGACTTTAAAATAAAGGCAGTGAAAAGAGATAAGGATGGACATTACATAATGATCAAAGGATCAATCCAAGAAGAAGAAATAACAATTATAAATATTTATGCACCTAACATAGGAGCTCCACAATATGTAAGGCAAATGCTAACAA
>ML662442.1:57518550-57761517 GCA_007570785.1 Antilocapra americana
AAAAAAAAAAAAAGAATGAGTTTCAACTTGGGTTGCCACTGGATTTGAAAGTAAACATTCATAGAAGCAGGGAGGTCCTGGTCTGGTGTGCCCTGCCTTTCGGAAAGGTCTCAGAAGGAGTAGGGGGGCAGGGAGATGATGACATGGAAAAGAGGGTTAACCCGAACCTGTTTGCTAAGAGTTTGTGAGAAGCTGTTGGGCACCGCTGAAGTCCTGCTTCTGCTGATTGCCTGAATTACAATAAACACCTAATGAATAAAAAAAAAAAAGCCCCTTCTCATATTACATTACCTTCAGACTATAATAAATCACTTACAATACTGTTAAAGTATTTAACTATAGATTTTATTTTTATAATAATGAATCTGATATGCTCTAACTTCCTTTGGTTTGTTATACATCATCCACGCATCATTCATTCCATTCACTTAAAGCATCATCTTCATGTACAGGTATTTCAGTTGGTGACTGGTCAAGAGAAGTTGAATCTTTGTATCTCATTGAACTCAGCTCAGACTGTATCTCAGTTGTTGAGGCCTTTGCCCCCCAGAAATCTTTGACTGCAGTCCTGAAAGAAAAAAATTTTTAATATTTTTGAAATGAAAATGAAAACTTTAGCTTTCTTTATACAGAAGCACCTCCTTGTTGTTGTTTTTCAGTCACTAAGTCATCTGATTCTGAAACCCCACGGACTGTAGCCCTCCAGGCTCCTCTGTCCATGGGATAACCATGGTTAAGAATACTGGAATGGCATGTCATTTCCTTCTCTGAGGGATCTTCCCCACCGAGGGACTGAACCCAGGTATCCTGCGTTGGCAGATGGATTCTTTACTGCTAAGCCACCAGGGAAACCCGTAGAAGTCCCTCATTGTCAGGATTTATTTTTATTTTGCAGCACATCAGCTACACTGTGATAGCAGATGAGTCCGCCGATGTACCAGGGGATGATACTCATGTAGGTATTAGAAATACTCTCAAATGATGAACTAGTTGTTTATAATAGCCATGTCTTAAAGTTGTGATTATTTTCAACTAGACAACACAAATATTAATTCAATAAACTATCTGCTTTAACAACTACTACATAAAATTGTGAAAACTGCATTTAAACGTTTTCTCATGGCTGGGGATCAAGTCATGAGATCAGGTAGCTTGAAGCAGGATTGTCTCAGGAAGGATGAAGAGAGTTGGACAGTCTTGAAACCTGCATGAGAAGCATAATGGACAGGGCCTTAGATTCACTGGACAGGGAGGGGGAGACAGGCAGATTTTTTTATCAAGGGTGATGGTTTAGTTGCAGTTCTTCACCTACCAGTTTATAATTATGAAGATCAGTACAAAGATCACAAATATGCAGATAATAACTCCTATGGTCAGCACAAAAACTAGAACTGCATCAGTGTCTGGTCGGCTTGCTCTTTTCATCTGTAATTCTAGAGAAAAAAAACACATAGTGATGATTATTACTATTGGAAAAAAAAAGGAAATGAACATCTAAATGGGAACTTTATATCTGGGAAAAAAACTCCAGAAATATACAAGAAGAATTAGTGGAAAGTGTTAATGAACTTTCTCTGCACGTCAGAAATGTTCTTTACAAACATGCAGAAAGGTTCAAAGAATCTGACAATAAACATCCTGCATTTCTACCACCTAGACACTACCATCAACATTTTAACTATCCTTCTATTCATGCTTCTATCAACCCACTGATCCAACTTTTATTTTTTTGGACACATTTCAAGATAATTTGCTAATGTCTACACACGTCTTACAAAATTCGAGAGAATATCATTAACTAGAGTTCAATATTTGTTTATATTTTTTCTTTTGAGGTAAAATTATGGACCCTAAATTGAACAACAATCTTAAATATGTTATTTATTTAGTTAAGGCAAATGCAAACACACATATGTAACTCAAATCCCTAAAAACATATAGAATATTACTCTACCCCAGAAAGTTTCCTTGAGCCCCTCCCAGTTTATCCCTGCCCAAACCTTCAGGCACAACTACTGCCTTGATTTTCTTTTCCACATTGATTGGTTCTGCCTAATCTAGAATTTCATAGAAATGGAAACATTCATTATACTTTCTTTTGTGTAAGGCTTTTTAACTCAGTATGTTTTGGAGATTCAACCATAATTGTTGCATGTATCAGTAGTTTTTTTTCTTTTTTATTACTGGGTAGTATGCCTCAATTATTCAGTCTCCTGATGGACACCCACACTGTTTCAGTTTGAGGTTACTATAAATGAACTGCTATGAACATTCTTATACAAGTCATTCTGTGAGCATACATTTCCACTTCTCTTGGATAAATACCTATGAATGGAAATGCTGGGTCACAGGGTAGAGACATGCTTAGTTTTCTAAAGAAATTACAGGATCTGTTCCCAAACTGGTCATACTTGTTATACATGGTTTACTAAATTTTTTCCTGGGTTTTATCTTTTCATTTTTCTAGTGATTCCTTTTCAAGAGCTGAAGTTTTAAATGTTTTAATGTAAGTTTCAGGTGTACGGTATTATGATGTGATATCTGTATACGGTGACTCCCACCACAAGTCTAGTTACCATCCACCAACATAATGTTGCCTCTCCCCCATCATCCATTTCACCTACCCTAACCCCCTTCCCCTCTGGCAACCAAAAATCTGGTTCTCTGTATCCGTGAGTGTGTTTCTGTTTTATTTATTTTTTTAAATTCAACATATGAGTGAAATCTTTATATTTGTCTTTCTCCATCTATCTTTACTTTACTTAGCAATAACACTTTCAAGGTTCATCCATGTTGTTGAAAATGTCAGGATTTCATTCATTTTCTGGCTGAGCAGTATTCTATTTTGTGTATGTGTGTGTGTGTGTGTGTATATATATATATATATATATATATATATATGAAACATCTTCTTTATCCATTTGTCCATCAGTGGGCAGTTGGGTGGCTTCTATATCTCGGCTATTATAAATAATGCTTCAGGGAACACAGAGGCGCATATGTCTTTTTGAATTAGTGTTATGTTCTTTGGATAAATATACAGAATCAGAAAACCTGTGTTCTATGGTAGTATTATTCTTAATTTTTTGAAGACTCTGCATACTGCTTTTCATAGTGGCTACACCAACAGTGTACAAGGGTTCCCTTTTATCCACATCCTCTCCAACATTTGTTATTTTTTGTCTTTTTGATAACAACCATTCTAATAGGTATAAAGTAGTATCTATGGTTTTGATTTGCATTTCCCCAACTAGTGATGTCAAGCATATTTTATGCATCTGCTGACCATCTGTATGTCTTCTTTGCAAAAACTGGCTATTCAGATCCTCTTCCTGATTTTTATCAGGTTTTTTTTTAATGTTGATTACTGTGAGTTCCTTATACATTCTGGCCTATTAACCCCTCATCAGAGATACCATGTACAAATATCTCCCCCCATTCCATAAGCTGTCTTTTTGTTTTGATGATGGTTTCCTTTGCTGTGCAGAAGCTTTTTAGTTTGAAGTAGTCCCATTCTTTATTTTTGCTTTTGTTTCCCTTGTCTCTGCAGTTAAACCTACAAAAACATCGCTAAGACCTATATCAATAAGGTTACTGCCTATGTTTTTTTCTGGAATTTTATGATTTTAGGTCTTACATTCAACTTTAATCCATTTTGAGTTTATTTCTGTGTATGGTATAAGACAGGGACCCTCCTTTATTCTTTTGCATGTGGCTGTCAAATTTTCCCAATACCATTTTTAGAATATGAAGTTTTAAATTTTATGAAGCCTAATTTAACAATATTTCCTTTTATGGTAACTGTTTTTTGTCATATCTAAAAGGGAAGCCTTGCCTACTTCTGAATCATACAGATACTCTTTTATGTTTTCTTTTTTAAGCTTGATGAGTTTAGCTTTCATTAATACATTTAGGACTGTAACACATCTCTTAATTTTTGTTTATGTCTTAATATCCAAACACCACTTTTAAATCAGCATTCTCTCCCATATCTGTCTGCTCTTCCTTATTAAGGAGACAAAACAAGTCTACTGTATGTATTATAACACTGCTACATTGTAAGCTGATAAAAATGCAATTTATAGCAATTATTACTTACTTTGTGAATTATATACCTTTCTTATGGCTCTTCCTGGTCCCTAAATCATAGACTCATAAAAGATTCATGTGGGGAAAGTCCAGAAAGATCATCTGATACAACTTTTATACATATAAGTAAACCAACATCCAGGGAGATTTAATAATTTGTGAAAGCTATGTTTTATGTATTTTAATACTTTAATTTTGATAAGTACCACACTAACAGGAGCTTCCTAGGTGGTACTAGTGGTAAAGAATCTGCCTGCCTATGCAGGAGATGCAAGATTCACAAGTTTAATCCTTGGTTCAAGAAGATCCCCTGGAGAAGGAAATGGCAACCCACGCCAGTATTCTTGCCTGGAGAATTCCATGGACAGAGAAGCCCAGCAGGCTACTGTACATGGAGTCATGAAGAATTGGACATGACTGACTGCACACACACACGATACTCTAACAGACTTGGTCTCCTATTCAAGCAATCTCAACTACTTATTCATCTTGATTTTCCTTCTCTTCTTTAAACACTATGAAGTACAATTTTCCATTTTTCTTAGTAGTTCAAGAGCTATAAACTCATTTTAGTAATCTCACTAAATACTTCCAAGTATGATAAACAATTTAAAAAAGTTAAAGTTAGTCACTCAGTTGTGTCCAACTCTTTGTGACCCCGTGGACTGTAGCCCACCAGGCTCCTCTGTCCATGGAATTCTCCAGGCAAGAATACTGGAGTGGGTTGCCTTGCCCTCCTCCAGGGGATCTTCCCAACCCAGGGATCAAACCCAGGTCTCCTGCATTGCAGGCAGACTCTTTACTAACTGAGCCACCAAGGAAGCCAATTTATATCATATTTATATTCTAACATTGTTAAATTTAAAAAGTTTCTAACTTTTGATAATTTTAGACTTATAGAAGGAGTGGAATTTTTAAGCTCAAACCAAAAAAAAAAAAAAGACTTTTAGGATTAAAACTTGAGGGGAAGAAATGCAAAATTTCTTTCCATTTATCCACTACCCTGAAATACTCGTCAAGAGAGGTGGAAAATGAGAGGTATCAAGATTCTGGTTCATTTTAATGGTAGTCTTCTTGCAAGGGTCCCTTAGAGTACTTTTATGTCTGATAAAAAATAGTTTCCATTTCTACTGAAATTTTCTAATGAAAAACAGACTGAATTTTGATGCTCTTACATTTTAGAAAAACTAAGCTTATGTTTGTATTAATTTTTGACGGCCACCATAACAAAGTACCACTAACTAGGGGACTTAAAAGCAACAGAAATATCTGTGATCTCACAGTTTTGGAGGATAAATGTTTGAACACCAGGCATTGGTAAGCCACTGAGCTCTCGCCAGTGGCTCTGGGAAGGATCCTTCCTTTACTCTTCCAGGCTTTGGGAGCCCCAGATGTTCCTTAGTTTGTGACAGCGTAACTCCAGTTTCTGTGTCCATCTTCACATGGCTGTCTTCTCCCCATGTGTCTTTTAGTCTTCACATATTCTCTCTCACGTTCTGTGCTTCTGTGTCCAGATTTCCCTCTTCTCATGAGGACACCAGTTAAACTGGATTAAAAGCTCACTCTTCTCTAGTATGTAAGATCGTGTCTTAACCAAATTAATTACGTATGCAACAACCTTATTTCCAGACACCATCACACTCTTAAGTTCCAGGAGTTTGGACTTGAAAATATCTTTTTAGGGGAACATGATTCAATCAAATAATCCCTAACTATACAAGACAATTATTGTGGAAGTGAAAAATCTGTCATATGAGGGAATGGATGGGGCATTTTCATTCATTAAACCATATCTACCCTGAAAATATTTCAATCATGTATTTGTTTCAAGCCAATACCATACTGTGAGGACATTTATAGCCAAAACATTTGCCTGATGTTTAAAACAGCCAAAAGGGTCTGTCACAGCAGTATACCCAATTGTCCTTTTTAAAAGCAACTAACAGATACCAACATATTCTGAAAATATTTTGTCATCTAACCAGTGCATTTGCTGAGATGGCAGAGCCACTCCACCAGTCCTGGATAGCTACAAGAGAGAAAAGTCAACTTGTCTCACGCTTGCTGACCTTGGGGACTGTGCCCCAGTCCTTAGCTTACACCTGTTGCCTTTGAATCACAGGAAGAGCTAGCCACTACTAAGCAGTCCTAACAAGGACCAAGCTGGGGCACACAAACTGAGAAAGGCTCTCGAAACCTTTAATAGCCTGAACTGTGACTCACTAAGATCTTTTTTAGTTGATGATATTTGGTTCTTTTTTGCCTTTTATTGACATTATTCTTTTAATAACACCTAGTATATCCCAATACAGGAGTACGGTTATTAGCTTTCACTGTAAAGATTTTCTAAGGACACTGAACAATACATCAAAGAAAGTTTACAGTTTATTTTTTTAAATCACCTCCAAAATGCCTCAGCTTCTTTACAGTTAAATAAAGGGTGTCGTATTTCATGGTATCTCTAGACTGAAGCTTAAGTTCTTTACTTGGGATTGAGAAATAGCCTCAAGAAATCCACAAAATCTTGTAAAATTACAGGTAACTTTCGCCATATTGTAAATGTGGGTATTTTTCTAGGAAAAGTCTCCTAAGCCTTGACTGGAGCCTCAAAAGAACTTCTGACCAAATCTCCCACACCCCCAACAGAGATGACAACAATAAAAATGGTTAAGAGCAACTCAACAAAAGGAAATAATTATTTGGATATAGAAGACATCATAGTTTAAACTGAAAAGACATGCACATGGACCCTTTTTGCACAGTTTCTAACATAAAATTAGGTTCAGGTTAAGATTTGCCTTTTGCGACCTTTACTGAGGACTGCATTGCTGCTGCTGCTGCTGCTGCTGCTGCTGCGTCGCTTCAGTCATGTCCGACTCTGTGCGACCCCACAGACGGCAGCCCGCCAGGCTCCCCCGCCCCTGGGATTCTCCAGGCAAGAACACTGGAGTGGGCTGCCATTACCTTTTCCAATGCAGGAAAGTGAAAAGTGAAAGTGAAGTCGCTCAGTCGTGTCCGACTCTTAGTGACCCCATGGACTGCAGCCTACCGGGCTCCTCCGTCCATGGGGTTTTCCAGGCAAGAGAACTGGAGTGGGGTGCCATTGCCTTCTCCAGAGGATTGCATTACTGCTTTATAAAAAATTTCTTCAAATGAATAATTTTTTAAAAGATACATTTTCACATAATATTTCTTAATCTTATTTTGTGTGCTGTGCTAAGTCGCTTCAGTCGTGTCCAACTCTGTGATCCTATGGACTGTAGCCCACCAGGCTCCTCTGCCTATGGGATTCTCCAGGCAAGAATACTGGAGTGGGTTGTCATGCCTAAATTTTTGTTACACATCCATGAGAATTCTATGTATTCATTTTTGCCTCTGTGAAAGAAGTGAAAGTAAGAATATAATTCAAATTAAAGGACTGCCCTTTGGGAATTCTTCAGGAATACACCAGTTTCCCAAAGTGAGGTATATCTGACTCTACTTTGCGAAAATAAAAATGAAGGGAAGTGAAGTGGTAGTCACTCAGTCATGTCTGACTCTTTGCAACCCCATGGACTGTAGCCCTCCAGGCTCCTCTGTCCATGGAATTCTCCAGGCAAGGATACTGGAGTGGGTAGCCACTTTCTTCTCCAGGGAATCTTCCCAACCCGGGAATCAAAGCTAGGTCTCCCACTTTGCAGGCAGTCTTTATCATCTGAGCCACCAGGGAAACCCATACTACCTTGTAGAAAAGTCTTAATGGTATAAAATTAGTGGTTCCCAAAATGTGATCTCTGGACCAACAGCAACTAGGAACTTTTCAGAAATGGAAATTTTTGTGCCAGCCTCACTCAAGATCTACAGATGCAGAAACTACGGGAGCTGGGCTAGTGATCTGTGTCTCAACAAGATCACCATGTGATTCTGATGCTCTCTGAAGTTTGAGATATAAGCAAGTGAAAATGTTGCTGGGTACTTACCAGTCGTTGTATAGATTGTGAATCTAATAGATGCTACTATTTCATTATTATCCAATGTTTCACACTCAAAAGCCTTGGGATGAGTATCCCTGTGAACCTCTAGGATTGCTGAATCATTTGCAAGTATAATGGCTTGCTATTTTAAAAGAAAAAAAGATATCAATATTCTTCATGAAAACCTAAGATCAGAAAATAATTTATTTCTTATAACAAAGTAAGGGTCACTTTCTCTCAGTCTAGGATAGTAATTAATTATACACATGTATCTTAAAGTCAGACAGAACAAGTACCAACTTCCTGCCTGTGTAAATCAGAATGAGTTAGTCTCTGCATCTCAGCTACAGCTGGTCCTCCAAATCTTTGGGCTCCACACCAGCAGATTCAACAAACCATAGATTAAAAATACTCAGAAAAAAAAATTTTTCAGAAAGTTCCAAAAAGCAAAATTTGAATTGGTTACATAGTAACTCTTTACTTGGCATTTATATTGTATTTATAAATACTTATACAACATTTACATTATATTATAAATAATCTAGAGATGATTTAAAGTATATGGAAGGAAGTATCCATTATATGCAAAAACTATACCATGTTATATAAGAAAATTGAGCATCTCTGATTCTGGTGTCTGAAGGGGTCCTGGAATCAATTCCCTGAGTATACTGAGAAACCGTTGTACTTATCTGCAAAATGGGTATAATGATGGGGAATTATCTCATACATTGTTTTATGAGTAAAAGAAACTCTAGCAGTTGGTGTATATCTGGCATTTAATAAGCCCTCAACTAATGTTAGCTACTGTTAATCACTATACAAGTATACATACAAATGAAAACCTTGGTTCCAAAATACAGCACTTTATATAAAATAGATGCTTCTAAGTTCTGATAATAGCTGGCCCTAAGATGTATATAAAGTTTTAGCCCTACTAAGAAATGAAAAAAAAAATTAAATCTCAATAATAATAAAGTTGTATGATTTTTACTTCATTTTTGCAAACTGCTTTTGAAGAGAGAGTGCTCTGAGAGTCATCAAGCATTGGGAAACAAACCTTATCACTCACTGGAAAGCATCAAACTACACACACTCATTACTTACCTGGTCTGGCCTTAGAAGTCTCCAAATATATTTGAAACGGTTTTCAGGAGATGTATGAACACATGCAAGCCTAACATGTTCAAGGCTTTCTGAAATTGGTCTACCCCCTGAAAAAAAATTACATACATATATACCAATGGGCCTTGTGAATTGCTTTATACACAATACTACGTTTAAAAGCCACCTCCAATTTTAAAAGAAATTACATTCTGGAAGTCAGTAAACGTATTACTGGAAATCTGACTGCAGAGGAGCAGAGTCATCATGGGTGCAACGATAAAGTCACTGAAGAAGCAAGTAAACACCATTCCTGTCTGTTCCTTTGGCAAAATAAACTACAGAGAAGAGATAAGGGCAAACTTGTAAGGGTAAGGACAAACTACTTCATGATCTACTAAACTTTGAGATATACTTACTAGTGGCTGCCAATTTTCTGGTTAGGGACAACCCCGCCCTTGTCCACCTCTTTCTGGCTTACAGATAATGAAACCTCAGACTAGTGGAATTTGATAGAGAAAGGCTCTCAAAGTTCCCAATGTAGAGTTTACCAATCTACTGATAGACTGTCACAACCAAAAGGTCAAAAGCATTTCTCTGGAGGATAGCTTCAGCCACAAACCCGAGTGCAGTAAGGTTCCAGTGTCCTAGAGATAATGTACGTTAAATTTACACACGACTGAAAACATGTAAAGAAAAGTAGAAAAACCTATAACTGTCTGGAGAAGTGAAATTTTAAGTTTTCTTATAATTTCCTTTCCATATATCATTTTGATCATCTCCCCCCATTCAAGGCAAACTGAGGTTAAGGATATCTCCCCAGAGTAAACACTTCCCTCTCAGTTTCCCTCCAGTATAAAGTCCAACTCACAGCCACAATCTACTGGTCCACGACATTCTTCCACTCGTACGATACACTTGGATTCACCACCAGGGCATCCACTTGTCAATATAACTTCTCTAATACCGATACCTTTGATAAAAGAAATTGGCAAATGTTAAAAAAAAAAAAAAAGAATTCCAGGGTTATTTTACTTTTCCACCTAGGTCATTTTGAAACTTTTCTCCTAATTTCAGAAATTCAATTCCTAAATTCCGGGTAATAACATTTAGAGATGGCTCAGCAGGTAAGGAATCAACCTGCAGTGCAAGAGACCTGGGTTCGATCCCTGAATCAGAAAGGTCCCCTGGAGAAGGGAATGGTTACCCACTCTAGTATTCTTGCCTGGAGAGGAGCCTGGTGGGCTACAGTCCATGAGGTCAAACAGAGTGGGATACAGTTGAAGTGACTGGGCACAAGCACAAGCATTTTGAATTATTTCATAAAACAGCCTTTACCAAAATGAGTCACATGAAACACTAGTTCCTCTGGTTGATAACATAAGAAAAAAGATTCCATGATTATCTACATTTGGAAATTATACATTAAAATTAAAATGAAATGAATCTCCTCAGAATTTCAGAGGACCTTTTAATATGCTAGTAAATGAATGTGCTATTATGTGTCAACTTTCATTGGTCAAAGATGCAAAAGTTTTTACCTTCTAACATTTTGAGATCAGAATGCATTTTGGAATTGACAGCATGTCAAGAATGACAGTATTTTTCCTTTTAAGAGATGTATAAAATGTGCTTATTACAGCTAATAAAGTCTACTGCTGAAATAGTAGAAAAGCAGTAACACACAGGATCTTCCAAATGTATTTGACCATGGAACTTTGGAATGGGGGGATATGGAGCTTACAGAGGAAATTACAAAAATTACATTGTAACATAAATGATGCTTTTCAACACTTAGACTGGTAAAAATCTCTGTATTAAATTTATCAAGATAGACTTAATGATCAAACCTCCATTTCCAAGTGATAACCCTTGCTAGAATTGCCACACATTTCATAAGAAATCAAGTCTTTACTGACCCATGTCAGATCTCCACTGAGTCTGCCCTACGAACACCAGAAGTGAGAGAGATGATAAAAGCTGGTTAAAAGCTGGTTCGGTGACATGCCGAACATGTCCTGTGATAAGACTGTACTGTCACAGGCTAAGGAAGAGTCCATCTTGATATTCTACCAGGTTCCTTCTTTCAGTCCCTGTAAGATGTTAATCATACAACCCATTCTCAAGACAAGGGTAAGCTGAAGTCTAGATTGGGCTTCAGTTCAGTTCACTCAGTCATTTCCGACTCTTTGAGACCCCATGGACTGGAGCATGCCAGGCTTCCCTGCCCATCACCAACTTCCAGAGCTTGCTCAAACTCATGTCCATTGAGTCGGTGATGCCATCCAACCATCTCATCCTCTGTCATTCCCTTTTCCTCCCACCTTCAATCTTTCCCAGCATCAAGGTCTTTTCTAATGAGTCAGTTCTTCACATCAGGTGGCCAAAGTATTGGAGCTTCAGCTTCAGCATCAGTCCTTCCAATGAATATTCAGGACTGATTTCATTTAGGACGGACTGGTTTGATCTCCTTGCAGTCCAAGGGACTCTCAAGAGTCTTCTCCAACACCACAGTTCAAAAGCATCAATTCTTCAGCACTTGGCTTTCTTTATGGTCCAACTTTCACATCCATACATGACTACTGGAAAAACCATAGCTTTGACTGGACAGACCTTTGTCAGCAAAGTCATGTCTCTGCTTTTTTATATACTGCCTAGGTTGATCATAGTTGGGGTTCCCTTGTGGCTCAGCTGGTAAAGAATCCGCCTGCAAGGCAGGAGACCTGGGTTTGATCCATGGGTTGGGAAGATCCCCTCAAGAAGGGAAAGGTTACCTACTTCAGTATTCTGACCTGGATAATTCCATGGACTATGTAGTCCATGGGATTGCAAAGAGTCAGAAATGACTGAGAAACTTTCACTTTCACTCTCTAGGTTGGTCATAGCTTTTCATCCAAGGAGCAAGTGTCTTTTCATTTCATGGCTGCAGTCGTGTAGTAATTTTGGAGCCCAAGAAAATAAAGTCTGTCACTCTTTCCATTGTTTCCCCATATATTTGCCATGAAGTGATGGGACCCTATGCCATGATCTTAGTTTTCTGAATGTTGAGTTTGAAGCCAGCTTTTTCACTCTCCTCTTTCATGTTCATTAAGAGGTTAAGTCTTTAGTTCCTTGCTTTTGGCCATAACCTTGTTGTCACCTGCATATCTGAAGTTACTGATACTTCTCCCTGCAATCCTGATTCCAGCTTATGCTACATCCAGCCCAGCACATGACAGATTCTGCATATAAGTTAAATAAGCAAGGTAACAATATACAGCCTTGATGTACTGCTTTCCCAATTTGGAACCGGTCCTTTGTTTCATGTCTGGGTCTAACTGCTGCTTTTGACCTGCACACAGGTTTCTCAGGAGGCAGGTAAGGTATTCCCATCTCTTTTAAGAATTTTCCAACACAGTCAAAGGCTTTGGCATAGTCAATGAAGCAGAAGTAGATGTTTTTCTGGAACTCTCTTGCTTGTTCTATGATCCAGCGGATGCTGGGCAATTTGATCTCTAGTTCCTCTGCCTTTTCTAAGTCCAGCTTGAACATCTGGAAGTTCGTGGTTCACATATTGCTGAAGCCTAGCTTGGAGAATGTTCGACATTTCTTTGCTAGCGTGTGAAAGAAGTGCAATTGTGCAGCAGTTTGAACATTCTTTGGCACTGGAATGAAAACTGACCTTTCCCAGTCCTGTGGTCACTGCTGAGTTTTCTAAATTTTCTAGCATATTGAGTGCAGCACTTTCACAGCATCAGCTTTTAGGATTTGAAATAGCTCAGTTGGAATTCCATCACCTCCACTAGCTTTGTTCATAGTGATGCTTCCTAAGGTCCATTTGACTTTGCACTCCAGGATGTCTGGCTCTAGCTGAGTGATCACACCATTGTGGTTATCTGGGTCATTAAGATCTTTTTGTATAGTTCTGTGTATTCTTGCCATCTCTTCTCAGTATCTTCTGCTTCCGTTCGGTCCATATTATTTCTGTCCTTTATTGTGCCCATCTATGCATGAAATGTTCCCTTGGTATCTCATAATTCTCTTAAAGAGATATCTAGAGTCTTTCCCATTCTGTCATTTTCCTGTATTTCTTTGCATTGATCACTAAGGAAGGCTTTCTTATCTCTTCTTGCTATTCTTTGGAACTCTGCATTCAGATGGGTATATCTTTCCTTTTTCCCTTTGCCTTTCACTTCTCTTCTTTTCTCAGCTATTTTTAAGGCCTCCTCAGACAACCGTTCTGCCTTTTTGCATTTCCTTTTCTTGGTGATAGCTTGATCACAGTCATGGACAATGTCATGAACCTCCATCCACAGTTCTTAAGGTACTCTATCAGATCTAATCCTTTGAATCTACCTGTCACTTCCACTATATAATTGTAAGGGATCTGATTTAGGTCATACCTGAATGGTCTAATGGTTTTCCCTACTTTCTTCAATTTAAGTCTGAATTTTGCAATAAAGAGTTCATGATGTGAGCCAGAGTCAGCTCCCGGTCTTGTTTTTGCTGACTGTATAGAACTTGGCTTATAATACAAGAGATGGCTTATAATCTCTTGGTGTATAGTATAAGAGATGGCTTATAAGAGTGTGTTTCAACCTTCAGAGTGTATGAAAAACACCTGAGATATACTAACGTGCAAATTATGACGCAGTAAGTAGGTCTGCAGTAGGTCCTGGGTCCTGAATTTCTCACAAGCTCTCAGGCTATGCTGATGAAGGTAGCCTGTGGACCAAACTTTGAGAAGCAAACAAGAGAGTCCTCCATACGAGATAAGGAGAGGGAGGGTTGGCTGGGGAATGCTCTCTTTTGATTAAACGAGATTCTTAAGAATGGCTGCAGAGTGGCTCCTCTTAACTTTATGAATAGTACTTCTCTCGGGGGATAGTCTTATTCTGAAATGCATAAATATTTTCCAAGCAGGATTTTATATATTTATTTATTTAGCCAAATAGATTTCATTGCAATGATGTGTGTAGATGTGGTGGCACGGTCAATACTTAAAACCATGCTTGTGTGTTCCAAGAAAAGAAAACTTTTTGAATGCTAAAATATTGTTTTGGGAGAGTTCAACAGAATTTTCGCTAAAGCATTTTTTTCTTTTAAATAATTTTTACAGACTGAAAATATTTTTAATAGTTAAAATATTATAGATGTGAAATATTGCCTTTTATGGCTTATTCTTAGAACTGACCACCATATGACATATTACATGTTTTACATTATGTATCTCTTT
Source organism: Antilocapra americana (assembly GCA_007570785.1). Lineage (NCBI taxonomy): Eukaryota > Metazoa > Chordata > Mammalia > Artiodactyla > Antilocapridae > Antilocapra > Antilocapra americana. The sequence goes on from ML662442.1 coordinate 57,532,912, forward strand.
GACCCTACTAAAAAATACATTCCTTAAAGGCAGAGTTTCCACTGCTTTGTTCACTGCTGTATTCTAACACCTATAATAATATTTGGCATATAGTAGGCAAAAACTTAAAAAGCAGAAAACAAAAAATAATTTGTTGAATGTGTGTTAGTCACTCAGTTGTGTCCAACTCTTCACAATCCCAGGGACTATAGCTCACCAGGTTCCTCTGTCCATGGGGTTCTCCAAGCAAGAATACTGGAATGGGTTGCCATGCACTCCTCCAAGGATCTTCCTAACTCAGAGATCCAACTTGGGTCTCCCACATTGCAGATGGATCCTTTATCATCTGAGCCACTAGGGAAGCCCAAATTTATTGAATAAAGATATATAATTTCTGAAGCACATCTTTAAAGAGTGGGACAATACCAATTATTAGTATTGTCTTAAAAATAATTCTTTGTGAGAATTTTGCAAGTAAGCAGCAGAATAAAAATATAAATTGAAAATGAATAAACACAAAATTATTACACAGATTCCTCTCTCATCTCTGACTCTGACTGACCAAGAAATTAAGGTAAAAAACAGGTTTAAAATTATCTCAAGAGACACGAAGTAGAATAATTGTTGCAAGGGATTGGGGTAAGTGGGAAATTAGTGTTTAACTGGTACAGAGGTTTCAGTTTGGGATGATCAAAAGGTTGGGAGTGGATTGCAATAATGATTGCATGACAATATGAATGCGCTTAATGTCATAATGGTTAAAAGCATAAATTTTGTTAAGTCTATTTTAGCATCATTTTTAAAACTTTATCTCAAATAAAAACAATTTAGCTATAAATTTTGACCAAAAACTAAAAAACATACATATTGTTTTGATCTGTATCTGCATGGACTTTGATTTCTTCCCCTCTGGTTTTTGTTCTTCCCTTCTGTCATTATCTTTTTCCAAGGCAGACTCTATTTAGAATAAACTTAATTACATTGTGAATTATCTATTGTCTTCTTAACATATTAGTCTTCAGTGATTCTCAAAAGATGGTCTTTTAAAAAGCAGCATCAGCTTCATTTGTGAACTTACTTTAGAAACATAAATTCTTAGACCTCATTGAAGGCCTAAGTGAGTCAGAAATTCTGAAGTAGGACTCACAATCCATGTTTTAACAAGCCCTTCAGGCACTTACGGTGAACACTTTTAAGTTTGAGACAGTGCAGTGGTAAAGAATTCACCAGCCAACGCAGGAGATGTAGGTTCAGTCCCTAGGTTGGGAAGATCCTCTGGAGAAGGAAATGGCAACCCACTCCAGTATTCTTGCCTCAGAAACCCCATGGACAGAGGAGCCTGGTGGGCTATAGTGCATGGGGTCACAAAAGAGTCCAACACAACTAAGCACTCACAGTCTTATTACAACACATGCAGTCTTAATTCAATACTTACATAAGAGATTTTACGTCCAATTTCTATCCAAGGAGTGATCAAAATAAATCACAGGCTTTGAATATTATTTTCCCCACAAAGCCAATACCTCTTTTTGCTAAGACATGACATATAAAATGGAAAACTGTAGAATTTAGAATAGACTATTTAAAAAAGCAAATCTTTTGATAGATTTGCCAACACAGTATGTGGAAGACATCTGTGAGATGCATCAGAAGATCTTTAATCTTCCAAACCTCTGAGATAAAGTTTTACTCTTGTGGAAGCAATTTATGTGCCCCCCCGCAAATAATAATATGTATATATTACACAGCAGGCTTAAAATAAGACTTAGAGGTTATGAACTGAAAATAGCCTCCCTTAGAAAGCAATCAGTGTGAGTTTTGTGTGTCAGTCACAATTACAAAAAGAAAACAGAGAGAGATGCATGATAGTACACTTTGTCCCCCCATCCCCCACTACAATATTATTTATCTGCTCTATGTTACTTACCACATGTAACGGTGCACATTCCAAACTCTACTTCTTTGACTATCGTCCTATTTGAAACTAAAAATAAATAAATGCAAAAATACATTATTTAACCATAGGGAAACTTTTCTAAGTGAAAAAGTCTTACTTGGAGATGGAGGATACACTGATCATATGGGAAGTAGACATTTAAAAAATACTAAATCAGAAAATCAGTGTCATTACTAGTACATCTTCTATTACTGTTTAAATCAAAAGAAAGCTAAACCTTTAAAGAATTAGTCAATAACTTACAAAGATTTATATTTAAACCTGTATATAATTTTAAAAATAATGCTCTGCATCAGTTTAATATACAGTGAGTTAAAATTATATAGAAGGTCAGAAAAACAATACAAAAAAAAAAAAGCCTGCCAATTATAAGGCCCAATTTTTTCTATTCTCTATTTTCCAAAAACTTTTGAGTGTATTATTTCTATCTAAAAAGAAGCCTTCATGCTAACTATTCATTAAAATTATATTATAAATTGGTTCTATTCATTCTCAGGTTAAGATGGTAAGTTATTCCTAAGAATTTATTTCAACATTTTATGTAGCAGAGTGATCAAGGAATATACAAGTATTTGAGTAGTTAAAAATTACTGGTTTTAAATCTCATGTTTCTCTTTTTCTAATTGTTCTGCAATTTGACATGAATTCTACTAGCTGTATATAATCAATTCTTGCTAACTCAGATTAGGACTAAAATCTCAATAAAAATAAATATTAAATGAGGTGCTAGAAGGTAATTTTTAAAAGGCATGATGTTGTGAGACAACAACATTTATCACATGGGAAAATGCATCAGAATTGGAGTCCAAATTGCTACTTCTACCACTAATTAGCTATTCTGAGTTTGGACAAATTCCTTAAACTGAGTCAGGCCTAATTAACCCCTCTGTAAAACTTGGAAAGGAGAACCTATCTCACTGATATTACTGTAAGAATTAAATATGATAACATATATGCAAGCATTCTGTATATCGTTTAGCCTTCTAAACATGCCTAAGATATAATCTCACTCACACTTCATTCATTCATTTTGTAATTACTAATTTCATGTAAGTCTAGGATTTTTTCCTATTTTGATTATTGTAATTTTTCATAAACAATTCTTTACTTATAAGCAGCAGATACAGTGCCTTGAATATACAGTAAACAAATTTATACTTGATGAATACACAAGTAAACAAATATTGACTTTGTGAAATTGGACTATCACGATGATCAATTCTAAATTGATGTTTTTGCTTGAAATGCTTGGATATGTTCTGCTGGTACATTAGGAAATACAAATTAAAAGTCAAATTTTAAAAACAGAAAATAAGAGTATGCAAATGAGTACTAGACTACCCTTAAATATAACCGCTTTCCAAAAAAAAACATTAATCAGCTCTGCTATGCTAAATACTTTAGGAAAGTTGATAATACTGAAGTTCTCCTAACTTTAGAAAAAAATGAGATTTAATCTAGTAGTCTCTAAAGTTCCTTTTGCCTTTGTTTATTGACTGTCCAGTAGGGCATTCAATGACTTTATTTTTTTGTGGAAATCCTGTAGCAGTGGTTCTGGGAAATTTTATGTATCTTGACTTGTGTGGTATTTGTCAAAATTTCCCATTATATACCTAGGAATAAAAAGCATGGTCGGTTAAGTTTCACATGTAACTTGTTAAACAGTAAAATCCACCAAAGCTAATTGATTGGTTGGTATCATGTGTTATCAGTGATCTATCAGAGAACTCTGTCCTGTTCAACATTTTTATTAATGATTTGGAAAATACTGATACCATGCTGACTGACTCTGGGGATCACGCAAAACTAGGAAGGACAAAAAAAATTCTGAAGATAAATCTGGATTTAAAACTGACAGGGTAGAATAATGGGCAAATCTAACAAAATGAAAGATCAGAGGACTAAAAAGTTCTGCACATACAGCTGAAAAGTCAACTGTTCCCAAAATACTGTACAAGCTATCTTAATTTGATAGAGCAGGTGAAAATGAGTGAAGAGTTCACCAGGAGTCAAGAGTGTGATAAAGCTTTCCTAAAAATCTACTGAGTCTTTGACCATGCAGAATAAAAGCTTGGCATCCACAATGATGCAGATGATGACCCTGATCTTTTTGTTCTGGCCAGATTCTAAAATGTTCTCTTCAATTCTAGACAGCACACTGTAACTGTTGGTATATACCATTAGAAATCAATTTTAATTTCTGAGGCAACTTTCTCAGTCTGTTTTTGGTTTTTCTATATTTTGAAACATTTTTTTATTTTATCATCCACAATGACAGATTTCATTATTGCTCTTCAATTATTCCCAACTGTATTTAGAAAGAAAAGACTAAATTAAATGGAAGAATGGTGGGGCTGTCTGGGAAAGATGACATAACTGTGAAATAAATCACAGCTATTACATCATCCTTTGTTTTTTTGCTTCTTTGTCCAATGTATTGTATAATCTCTCAGGAAGATATAAAAGAAGTCTAAAGGCACCTTTCTCGTAGTCTATTTTCAGCTTTCATTGGACAGAGTTGAGATTTTTTTAATTTTTCTTTTTTGTTTGTCTGTAATGGCAGAGAAGAAAAGTGACAGAATACCTTTCACAGTTATTAGATGAATTAAAAGATAAAGGCAGAGAGACAGCAACACTTTAGATGCTAATAGTGAAGTTGACTCCATAAGCAAAATGAGATGGTATCTTAAATAAATATTCTAGATGAATTTTCTCTTAATTCAAGAATCAGTGAATGAATATTATATTTTGAAGGATTAGAGGATATATGCTATTCTCATCTAGTTGGTCTTTCAACAGGAAGAACTTGATCCTAAAATATTTTGGGAAAATAAGCCAGACCATATTATTTTGTTAAAAAGGATATGGAGAGTATTCTTCCCTTTTTAAAGCTGCTATATACCAACACTTACTTGATAAGACTTGTAAATGAACAAATCATGATGGCAGGTATGTATATAAAGGTGATCAAAGAAAACAGATTATATAGAAATAAATAAAATTCATTAATCATTCTAATTGGCGTTTATAAATCTAAAGTGAAAATCTTTGAAACTATGGAACAAACAAGATGGCAGCCTTCTTTTGAATAAAATATGTGCCTTCATAGATGTCAAAAGTACTGTGTTTTGACAATGTCAATGCAAAAAGAAACCAATGTAATGATAAACTAGAATCTGTTAGGGATATACTTGAAATATGGAATCAGTATTTACAAAATGGATACAATCCAGATTCATGCATAACAGCTGATGAGCATTCAGCTGCATTCAGAGTACTTTGCCCAATTAGGGTATGTATTTCTTCAAAAACCAAGAATACAGAATAAAAATTTGGAGCTTTCCAGATTTAAATTCTTATTATTACAAACAACTTATAATCTCAAATAAGTTGTTTTCACTATCTCTTTATTCTTACATTTGCAAGTTATTTATAAACTTTATATATATATATATACATAAATGATGATAATTGCTTTACTGGTCCACTAAGGGTTAAAAGGGGCTTTGCCAAATTTTAATTAATGATTCTGAAAATTTTTAGATCTCAGATATCTCGGATTAAGTTCTGGATTCTCATTCTCCCCAGAAAAAAAAAAAGTTCCACATAGAACTGTATATATTAAATGGTACAAGGGCTCCCTGAAGTTCAGAGGATGAAACAGAGAAACTGAGAAAATAACTTGCCTATATTTGAACTGGAATCTAAGACATTATAACTCCATCACCTGCCTACACTCTAGCATTTTACAACTATCCCTTAACCAGTTTAATATTGTTAATTACCTTCAAAAGCAACTATGCTTCAGTACATTCTTTTCTATCCTAGTCCTCTTTTCACATTTCCAAAGTAGAGGACCTCTCCAAGCTCTCTTACATGTAACATTATCAAGGTAGTACAAACCTCAATTACACCATTAACCTCCGATAGTCAATTTCTTTATTTCACTGAGGGTCACTGTCATCAGGCTATAAAAGAATGACTAATACATCACCTACTTTATATGTATAGGAGACAGGAGACTGCCAAGGATATTAAAAAGAATCTCAACTGGGTCATTTATAGAGGGAAAAGAATCATTCTCCTTTAGATGACTGCAAACCTGCAACTGACCTTTTACCTACTAGCATGTGAGCGACTAATCAATATCCCAGCTTGTCAAGTTTTATTGCTTAGTGCTGCTAAGTCACATCAGTCGTGTCCGACTCTGTGCGACCCCATAGATGGCAGCCCACCAGGCTTCCCCGTCCCTGGGATTCTCCAGGCAAGAATACTGGAATGGGTTACCATTTCCCTCTCCAATGCATGAAAGTGAAAAGTGAAAGGGAATTCGCTCAGTCATGTCCTACTCTTCTCGACCCCAAGGACTGCAGCCTACCAGCCTCGTTCATCCATGGGATTTTTCCAAGCAAGAGTACTGGAGTGGGTCGCCAGTGCCTTATTGCTTAATGAGCCAGGAGAATAAGGCAAATTTATGCATCAAATATAGGCTAGTCTTCTTTCCTTAAAATGTGTATCACTTAACAAAGCCTCTAGTTGGATCCCTTGATAGGTGTTTTCTACTGCCACCCTTCCTTTGTGATTCGAAGTTGAACTTAAAACACCATCACACCTCAGAGGGGCTGCATGAAACGAACAGAGGTTTTCTAGGCTATTATGTCAGCATCTTGCTCTATTTAGATGTGTCACAGTGAAAGGAATCTGGAATTCCCTTGAGTTCCAATCCAAAGGGCAAATGTGAAAAGGAAGACTTCAGGCAATCTGCACTAAAAAAAAAAAAAAAAAAAACTACAGAGGTAAAGTCCCTGGTGACTCTGCCTGTAATGCAGGAGACCTGAGTTCCATTCCTAGAACTAGAAGATGCCCTGGAGAAGGAAATGAAAACCTACTCCAGTATTCTTGCCTGGAAAATTCCATGGACAGAGGAGTCTGGTGGGCTACAGTCCATGGAGTCGCAAAGAGTTGGACACGACTGAGCGACACACAGACACACACACTCACAACGGGAAAGAAAAATCATAACTGCAAGTGGGTGGAAGGTTACTTTGTGACTCCTACCCTTAAAAAATTAAGCATCTATTCCCTTGTCCAGAGCAATATTTAGCAATATTTCTATAGCAAATTCTACACATATGCTTGTTTATCTTTCTGAAGTTTTGGAGAATTAGCGCATCCTTTTTTGCAGAGCCAGTAAGTTTGCAATAATGTATACATTTGGGGCTGCTTTCGAGAGAGCGCTCTACAGACGTTAACTTGGGTAATTCCCATCTTCCTCAAAAAGCAGGGAAGGCTCTGGGTCCCCGCCGAGGAGCCTCTCACCCTCACTTTCATCCTCAGCCTCAGCCTGGGGCTCGTTCTCCGTCTCGCTGTCATTCTCGGCCTCCTCATCGCCCTCCGGCTCGCCCTCGCCTTCGTGGGCCAAGCTGGGATCCTGGATCGCGGTGACGTTGATCCCACACGTTGACTGGAGGCCGGCCAGGAGCAACCAGCCGACTGTCAGCAACAGCCTAGCAGAGCAGCCAGCGCCCCCGGGTCTCATGGTTCTAGGCCCGGACGGCTGCCCAAGGTGCAGTCGCAGCCGCCCACTCCTGACGAGAGGTGCGTAAAAGAGAGGAGCCACCAGACTCCGAATGCCTGCACCGTGCCCTGGCAACCACTGGGGCGTCACGGGGCGTCACCATCGAGCGCAGCCCGTAGAACACATGCAACGCCTCCAGCGTGGCGCCCCATGGGCCACTTCTGTTGGCGCTCAGGCCCCGCCCCACCCCTTCCGGCGTTCCGGGACGAGCGGACTCACCCGGCGGGGCCACGCCCTCACTCTTCCTCAGTTGGTGAGCTTCGCCAGGCTCCCTGGGTGTCTTTTCTTACTCACCGTGTATATTTCTAAAAGGTGATGTCTCCTCTCTAAACCAGACTCACTAGAACCCTCGAGTATGCTCCCTGTGACTTGGCTTCAGATTCCTTATGCACAGTATCCAATTCGGTGTGTGTCAAGAATGGTTCATCTTGTTAAGCCTTGTCAAGTAGGTTGTCCCAAACTTCATCTGTATCTGCAGGCGAGGCTTGATTTGTAGAGGATATAGGGGCTACACTTTCACACTCTGATCTGAACACTGTTGTTAATGCACCTCAAGCATGTACTCATGTTTTAAGATCTTGTACAGTGTTGTCAGCTCCACATGGGACTTCGCTGAGCTAGAATGCCAGGTGGCATGGGAAAGGAGCCGAGGGAGGGGAGGATGCAATTGTCAAATTAGTTTTCTCCATTCTGTTTTTGGAGAGCTGATGTTTTTGGAATCAAATATGGGACTTAACCTTTGTTCCTTGTGAATGTCTGTCTTTGTGCTTTTGGCCTATTTTTAAAATCTCATTGAGATTCTTTTAGGAGCTGATTTTGTTACCTTAATATATTTATCCCAAGTTCGATTTGGAAAATGTTTCCTTCAGATCAGTAACGAAAATGTTTAAAAGGGCAACAGGCTAATAATAGAGCACTAGGAAGTCAGTCTCTTGACAGTGATCCACTAATCCACATGTTGATTTAGCCAAGGAGTCGTGTTTTTTACTAAGATTGAATCGGACTGGAAGCCAGAATACCTTGGCATTCCCACTTGAATCAGTAGAAAACATTAGAGGTGTAACTTCCCCACTACCCTCCTGATGGTATTTAGTATCAGTGTGTCCTGTTTTGTCATAGAAAGAAATGAAATCGGTTAGGTTCCTTCAATTGATGATTTAATTTCAAGAAGTCTAATTAAGACTTCTTTAAGAGATTCAATGACTTTTTGAGTCGAAAAGAAGCTTAGAATCTAACAGTCCAAGTTCCACATTTTTAGGTGAAGAGATTAAGAACTGGAGAGATTAAATGACTTATCCAAGATCACCCAGGAAATTATTTTCAATGCGAGCCTCATACTACATTTCCTGAATGCTCATTCAAAGCTTAGTGATTTCATATAATTTAAAATAAACAATAAAGAAATAGTCAGTGGGGTAACCCAAGAGTTAAAGCACTGAAAACAAATTAGGGTTAAAAATTTTTTTAATCTTGTTAAATTCATTATTCCACATTTGATTTGATCTAGTGGCTACAACGTGATATATTAAGTATTGATGAACAGATGGAGAAGGCAATGGCACCCCACTCCCGTACTCTTGCCTGGAAAATCCCATGGATGAAGGATCCTGGTAAGCTGCAGTCCATAGGGTCGTGAAGAGTCTGACACGACTGAGCGACTTCACTTTCACTTTTCACTTTTATGCATTGGAGAAGGAAATGGCAACCCACTCAATATTCTTGCTTGGAGAATCCCAGGGATCAGGGAGCCTGGTGGGCTTCCACCTATGAGGTCGCACAGAGTTGGACACAACTGAACCGACTTAGCAGCAGCAGCAGCAGATGAATAGTTTGATGGATTTCTATCTGGGATTTGAAACAAAGCTCTTTTGGTTATGTTTCTATGTGATATTATCTCCTACCTTGAGATTTAATGTCTAAATTGCTGTGACACATGGGCTGAAGAGTAATCTACTACACTACAGAGTGAACTTAAGACATAAACTGACTTTTAGAACATATATACATCCAGATGTACGGATGTGAGAGTTGGACCATGCAGAAGGCTGAGTGCTGAAGAATTGATGCTTTAGAAACGTAGTGCTGGAGAAGACTCATGAGATTCCCTTGGATAGCTTGAAGACTGAACCAATAAATGCTGAAGGAAATCAGTCCTGAATATTCATTGGAAGGACTGATGCTGAAGCTCTAATACTTTGGCCACTTGATGTGAAGAGCCGACTCATTGGACAAGACCCTGATGCTGAGAAGAACTAGGGACAGGAGAAGAAGGGGATGACAGAGGATGAGATGGTTGAAAGACATCATCAACTCAGTGGACATGAGCTTGAGCAAACTCCAGGAGATAATGAAGGACAGGGAAGCCTGGTGTGCTGCAGCCCATGAGGTCTCAAAGAGTCAGACACAACTGAGTAACTGACAACAATACATCCAGCCTCAGCAAACTAACAGCTAAGCAAGTAACTGAGAAACCTAGTAGGAGGATCTTCAGCCCCACTTACTTGTACCGAAAGTAGACTACTTGAAACAAAAATGAAAATTGTATTTGAATTTTTCTTTCAAAAATGCTTCTAGTTTTGAAAATAGACAAGAACTGCTAAGAATGGTTAAAGTTCAAATTGATATTAGTAAGGAGTCCATGATAATGTTTTGTATAATTTAAAATACCATAAAATATTATAGTACCTCACAAGATTATGAGGAAAGTTAGAAATGAGAAGACATGATCTTGAGACACAAAGATGTTTGTTTGGGCAAATAAGTAACTACACCATTTTACATTCCTACCAGCAATGTATGAGTGATCCAGTTTTTCTGCATCCTCACCAGCATTAGGTATTGTCAATTTAAAAAATATTTTTTACCCATTTTGATAAGTGTATTGTGTGTTCTATCTACTAGTCCTCTGTTGGATATGTGGTTTGAAAATATTTTCTCTGAGTATGTAGCTTGTCTTTTCAACCTCTTTTTGGAGTCTTAAACAGGGTGAAAGCTTTAACTTTAAGGAAGACCAGTTAAACCATTTTCCATTGATTGATCTGGCTGTTGCTGTCAAGTCTAAGAACTCTTTGCCTAGCCCTGTCCTGAAGATTTTCTCCTATGTTTTTTTTTTACAGTTTATATCTAATGTATGACCTATTTTGAGTTAATTTTTGTGTAAGTACTGAGACTTAGATTTTTTGTTTGTTTGTTTTGGTTTGGTTTTGGAAGAGGCAGGGTTTGCCTTTGGATATCCAGTTATTCCAGGTTAGTCTGTTAAAAAAGGCTGTTCCTCCTCCTTTGAATAGCACTGGCTCCTTTGTCAAAGATTGATTGGCCCCATTTGCAGGTCTGTTTCTGAGTTCTTTGTTCTGTTCCACTGATCTGTGTGTCTCCCTCTGTCAACACTACAGAGTCCTGATATTGTAGCTATGTAATATATCTTGAAGTGGGGTAGATTGTTCTCCACCACTCTTTTTCTTTTCCAAAAATAAATGGTTTTTAGCTTTTCTAGTTCCTTTACCTTTTCATATAAATTCTAAAATAACTTATCTGTATCTCCAAAAATGTTGATGATTTTGATAGGAATTATGTTAAACCTGTTTATCAGTTTGAGAACTGACATTTTCACTATGTGAATCTGCCAATCATGCTCATGATTTTTTTCCAAGTATTATTTATTTATGTGGTAGCTTTTACCATGTGTGTTTTACCCATTTTATTATATTTATACCTTAGCATTTTTCTATTTGGGGGTGATTTTAAATGGTATTGTATTTTAAATTAAGTATGCAGAAATGCAATTGACTTTTGTATGTTTATCTTGTATCCAGTGAACTTTCTAAATTCACTTATTAGTTCTAGATTTTGTGCAGTTTTTTTTTAATTTTCCACACAATCATGTCGTATGTAAATAAGGACAGTTTCATTTCTTCCTTTCCAATATGAATGCCTTTTATTTCCTTTTATTGTCTTCCTACACTGCCCAGAACTTCCATCAAAAGGTTGAATAAAAGTGGTGAGAACAGACGTCTTTGCCTTTTTTCCCGCTTTGGAAGGAAAGTGCATAGTTAGCTATTGGTTTTTGTAGATGTTCCTTAACAAGTTGAGGAAGTCATCCTTATTCCCATGAGATATAGCATGAACAGATGTTGAATTTTGTTAAATGCTTTTTCTGCATCAATTGATATGATCATGTGATTTTTCTTCTCTTTATCTTGTTTATATGATGGATTACATTGATTGATATTTGAATATTGAACCAGCTTTGCATCCTTGGAATAAAACTACTGGATCATAATGTATAATTCTTTTTTATATAGTGCTAAATCCTATTTGCTAGTATTTTGTTAAACAATTTAAAGTTGAATTCTTTGGGGATGTTGGTCTCTAGTTTTCTTTTTCTGTACTAGTTTTTGTTTTAATTACTATTTATTTGGCTGTGCAGGGTCTCAGTTGCAGGATATGGGGTCTTAGTTGTGGCATGTGGGATCTAGTTCCCTGACCAGGGATCAAACCTCAGCCCGCCTGCATCAGGAGCTTGGAGGATATCAGGGTAAAACTGGTTTCACCAAGTGAATTACAGAGTATTTCCCTTCTATTTTCTGGAAAAGATTGTGTAGAATTTCTATTAATTCTTTAAACACATGAAAGAATTCTCCAGTGAACGCATTTTGGCCTCTAATTTCTTTTGAGAGAAAATTTTAATTACAAAATTAATTTTCTTAATAATTGTAAGGCTGTTCAAATGATTTGTTCCATATTGAGTGGGTTTTAGCAGTTTGTGCTTTTTGAGGAATTGGTCCATTTTGTCTAAGTTGTCAGATTTATAGGTGTGTTCTTTGTAGTATTCTCTTATCTTTTCGGTGCCTGAAGTGTCGGTAAAGACACCCCTTGTTTTATTCCTGATATTGATAATTTGTGTATTCTCTTTTTTTCTTTGTCAGCCTTGCTGGAGGTTTGCCAATTTTATTGATCTTTTCAAAGAGAGAAGTTTTTGTTCCATTATTTTTCCCTATTTTCTGTCTTTAATTTCATTGAGTTTTATTCATAGGTTATTTCTTTTCTTCTGCTTGCTTTGGGTTTATTTTTCATGGTTCTTTTTTTTTAATTGAAGTATATTTACTTTACACTATTGCATTGGTTGCTACCAAACATCAACATGAGTCAGTCATCAGTTCAGTTCAGTTCAGTCTCTCAGTCTTGTCTGACTCTTTGCAACCGCATGAACTGCATCATGCCAGGCCTCCCTGTACATCACCAGCTGCTGGAGTTTACCCAAACCCATGTCCATTCAATCGGTGATGCCATCCAACCATCTCATCCTCTGTCATCCCCTTCTCCTCCTGTCCTTAATCTTTCCTGGCATCAGGGTATTTTAAAATGAGTCAGCTCTTCACATGAGGTGGCCAAAGTATTGGAGTTTCAGCTTCAACATCAGTCCTTCCAGTGAACACCCAGGACTGATCTGCTTTAGGATGGACTGGTTGGATCTCCTTGCCATCCAAGGGACTCTCAAGAGTCTTCTCCAACACCAAAGTTCAAAACCATCAATTCTTCAGCTTTCTTTATAGTCCAACTCTCACATCCATACATGACCACTGGAAAAACCATAGCCTTGACTAGACAGACCTTTGTGGACAAAGTAATGTCTCTGCTTTTTAATATGCTGTCTAGGTTGGCCATAACTTTCCTTCCAAGGAGTAAGCGTCTTTTCATTTCATGGCTGCAGTCACCATCTGCAGTGATTTTGGAGCCCAAAAACAAAGTCAGTCACTGTTTCCACTGTTTCCCCATCTATCTGCCATGAAGTGATGGGACCAGATGCCATGATCTTAGTTTTCTGAATGTTGAGTTTTTTAAGCCAACCATTTCACTCTCCTCTTTCACTTTCATCAAGAGACTCTCTAGTTCCTCTTCACTTTCTGCCATAAGGGTGGTGTCATCTGTATATCTGAGGTTATTGATATTTCTCCCTACCATCTTGATTCTAGCTTGTGCTTCATCCAGGCCAGCATTTCTCATGATGTACTCTGAATATAAGTTAAATAAGCAGGGTGACAATATACAGCCTTGATGTACTCCTTTTCCTATTTGGAACCAGTCTCATAGGTTTACCTATGTCCCCTCCCACTTCAATGTCCCCCCCTCCCCTCCCCAGCCCACTACTCTAGGGAACTCAAACCAGATCTTGATAAGACTTCTTTTTATAGGTTCTTGAGATGCAAGTTTAGGTTATATATTTGAGAATTTTCCTCTTATCTATTGTAAGCATTTAGTGGTATAAATATTCATCTCAGCTTTAGGTGTATCCCAGAAATTTTGATATATTGAATTTTTATTTAATTTAAATTAATTTTACTTCCTTTAAGATTCTTCTGTTTGACTCATGGGTTATTTAATAGCATACTGTTCAGTTTCCATGTGTTTGAACATTTTCCTGTAATCTCTGTTATTGAGTCCTAATTTGATTCCACTGTGGTCAGAGAACACACTGTGTATGATTTCACTTCTTTTAAATTTGTTGAGGTTTGTTCTGTGGCCCAGGATATGGTTTATTTTGGTATATACCATTGACACTTGGTAATAATCTGTATTAAAGGACAGAAATAGTATGGACCTAACAGAAGAAGAAGTATTAAGAAGAGGTGACAAGAATACACAGAAAAACTATATAGAAAAGATCTTCATGACACAGATAATCACGATGGTGTGATCACTAACCCGGAGCCAGCCATACTGGAATGCGAAGTCAAGTGGGCCTTAGGAAGCATCACGTGAACAAAGCTAGTAGAGGTGATGGGATTCCAGTTAAGCTATTTCAAATCCTAAAAGCTGATGCTGTGAAAGTGCTGCACTCAATATGCCAGCAAATTTGGAAAACTCACCAGTGGCCACAGGACTGGAAAAGGCCAGTTTTCATTCCAATTCCAAAGAAAGGCAATGCCAAAGAATGCTCAAACTACCACACAATTGCACTCATCTCACACACTAGAAAAGTAATGCTCAAAATTCTATGCAGGTCAGGAAGCAACAGAACTAGACATGGAACAACAGACTGGTTCCAAATCAGGAAAGGAGTACGTCAAGGCTGTATATTGTCACCCTGCTTATTTAACCTATATGCAGAGTACATCATGAGAAACGCTGGGCTGGAAGAAGCACAAGCTGGAATCAAGATTTCCAGGAGAAATATCAATAACCTCACATATGCAGATGATACCACCCTTATGGCAGAAAGTGAAGAGGAACTAAACAGCCTCTTGATGAAAGTGAAAGAGGAGAGTGAAAAAGTTGGCTTAAAGCTCAACATTCAGAAAACTAAGATCATGGCATCTGGTCCCATCACTTTATGGGAAATAGATGGGAAAACAGTGGAAACAGTGGCTGACTTTTTTGCGGGGGGGGCTCCAAAATCACTGCAGATGGTGATTACAGCCATGAAATTAAAAGACACCTACTCCTTGGAAGGAAAGTTATGACCAATCTAGGTAGCATATTGAAAAGCAGAGACATTACTTTGCCAACAAAGGTCCATCTAGTCAAGGCTGTGGTTTTTCCAGTAGTCATGTATGGATGTGAGAGTTGGACGATGAAGAAAGCTGAGTGCCGAAGAATTGATGCTTTTGAACTGTGGTGTTGGAGAAACTCTGTGAGTCCCTTGGACTTCCAGAAGATCCAACCAGTCCATCCTAAGGGAGATCGGTCCTGGGTGTTCATTGGAAGGACTGTTGTTGAGGCTGAAACTCCAATACTTTGGCCACCTCATGGGAAGAGTTGATTCATTGGAAAAGACCCTAATGCTGGAAGGATTGGGGGCAGGAGGAGAAGGGGAAGACAGAGGATGAGATACCTGTATGGCATCACTGACTCGATGGACATGGGTTTGGGTAGACTCCGGGAGTTGGTGATGGACAGGGAGGCCTGGCGTGCTGTGATTCACGGGGTTGCAAAGAGTCAGACATGACTGAGCGACTGAACTGAACTGAACTAAATGGTAGATGTTGTTATTATTTGTCAAAACCCACAGAATATACAATACAAAGAGTAAATCCTAATGTAAACTATGGACTTTGGTTCAGAATAATGTATCAACTTTGGCTCATTGATTGTTTTAACAAATGTACCACACTAAGTTGTTAGTAATGGGGAAACTGGGGGCAGGGGAAAGAACAGAGGTTTCTATTTACCATACAGGAACCCTCTCCTTTCTGCTCAGTTTTTCTGTAAACCTGAAACAGCTCAAAAAATAAAACATATTGATTGTTTTAATTTAAAAATGGAGCAAGAAAGAGAGCTGAAGCAGGGAAAACAGTGAGTATAAGGCTACACTGCCCAAGCTTTTTTCAACCTATTCATGGTGGGGAGTAAACCATCCAGGCTTTAGCTACCTCCCGCCCTACTCTCATCACAGAGCACAGTGAATCAACACATCTGTAGCCCGTTTACGGCTTAGGCTACAAAATACCTGTTGGAAAATTTTTCTCTAAGAAATCAAGAGAGAAAAAGTGCATTTTAACTGTGGTTTTAATTATATTCTTTGTGAAAAATCATGAGCTGTATACTGATTAATTAGCAAGTTGGAAAAAATTATTTCTATTGCTGCCATGATGTGAAATTGGAATACTCTAACAATGCAGGTTTCAAAATAAATTAATATAGACCTTCCCTAAAACAGCATAGCTGTAAGTTTTCAAAACCCTATAATATTGCATATACTTGAATCCAATAATTTATTATTGGTAATTTATGTTATGGAAATGAATTTAATGAATTACATTATTTTACAAAGATCCTTATTATTATGTTATTTATAATAACAAAACATAAAAACCAAAAACTATCTGAATATCCATATAATAGGAGAATGATTGAATCATCTTCGTTCATCAGCTCAATGGGATATGATGCAGCCATTACAAATCATGATTAGGAAGTTTCATTATCGTTTAAATTGCTGTTAATAATCATGATTACCATTAGCTCAACATAACACTGAAAAGAAATGAATACAAAAGCCTCAAATATTACATTCTTTCCTTTTAACCTCCACAACTTTGTCCATGCTTGCTCCTTGGACAAACTTGGAATAAATGAATCAGTGTACAAATACAATTATGTAAACATCATATGCGAATATACAGATTCTGGCAAGGCACTGAAATTAAAAAGCCACATGGTGAGATTTAGCTTTTCCTTTTTAAATTTTTAAATTCCTACCATTGTTTGTATAATAAATAATTTATCCTTCAATGATGAGCAGTGCTATGCTTTTAACTCAGTAGGAATTTAAATAAGAGACCTGAATGATCACTCTTGAATAGTCATCATGTAAGTATCTACACTGGCAGAAAAATTTGAGAATTTAGGTACCTATCCAGATGATTTAACGTTCTGAACTCCCCCTTCTATAGCCCACCCCATCTTACCCCCCGGATAATCACTTTTTTAAAAATCACAGAAAATTGAAACACTTTTTTCCTTTGATAAAACTGTGTCAACTCGTAACTCACTTTGCTGGTTACAGTCTGTTACAGCAGTGCTTCTCAAAATTTAATTGCGTATAAATCACCTGGGGATGTTGTTACAAGGCAGACTTTGATTTGGTAGATATAGGGCAAGGCTTCATTCACTCTTCACACAAATGAAGAATGTCTTCATTTCTAGCTCCCAGGTGATGCATGTACTGCTGGTCCAAGGACCATACTTTAGTAACACCTCATATAGCATTTGAGTAATTTGCTTATTTAGTGAATCCCAATAATTCATGTACTTATATATGTGTATATGTGTGTGTGTTGTGTGTGTGTGTGTGTGTGTGTGTGTGTGTATGTGCCTAGTTGCCCTGTCGAGTCTCTTTGCATATAAGTGTGCACATATGCATACGTGCCTACACATATTCAAAGTGTTCAGTCAGGTTTGGCCATCACCATCAAGCAGATTTTAGAAACACTCAATTTATACTATAATTTGTGCTCTATAGACAGCCTAGTAGCCTTAGTTTTCTCATTTTTGAAACCAAGATAATAAACAGTGAGATACCTACTGTTTCTAGATTCTGTCAGAAAAAGAAAGAAATGTTATAGAGTTAGATTATTCTTGGCAGAGGCTTAACTCGTTTGGTGATAAAATCAAAATCTGGTTGTAAATATTCAAAAAACATCAGTAGACTCTTGTAACTCTTGCTAATGAAATTGACATCTAACACTCTTCTTTCTCAAACTATGCTCAATAAATAGTTGTCCAGTGAAGCCACGTGAACACCTGGAGCTGTATCTTTGTGAAGCATCTCATGCAGCAGTTTTCAGATACTGGCCCAAAACATTATGTTCTCACATGATAACCTGATCAGTTTCAACTAGGATGAACATATTCATTTTGTGGAAAATGTTAAATCAGTGAGATGCTATTTTCTATGACATAGTGCTTGAATTGATAATATCTTCCAGAGTCCATGAGTAACTCTCAACAAATTATATTTTCTAGATACCATTCTCAGCAAAAATAATGCTGAGAGGTCAGGGGCCCTGGGTAGGGTGGAAAGAGGGGACGTCTGAAATACCCTTCTCACTTCTTCCTTTGCAGAGATAATGCATTGCTTTCCCCTACTGAATAGAAATTGTTGCCATAGTAATGTTTTAAAAACACTCCTCCTAGGTCAATATTAGAACTGCAGAAAGTATCTCAGATATGCTATGCAATTTGTGAATATAAAGCTATACTCTCACTCTTGTTTATCTCCTCAACTACAGAATAAAGATTTGAGTCACTCCTCATGACTGGTCAGTTCTGTGATGTGAAGAATGTCAGTCTACCAACAGGGTGTCATGTGAATGTTTTCCAAGCAGAGGACTATGCCAGGTGCTAAAAACCACAACAAAGTCAAGTGCAGAAGCTGTGGCTCTGCTGATCTAGAAAAATGCAGTACCAAACGTACCAGGGGATCCTAACTGTCCCTGAAAATGCATGTGTGCCATATTATATGTTAGAGTTCACCTAAGACAAATATCTTTCTTTTTCATTGTCCTCTTCACCTTCAGCTTCCCAACACCATTGCCAATCTGTCCACATAAATGTCACATAAGTACACACACTCCCTGCACAAAGTATGAGAATGAATTTCAATTCTTTATATTACAGAATGTTTAGAAACATTCAGATGGTTTAGAATCAAGAGCTAGAAGATAAAAAAAAAATACACCAATTACGTGTCTGCTTCCTTTTGTAACAAAGCTATACGTACACAAGCAGTGCTTATTATGCCAAGATGTAGACATTTATTCCAAAAGGGCCCATTATCAAGTGCTGTTGCACAAAGCTCCTCATGTTATCCTGATAATGAATGTACTTCTGAGTAGCTGGGGAAGAAGAGGTCCAGGTTCCAGCTACAGCCCTGCTTCTAGCCATGTGACCCTGAGCAAGTCATTTCACCTTTCCTGAGCTTGGCTGGCTTCCCATGGGTCAAAAAGATGGAAGTTGCATTTCACAATCTTTGGGTCCTCCTCTAATGGTAAAACTCTGTGTCTCCATGAAGCAGAGTAAAATATGGGATGCCCTCATCCTCCTTTCGTTTGCTGCTCCATTTTCATAGTCCCTGCTGACATAGTGCAGTACTAAGTATACAGAGACTTGGCAGTAAACACAACCTGTCTGTCAGAAAGATTTAATTCAGTGTTTCCCCAGTCATGCATATTACAGGAATAAATTCAGGGATTCACTTTGGAAGCTACCAACCTCAGAGACGACACTCATTATTTCAAATGTTAAATGTATTTATACATATATATATATATATATATATGTTATATAAAACATTATCAAGTGAGCATTGTGAAGTAATTGATCAAGTTGCTTTAATTTTCTATAGCTCTAAATGTGGAAATAAAAATCAAGTCACTACATATGGCTTCTAGCCATCACCCCTATATTATTCCCCCACTGAGGATTTGATTGAAATTGCATGTAGATTATTGACCTGTAAAATAAGATTCAGCCTTTAAAATGCAAGCTATTTTCAATACAAATTATTCTTTGTTTGACTAGTTGTGACAGTCACTTTAGTTACATGAAAAGCGCTCAAAGTGTGGGCTCAGAATGCTAAATTATAATTTAAACATCATTTGGCATAGACTTGACTATGCCACTAAGTGAATTCTTGGTTATCTGCATTGTGGCAAATTGCCATCTGCCCAGGTAATTGAAAAATGACTGTATTTTCATTAGTTTGAAATTTCTCTTGGCCTGTTCCTTTTCTCCCAATCATCTCTGGCCACTGTAAATTTCCTCACCAGGATCTATTTCTTTAGCTGGAAAACTTCAGAAACAGTATCGTGTGGGACTACTAGAGAGCTAGATGTTAGAGAATTATATTAGATGTTATATAAGAAGCATATTCAGGATGTTTCTATTTGCTCAGATTAAATGGCATGAATAGTCACGACAACTTCCATAATCAAACAACTGTATACTACTCTGGGACTGTCAAGAAGCATGGTAGAATGAGCTGATGTGAGCAGACTGCTTCCCTGCATTCCTGTCATTACACACAGCTCCCCAAACAAATGCCAGATAACACAGGACAACACCCCAATACAAGCTCAGCAAAAAAGAAAGATAAAACTGTAGGAAACAGCTCCAAAGAAAGAAGCCAAAGCCAGAGCAGTGTGCAGTGTCAGTGCGATGCAGCCGTAGCCCAAAGGGATTGAATGAGATAGATACCTTGGGGACCACCTACTCCAAGACAGGAAGTTCAACCTGGACCCCCTGAGGCTGGGAACCTAACTGAACCTTGGAAATGGATGTCAGAATCCTGAGAGTCTGGATAAGCCTTGAGAAAGGTTGCTGTCCTCCTGGGGCTTTGGGTTGGAAAACGGTCACTAGAAATCAAAACTCAAGTTTGAGTGTGCAATTTGGATTTAGACTACCTGCATGGTAGCGAAGCCTCAGGCCAAGAAACAAGCTTAGTGTTGGCCCAGGGCTACTGGAATTCTAGGGCCCAGAGGAAGGAGTTCCAACTGAAGGTGTCTGGGAAGTTTTCCTAGTAAAGATGTTTGAGCCAGTGCTTGAAGGATAAACAGAATTCTAATAGGTAGAACTGGGGTGGGTCAGTCCCCATGGAGACCTCTCTGAGCAGAGGCATAGGAGGGAGCCTGTGGTGTAAGTTGAGGAGTTTGCAAAGTGGGTAGAGGGAGAAAAGCTGCTAGATGTGTAGATTAGGACACTATAGGGTCCAAGGCTTTCAATGTAAAAATATATGAATGGCTGAGTCCCTTCGCTATTCACTTGAAATTATCACAACATTGTTAATTGGCTATACCCCAGTACAAGGTCAAAAGGGTTTTTTTTTTTTTTTTAAATTACAGTATTGTGTTCAAGTTGCTTGCAGCTGTCATCTTGTTTAAGGCAAGTAACTAAGTCTGGCTCCTTTCTGCTGTAGAGTGAGCATTGTGACTAATGACTGATATGAATGAGGGAAAGGATTATTTAACACCGGCTGACCTCTCTCTGAGTTTTTTCAAGGCGAATTATTGCCTATCATCGGGTAAACAAGCCTTTGGTGCTACAACTCCCCATGCAGCTTGCTGTAGAGAAGGACAAATGAGGGGCAGCTCAGTCTTCACATAATTTGGGGCATCGGTTCTTGTTATTTTCAGTTTGGGGCTCATATTTTCAACCATCATTTGTCTGCTGTGTCTCATTCAAGCTTATACAACCTCTCACTGAATCTCAGCTTCTATTGCCTTGGGAGATCACTACCTATCTCCTGAAATCTTTCCTGGGATCTTCCCTACAGTGTATTTTATATAGTCTCCATATGTTATTGCTATTGTTCAATTGCTAAGTCAACCTTTGCAACCCCATGGACTTCAGCATGCCATGCTTCCCTGTCCTTTGCTATTTCCTAGAGCTTGTTCAAACTCATGTCTGTTGAGTTGATGATGCCACCCAACCATGTTGCCCCCTTCTTCTGCCCTCAGTTTTTCCCAGCATCGGTGTCTTTGCCAGTGAGTCATAGCTTACACTTAAAAACAAATCATTTACAAAAGAACACTGAAAGGACATAGTACTTCTCTCACATGATAGAGTGGGTGTCACATGGAAAGAAACTTTATTTTATTGGAATAGGTCAGACATAGGCAAGCTTTTGTTAATGAAGAGTCAAATAGGAAATAACTTAGTTTCTCACATCTTCTTCATTGTTGTTGTTGCTGGGGTTTTTTTTTTTTTTTTTGCTTTTATAATACTTAAAAATGATGTAAAAATCAGTCTTAGCTCATAGGCCTAAAATGGGCTCCACCAGCTATAGTTTGCCAAGCCCCAATTAATATTAATTAATTTTATTAATTAATAAAGATTACTCCAAGGAGTACAACAGTTTTGGCATTTAATTACAGTGAAGTCCAGAGCTAGCATGAGTGAATGCCTGAGACCCTGAGGGATGATTGTTGGAGTACTATGACCAGCTAACAGAATGCTAAAAACACAAGACCATGCTTGCCTGAATAATCAGAACATCCATCAAAAGGAAATCATTTTCAAAGTGAAATCATGCTTGTATGACAAACAGCAGAATATCAGTCCAAACAGATGTGTAGGAGGCAATGGAAAGTCAAACCACAGAAGAGTAGATTATTAAAAGCAAATGAAGCTAAGTGCCAGAGAGGATGTATAAAAGAACTGGAATGGAAGCTGAAGGAAGCGTCTACATGAAAATGAAACCACCCTGCTGCGTCGCCCCTCAGTCTCAAGACCAACCCACCACCTCTAGTCTAATTATCCTATATAAACTTATATCTAAAATATAAAGCTTTTTTTCTAGACAAAGGGGGAAGAGAGATGAGAAAGAATAAGAGAGAGGGAGGAAATGAAAGGAGAGGAGAGAAGGGTGAAGAGATGGGGGAAGAACAAAAACATACCACCTAGTAAAACTTTAAATACATGTAAGATGACCACTGGCATTTGTCTCAACCCTGAAGATGCTGACAGCAACAACAATCAACTATTGCCTGTTTTTCTTTCTCTTCACTTATTTCCCACAAGGAAAGTGAAAGCGAAAGTTGGTCTCTCACTCGTGTCCGACACTTTGCGAGCCCATGAACTGTAGCCTGCCAGGCTCTCTGTCCATGAAATTCTCCAGGCAAGAAAACTGGAGTGGGTCGCCAATTCCTTCTCCAGGAGATCTTCCCGACCCAGGGATTGAACCCAGGTCTTCTGCATTGCAGGCAGATTCTTTACCATTAGAGCCATCAGGGAAGCCCACAAAGAGGTGACAGCTTATTCTTCAGGACTGGTCACAAGGCCACACTAGGCTGCAAGAAAATCAGGAAATAGCTAAGCACATTGTCTCCTCTGATTAATCAGGAGCCAGGGGACACTGAGGTTGGATTAGGCTAAGATGGCCCTTGCCACATACAGCCAGTGTGACCATCGCCTCATTGTGGTGAGCAAATACTTTTCTCCCAAGCCAGGGATCTGAAACCACAGGAAATTTAAGAAGTATTCAGAACCACAGGTATGTGACTGGACAAAGTATTTTGGCAGATGGACATTAGTAAACACTAGAACGTTAAACAGAAATGAAGGTACATAAAACGCACTGCTCTTTTAAGCCACTCAAAGGGATGTGACAATAACCTTGAAAGAACAGCAGTAGTCTGGAACTAATCAAAACATAATTTATTAGAGGAGCTCCTTGGAAATGAAAACAATTTTAAAAGTGCTGCTGGACTGGGAGAACATATTCACAATGCCTATCCCTGACAAAGAACCTGTATCTAGATTATCCAAAGAAATCGACTCCATGGGCTGTAGCCCGCCAGGCTCCTCTGTCCATGGAATTCTCCAGGCAAGAATACTGGAGTGGGTAGCCTTTCCCTTCTCCAGGGGATCTTCCTGACCCAGGGATCAAACCTGGGTCTCCTGCATTAAAGGCAGATTCTTCACCATTTGAGCCACCAGGGAAGCCCAAAGAATTCTCAATATTCTCAAAATAATCTCAATAATAAAAACAAAGGCAAAATGTTCAATTTTAAAATGGGCAAAAGTTTGGAATAGGGCCCCATCCACAAAGTCGTGTTAGCTTCCTTTCCCCACTGAATACTCTGCCCAAACTCCATCAATTAAAACTTCAAAGGACAATAACTTGGTTGCCTAGAGCCAATAGAACTTCAATTTTTGAACTCCTTCCCTTCCCAAAACTTCCAGGTATACTCAGATGAGTATATATGGCTTCCAGTCTCCCTTGGGGCAGGCATGCCTTGGTCCAGCCCCAAACATCTTTCACTTTAAAGCGGCTGAGTTCAGGGTCAAGGACAGAGTGGGCTCACGGAGTGCAGACAGAGGCAGTGATTCTGCACCAGTAATCAGGCTTTGCATTTACTTTTGGTTTCAAGCAGCCACCTGTGCAGCCTGACCAAATTAACTTGTAATGGCTTTAGTCTGCCTAAGACTCTATTCTCATTGTGGCACCATTTATTGCAGCTTCAGGGATTCATTAACTCAGTAGCTGTAGCCATATTGTCTGGTTTCTGGCCACAAGACTTCTGCCCTATTGTTACTATATTTCTTCCTCTTCCCACCCAGAGTCAAGTTAATACACAAAGCACCATTCAAGGGCCTGTCTTATTCCTACCTCCCTTCTCTCAGCCTCTAAAATAACTCTTTACTATAACTCTCTATATTAACAGCAGACAGCGGGGGATAGTGAGGGACTCTTACACATCTTGCTGCCCAATTGGATAAGAGTATTTGCCACTGGAATCCAGGGAGTCCTTTCACATTCCTGAACCTGGCCCATGTGGTCCTCTTTCTTTCCCTTCCAGTAAGCCACGTCTCTGTCAGCATCTTATGTTGTTGTAGTTGTTCAGTTGCTAAGTTGTGTCCTGGACTGCAGCCCTCCAGGTTCCTCTGTCCATGAGACTTTTGGAGTGGGTTGCCATTTCCTTCTCCAGGGGATCTTCCACACCCAGGGATTGAACCCACATCTCCTGCATTGGCTGGTGAGTTCTTTATCACTGAGCTAGCAGGAAAGCTCCAGCATCTTATACGCTCTCCAAAAACTGTTAAGAACTATGAAAGGTCCGAGATTTTATTCTACTTGCAAACTAATAAGGTAGCCTACCACAGTGTCAGGTTTCCCAGGTGGCATAGTGGGTCAGGAAGATCCCCAGAGTAGGAAATGGGAACCCACTCCAGTATTCTTGCCTGGAAAATTCCATGGACAGAGGAGCCTGGTGGGCTATAGTCCATAGGGTCACAAAGAGTTGGACACAACTGTGCACACACACACACCACATGGATGCTGGCAGAAGACACAAGACTCCAAGTGTCACAAACTGGATGTTTGCATTCCCCCCACCAAGTTCCTACGTTGACGCCCAATCTCGAACAAAGGGCCTTTGGGAGGTGATGAGGTCATGAGAGCAGAAATAGCAGAAATCCCTCAGAAATAGGATTCAGTTCAGTTCAGTCGCTCAGTCGTGTCCGACTCCCTGCGACCCCATGAACCACAGCGCCCCAGGCCTCCCTGTCCATCACCAACTCCCGAGTCCACCCAAACCCATGGCCATCGAGTTGATGATGCCATCCAGCCATCTCATCCTCTGTCGTCCCCTTCTCCTCCTGCCCTAAATCTTTCCCAGTATCAGGGTCTTTTCAAATGAGTCAGCTCTTAGCATCAGGTGGCCAAAGTACTGGAGCTTCAGCTTCAACATCAATGCTTCCAATGAACACCCAGGACTGATCTCCTTTAGGATGGACTGGTTGGATCTCCTTGCAGTCCAAGGGACTCTCAAGAGTCTTCTCCAACACCACAGTTCAAAACCATCAATTCTTCAGCACTCAGCTTTCTTTATAGTCCAACTCTCACATCCATACATGACCACTGGAAAAACCATAGCCTTGACTAGATGGACCTTTGTGGATAAAGTAATGTCTCTGCTTTTCAATATGCTATCTAGGTTGGTCATAACTTTCCTTCCAAGGAGTAAGTGTCTTTTAATTTCATGGCTGCAATCACCATCTGCAGTGATTTTGGAGCCCAGAAAAATAAAGTCAGCCACTATTTCCACTGTTTCCCCATCTATCTGCCATGAAGTGATGGGACCAGATGCCATGATCTTAGTTTTCTCAATGTTGAGCTTTAAGCCAACTTTTTCACTCTCCTCTTTCACTTTCATCAAAGGCTCTTTAGTTCTTCTTCACTTTCTGCCATAAGGGTGGTGTCATCTGCATATCTGAGATTATTGATATTTTTCCTGGCAATCTTGATTCCAGCTTGTGCTTCATCCAGCCCATCATTTCTCATGATGTACTCTGCATATAAGTTACATAAGCAGGGTGACAATATACAGCCTTGATGTACTCCTTTTCCTATTTGGAACCAGTCTGTTGTTCCATGTCCAGTTCTATCTGTCCTTATAAAACAATCCCCACAGAGTTCTCTCCCCTTCTGACCTGGGAGGACACAGCAACCATCTGCAGGACCATCTATGAACAAGAAAGAGAGCTCTCTAGACATATTCTGGAGCTTTGTTGGTCCTGGACTCCCCAGTCCCCAGAACTATAGGAAAGAAATTCCTGCTGTTTACAAGCCGCTCAGTCCATGGTATTTTTTCTTAGCAGCCTGGGACTGAGATATGTGGCTCAGAGACACAATTCCTTAATACAGTAGTTCCCCTTTATCCACTGGGATACAGTCCTAGACTCCCAGTGGATACTTGAAACTGCAGAGAGTACCCAACTCTATTTACATTTACTATGTTTTTTTTCTTATACATACCTATGGTAAGGTTTACTTTATAAATTAGGCACAGTAAAAGGTTAGCAATGATAACTTATAGAAAAACTATATATTGAAATAAGAGTTTTATGGTCTCCCTTTCTCTCAAAATATCAAATCCAAATTCAGTGCCTTTTCCATCTTAACACTTATCATGTACTGTGGTCATAATGTTTGCAGTTTGATGTACAACAACAAATTAGCAAGACTTTTCTTTTTCCTCCTTCACAACTTTCACCTTTTCACCTCAAGGAAGCACTTTGGCTTCTCTTTGGCATATCTGAATTGCCAGCATCATTACTCTTGGGCTTTGGGCTCTTATTAAATAAAACAAGGATCACTTGAATATAAGCACTGGGATACCCTAACAGTGGGTCTGATAACCCAGACAGCTACTCAGTAACTAAAGGGCAAGTTACCCTGGACAAAGGGATGATTCATGTCCCCAGCTGATGCAGCAATATTTCATCACACTACTCAGAATGATGTGCAATTTAAAACTTATAAATATTTATTTCTGAAATTTTCCATTTAATATTTTCAGACTGAAGTTGGCTCCAGGGAACTGAAACTTTGGGCTTCCCAGGTGGCACCAGTGGTAAAGAACCCACCTGCCAATGCAAGAGACTTAAGAGACCCAGGTTCAATCCCTGGGTCAGGAAGGTCTCCTGAAGGAGGACATGGCAACCCACTCCAGTATTCTTGTCTAGAGAATCCTATGAACAGAGGTGCCTGGAGGGCTCCAGTTCCTAGAATGGCAAAAAATCGGATAGGACTGAAGTGATTTAGCACATACACATGCATGCAACTGAAATCATGGAAAGTGAAACCGTAGATAAGAAGGGAATACTGTACTCTCAGCACAGCAAATAGCATGAGCTCCAAGCTTGTGTCACTCCACCTTGCCACTCTCCTCTAGTGGGAGCATTGTAGAGGGGCCCAGTGAATGCCCCTCTACAGTGAATGTGCACACACTGGGTGCTATTAGAACTGAAGAACCCTGAGCTTTTGTACTGGACAGTAAACAAATCTCCTCTGCTCCACAGGAGGGCACTCTGTCCTCTGAGGTGGCTGTACAGACCTGAAAAGACAGTTCAGAACAGGAGGGCAGATACACCTCTTCTCACAAGAAATGCAGAACATGCAAAACACCGGTGGAGAATTGCCTCTGAATAGCCAGTGTCTCTCTCTGCTCAATACGCTCTTACTTGTTTACTTTCTTGTAGTTTTTTTGTTCCCACCAGAACATAAGTTCCATGAGAACAAGAACCTTCTTTGCTTGGTTTCTGCTCTTCCCCTACCATATTAAACAGCACTTAGCACCACTTAGCACATAATAGAAAGTCAGTAAATACAAGTTGAAGAAATAAATCTCTCACAATCTTACTTGCCCTTCAAGACCCAACTCAGATGACCTGCTTTCAGAAGAGCCATTCCAGATCCCTGGAATTGAGATTTTAGTGTCTAGGCATCTTGGCTTTCATAATATTACTTCTTATCTTTTAAGCATGGCTCTTGGAGTTGAACCTATTGTGTTATAATTCTTTTTATTTGTGTTTGCTTGACTAGACCAAAAAATTTCTGAAGGCAGGGATTGAGTCTTATTTGCAGGGCTTAGACTAGATTGAAACACCTCCAGTACAAAATCTAAGGAGACACTCATTCAAGTTCATACACATGACCCCAGGTGCCTTCCTTGTCTCACCCTTGTCCAGCCCTAATTTTCTTTTTTCTTTTTTTAATGGCTACACTGGGTCTTCCTTGTGGTGCACAGGCTTAGTTGCCCCAAGGCATGTGGAATCTTAGTTCCCTGACCTTGGATCAAACCCTTGTCCACTACATTGGAAAGTAGATTCTTAACCATGGGACCACCAGGGAAGTCCTTCTGATTATACCCTCAGAACTCACTAGTATGGCATTCATCTAGTAGACCATCAGTGCTTTTTCCATTAAGATGAATAGATTTTTAAAGGATCACAAGCAAGAAGTGTTTGAGACCTAAGTGTTTCGTATCTGTACCTGGTGTTGACCCCCAGCCCTTTCCGGGTCATGCTCTACCACTCTGTTTCACTTTGTGCCACAGAAGGCTGACTTGTACAAGCTTCACGCAAAGACACTCTTGGCCTCTAGCTTCTGGTTGTGCTTGATCAGTGCGGGGACACCCGGTAGGAGCTGGAAGGGTGGGTGGGGGCAGGGAGGAATGGCCTTAGGGTATATACTCCCTCAGCGCCTCACTGCAGGGTCACCTTGAACTGACTGTGTCTCCAATGAAGACCTAGATCTTATCAGTCAGTCCTGTCTCCTAGGCACAGTTACTGTCTTCAGGTTCCAGTGATTGCTTCCTCCCCTTGCCCCTTCCTGCTTACCATGGTAATGGCTCCACATCCTGGCTAGCTCTGCAATGCATTCCCATACCATTTTATCTCCCTCAAGCCTGCCCACACTTTTTTATGAGTTCATTTACTGAAACTTTTCCAATTACCTCATTTGAGCATTTTTATTTTTTTCTACTGGGTCTGCAAAAGACTGCAATATTGAACCTCAAGAGATACTTATAATAAGAGTGGGAAAAAGCAAAGACATAAAATATACTGCTTACAATTTTTTATATAAAACATGCCATTTTAAAAGGAAATTTGACAGCAACTATATGACATTTTATTTATTCGATGGATCACAGTAGCTAAAATTGATGAAGTAATGAAATTAAGCCAAAGGGGAAACTGAAGGCCAAGAATATTGGTGATATATTATGGGTTTGGGGAGGGGAAGAGGGTATTTTTATAATTTATGTTTATGTCATTAATAAGTTAATAGGAAATCTATATATCAAAATTAAATTGCTCAACTATATGATTACAGAAAGTCTTAGATGATTCCAAGAATTATTAGGGCTTAAGGACTTTAAAGAGTGTGGAAACTAAAGGCTGCTATTCAAAAATTTTTTAAATTATTTTAATGATTAATATTCTAAGCATGAACAGTCTTAATTCAAAATGGCATAAATGGTCCTAGCTAGAAAAAGGAAAGCTTTAATTGAATAGAAAAGGGTTAACGCTGATATACTGTTTTACCTGGGAAACTCAATTACCAAAAAGTAGAAGAGCAAATTGATTAATAGATGGTTTTAACAATGGTTTCATGCTCTGATCACTACAAATAGAGTGAGAGGTGATGGAAATTCTACTAATTAAATTCTTAACATCTTAATAAGCCCAGAGAATTTTGGATAATAATAGCAGGTTTATTTTGATGTGAGGTTGACATGTTACTTTAGATTCTGACTCTTCTAATGGTGTCATTAAAGAAAAAAATCTTTGGATGAATTGGGAAAGGCAATTCATTAACCCTTTTTTCTCTGCAAGCAATTAACTACAGAAAGAATGTGATTGCCTGTTAAATTTTAAGGTTGTTTAGAAGGTACAGAGCAGAATTGAATCATTATACAGATAATTGAATCCTGAGGTTTTCTTTTTATGCAAGGAATCCAAATAATTGATGCACGTTGATGAATTATCCAGATTATGATCTCATTTATCGTCTTTGCTTTAGTAACTGCAGATTAAATTAAAACTGACATTTATTGAACAGCAGCTGACTTCAGGGTATCCCATACATTGTCCTAGCTAATCTTCCTAACACCTTTGTTGTACAGGTATCAGTTGCATCTTATGAATGCAGAAACAAGTTCACAGATGTTTGCAACTTGCCATGGAGTTGCACTCAAACCCATACCCCATTACTTTAAGTCCTGCACAGTTTCCTGTAAACCTCATTTATGGGCAAATAAATGAAAAATTAAACTTGAACATGGGTGTCAAAGCCACAAGCACCAAGTAAACACTAGCAGCCCATTAATGAATTTTGGCCTCCAAAGTTGTAACTGAAAATGCCTTGAACTTAACTGCAAAGTCTTTCTTTGGGGTCTCAGAGCAGAGGGGAGAGTAAGTTTACGTTAAAATAGTTTTGTTTCCCTCATCTGTTACCTGTCACCTTCTCTGGAAACCATCTACCATTTTTAAACCTGATTTTTTGAGGAATGAGGAAAATATTATGACATAAAATGGTCAGCAGCTAAAAAGTGACTCATGGTTTATCTAAGGAATATAGAGAGGCTTTCCAGAAGACTGCGTTTGCCTCTGCCAGTGTTACAGATAAGCATGTTATTTTACATATAGCCGATCAAAACTCTGAAAGGGAACAAACAACAATTTAAAATTCCAATGCCTCAGAAAAAAAAAATGTATCCAAAGGGATAATTCCTCTGGCGTTCACTGTCTTCTATTCACAGAGAAAAGAATGCATGCTATTGAAAATATATGAGAAAACAGAAAGAAGCAGGAGGTGTAGAGAGATGGAACAGAATCACTGTTGTCTAGTAAAGAGCAGATGGTTCTCAGTTGGTAAGAATACCAATCACTTTCCAGCGGTGTATGACTTACTAGAACTAAAATAAATGACATATTGGCCCAGAGAGAAAACTGCCATACGTCTAAGCTGGCCAGAGAAATGAAGAGCTTATAGAATGTATTCAAGGAAATGTGATTATCATTTGCATTTTCTCCTCTGTTTGACTTTGTACCTCACATCCCTAGCTTTCTGCACACTAAGCAGTGAAATGAGCTTTTTTGCTAGACCCACTCAGCAACCCACCCAAACACTGGCTCATAAGCGCCCAACAGAAACCAATCTGTAAAAAAGCTCCTGAAAACCCAGAGGGTTCATTATGTTCTTTTCCTTATGGGATGTTTCTCATCCTGCCTTCTTGCCTTTTTCAGTCCAGAAATTGCTCTGGCCATCATTAGATATAGTCTTCAATGAAATTTATACCTTTTTCTTTTTTTTTTCTCCAAGAAACTACAAGAGTAAAACTCTTAAAAGAAGGCTCAACTAGGGATTTCCCTGGTGGTTTAGTGGTTAAAATTATGCATTTCCACTGCAGAGGACATGGGTTTGATCCCTGGTAGGGGAACTAAAGGCTTCCCTGGTGGCTCATTGGTAAAGAATCCACCTGCAATGCATGAGACCTGTGTACTATCCCTGCATTAGGAAGATCCCCTGGAGAAGGAAATGGCAACCCACTCCAGTATTCCTGCCTGGGAAATCCTATGAACAGAGGAGCCTGGCTATAGTCCATGGGGTCAAAAAGAGTTGGATATGTCTGAACGACTATCACTATCACTATCACTCACTCAGGGGAACTAAGATCCCACCCCATGTAGCCGAAAGAAAGACACTTTAAAGGAAAAAAAAAATTTAAACTCAAAGATCAGCTAGTCTTTCTGGGTAAACCTACTAGAAAGAAGCAGTTTCTCTGTTTATCCCTTCCTCGATTGTTTAACCAGGGCCTCATCATTTTTACATAACCTGTCAGGTGCTGGGGGTTCCTGAGGGCTGGCCTGAACTGGCTTTCAGCCTAGAAGGGAAGACAAAACACACAGTACACTGTAGTTAGGGTGCCTCACAGATAAGAACATCAGTATAGGATAGCACAGACACGGAAGTTGAACCACTTTATAATTTAAAATACGCTGGTTCATGATTTGACAGTGGTGCTGTTTCTTTCAAATGCATATGCTGCAAATCCAAACTGGGCTCTGGCTATTCTGAGATCACTTCTGGGCAAATGGAAAGTAGCCTTTGTACTGGGGTGGCTTTGGTGAGACTCCTTTCCAGTGAAGAGAATCTGCCCTGCACTTTTCAAGTGAGCAGGACTTTACTCAGTTGTCACAGCTCCTTACGAGCTCCTTTAAATCTAGTGAGTGCCTTTTTTTTTTTTAACTTTGGTTGGAAAACACCAAAATGAGGGGAAAAATACCCGTAAGTTATTTAACACGTACTCTAATTTGTATCATGTCTGCGTCAGAGGAGGCACCCCAGGCTACGTATAAGAATGAGGTCAGAGTCCTGAAAACAGCGACTCCTAAATACAGAGGAGGAGAGAGATTTTCCTTCCTTCCCTAAAGGATTCTCCTTCTGTTAAGATTTCAAAGTGGAGGATACAGTCCCTTGCTAAGGGCACTGCCCCCATTCCCAGTGTCTGCCACCCTTCCCGGGAGGGAGGGGCCATGGAGACTGGAAGGGGAAAGCAGGAGGGCAGACGGAGGGCGGAGTCTCACTCAGCACCTCCTCCCTGAACCTTCCTCCCTTTGCCCCGAGTACTCCTCTGCCTCCTCCCATCCGTTCATTCTACCTTCTCTGCCTTGAGAAAAGTCCCAGAAGGTCACCCAGTGTATCATCCATCACGGCATCTTGACAGAATACCCTCAGTCCTGCTAAGGGGATACAGAGGGTCATTAAGGGCATTCGACATGAGGAGGAACCAGATTATATATGAACCAAATGACTTCTCTTGGCCATGAGGGATATTAGTGTCGAAATGGATTTCCTAGAGGCTATCGCAGGATCTTCCAGCTCGGACACCTTGAAGGAGAGAAGGAACCATCTCTCCTTCCTCCTGTTCGATAGGGATGGGAGGAGGGACCCGGGCGGGGGGTAAACAGCATAGCTCCCACATTTTCTTCCCACTTGAGATGTCTATTAAGCTTCTGTTAGATAATGATCACAAGTGCTTTTGAAAAAGTATTGGATATGAAGTGAAACAAATTGCTGATCATTTACCTTTACTCAGATCACCTGGGTGTACATCAATAGTTGATGAGAATTAAAGAAATTAATGGGAACTGTCTACTAAAAAGAAATTGCTACCTACCTCTCTGCTCCCAGGAGGCTTTCACAGCCAGGAGAATCAGTTACCAGAAAGCTTGCTGGGGATAATAAGGTTAAGGGACAAAACTGGGAAGAAATGACCTTTAAGTCAGTGACGCAATTTTAACGCCCCCTTCTCAACAACCACACCCACACTCAATATTACTATTGACCTAAGTGAAAATGTAAACTGGGCCCCTAGTTCCCATTGATTAATCACAATGAGAGACAAATCATCCAAGAACCCAATTGAATTAAAAGACTTCTTTATTTGCTGAACAAGATAAAATCCAGGAACAATCCTTTAACATAGACAGTTATGACTCAGTTGTGAACACTCAGCACAAAATGATCCTGAGATGAGGGAGAGAAATGACAGCTCTCATTATTATTGTTACTACCATTAGTTACCATTATTACCACATTTTATAAAAAAAGAAAGAAAGAAAGAAAGCTAACTCATGGGAATAAAATAGATGTGCCACAGTAAAACTTCTCTAGAGAATTTAAAATAGAGAAAAAAGAAAAATTCAAGCTTCCCTGATTGTGCTTGAATTAAATGAATGTTTAATACATCCTGCTAACATAATTTTTTGGCCTAGGACTGTTAACTAAAAGGCTAAAAGGACTGGTACATTTTCAGAAAAGGAAAAGGAGATAAAGGCAAGATACTGCAGCAAAATAAATACTGTTCTAGTTGATAATTATCTGTCACACAATACAGTAACTTTCAATTTACTTGGTCACAGTTTAATTAAAACCTAAGTTTTCTTTGATGGGCTCTCCAGGAAGCTAGTAATTTGCATTTGCACTGTGCTTAGACTGTTCCTTTTGTTCTCCCCCTAGTTGTTATTAGCAGGTAATTCAATAATGATTGCTTGTGACTAGGCTCAGTAGTCACAGAGTTTATCAGCTGACCAGCAAATGACCTCTGAACAAACCTCCTGGGTTTCTCTAACTTGCCTTATTCACAAGGCACTCTTGTTCCGAGAGGTCAGATACAGTTATCAGTGGCAAAGGACAGCACCTGTCTTTAGACGGCTCATAAGGTAGTGGTCCTACAGGGATTATTGTGCTGCTTTATACATTATGGGGGCTTCCCAGGTGGCTCAGAGAATAAAGAATCCACCCGCAATGCAGGAGACCTAGAATCAGCCCCTGGATTTGAAAGATCTCCAGTATTCTTGTCTAGAGAATTCCATGGACATAGGAGCCTGGAGGGCTATAGCCCATGAAATCACAGAGAGTTGGGCAGGCCTGAGCAACTAAGCATACAAACATTATGGACTGCATGTATTTAGGAAAAGCAACAAGGAAGCAAAGAAAAAGCAAGGTGCTCTCCTGTCCCTGATGAAATC
The DNA here is from genome assembly GCA_007570785.1 of Antilocapra americana. NCBI lineage: Eukaryota > Metazoa > Chordata > Mammalia > Artiodactyla > Antilocapridae > Antilocapra > Antilocapra americana. The sequence continues at coordinate 57,567,249 of ML662442.1, forward strand.
TGTGATGTAGTCCAAGGAGGCATGCTGGTGTCTTAGCCCCTCATGAGGGCCTCCCACCAGTCTGACTTCCCCACACCTCTGCACCCTACCCTAGTCCACCTGTTGCTCTTCTGTCTGATCTGTCTTCCTGATCAGCTGTTACTCTCCCCAGGACAGCTGGGTCCAGGCTCTTCAACCCTCAGAATCTATACACCAGGGTCCCAGTTACATGAATCTCTTCTCCAGACTCACCCTCTATGCCCTGAGAGGGTACTAGCTCCAGCCTTCATCCCCACTTGAGTCATCACCTTCCTGTCCTTTGTTTAGCCATATGCTACCTGTACTTCAAGTTTGAGTTCTCCTCCTCCGTAAAACTTGTCAGCACATCCTAGCCCTCAGTTCTCTCTCTCCCTTTCCTATTCAAGGGACTTTATGCTTTGGCAAAGATTTCATTTAGCAACCAATCTACCAGGTTCAATCATTGGTTTACTGTGTAGAGGCCAGAATTTACACCTTCTTGGTATCCCCAGGCCTTATTCTAGCACTATTTTTCCTTACCTAGTGTTCCTCAACAAATGATAGTAAGTCATGGTGGATGCTGGTAAAAATAGTAAATAACTGATGATGTGATACCTTACAACATTCCTGATATGTTGACACATACAGCTGCTATATTTCAAATTTACTTATGTCTTACCTTTCCAAACTACACTATATTTTCTCTAAGAATCTAAGCATGTCTTCCACTTTTTTATTTTATTCTTAATTTTTATTCCAGCACTGTGTGAACTGTAGAGATTTACTATGTAATAGCTGGTTTAATTTAATTAATTTGGTATAAGCTGACACAAATATCTACAAAATGAAATACAAATATTTATGCCACTGCTAAAGACCATAAATTAATTACCATTTTTCAACAGTGTTAGTAGACTGCCTTGTGTTGACATTTTACTACTCAGTCTCATGGGTTATTAATTTAATTACTAGCTACTTGCCCATTAGAGTTCACTAGCATATCAAAAAAATTTTTCTGAGATCTACTGAAAAGAATAAATTGTATATGTGTTTACTCTGTGATCCTAAATTGTGTTACTTTAAGAGGTATTACATCTGTTTGACGTCCTAGAAGTCCCTAAGAAGACAACAAAGTGTGAAAAACATAGGTATATAACTACCCTGTAAATATATAAATATTGTAAATATATGTAAAAAGCATAATACATGGATCTGTTGATAGTTTAAACCTCTTCTGAAGTAAATCAAGGTAAAATAAATCAATCTGATTCTACAGGACTTTGTCTTGCTTGGATAAGAAGTATAAAAATGCAGGAAGGTACACTAGGGTTAGTGTTAGTTGTGTCTCCAGGGGTTGCCATAATTTTATTGTTGTTATTCAGTTCTTAAGTTTTGTCCAACTCTTTGCAGCTCCATGGACTGCAACACACCCTCTCCTTCATTGTCTCCTGGAGTTTGCTCAAACTCATATCCATCGAGCCAATGATGTCATCCAACCATCTCATCCTGTCTCTCCTTTCTCCTCCCACCCTTAGTCTTTCTCAGCATCAGGGTCTTTTCCAGTGAGTCAGCTCTATGCACCAGGTGGCCACAGAACTGGAGCTTCAGCTTTAGCATCAGCCCTTCCAGTGAATATTCAGGGTTGATTTGCTTTAGGATTGACTGGTGGTATCTCCTTGCTGTCTGAGAGATTCTCAAGAGTCTTCTCCAGCACCACAGTTTGAAAACATCAGTTCTTCAGTCCTCAGCTTTCTTTATGGTCCAAATCACACATCCTTACATGACTACTAGAAAAACCATAACTTTGACTAGTATGGACCTTTGTTGGCAAAGTAATATCTCTGCTTTTTAATATGCTGTCTAGGTTTGTCATAGCTTTTATTCCCAGGAGCAAGCATCTTTTAATTTCATGGCTGCAGTCACTGTCTGTAGTGATTTTGGAGCCCAAGAAAATAAAATCTGTCACTGTTGCCACTTTTTCTGTATATGTTTGCTGTGAAATGATGGGACTGGATGCCATGATTTTTGTTTTTTGAATGTTGAGTTTTAAACCAGCTTTTTCACTCTCCTCAAGAAGCCCTTCAGTTACAAGTTCTTAACTTGTTTCCTAGCGTTTCTGTTGGTTGTTGCTTCTGGCACATCAAAGGAAGACAATATGTCATTCTTGGCTGTAATGAAGTTCTGTGTTGGAATAATCTTTGCTTCTACTCCCAATAAGCAGTCCATTCACTATTGAAATGAGAGCCTGCTAAGAAAAAAGAAAGCTAAATTGCAGCAGGCAGAATAGAACAATGTTTGAGTCTACCTAGTAAGCAAGTGAACCAAACCATTGCCTTGAAATTGGACAGATTGAGCTTAAAATGACTTCTCTGAGACACATTGAAGAACTGATGTCATTTGTGTTATTTCTTGGGGTTCATACACTGAAAGACTTTATCTTGAAGCAAACAACATAGATAAACATGAACAAAGGAAACCATGGTCTTTTTTTTAATACAAGATTTAAATGCAGTCCACGGTCAGGCCTGTCACCCACCACTCCTGTTACACTTAGGACCAGATCTTTTAATGAAATTATTGAATTATTAAAGAAGCACTTCTCACCAGCCCATCAGTCACTGTTTAGGGGTTTATATTTCACAAACAAAATCAATAGTCTCATGAGGACATTGCTGTTTATATTGCAGAGCAGCACCATCTGTCAACCCTGAAACTTGGGTAAATTTTTATATGGCATGCTATGGAAGCATCTTCTATTCAGAGACCTTAAAAAAGTTTCTTTGAGTGCCTCTTAACAATACTGGATACATTTAGCATTCTAAGAAAAGGGCATAGTTAATAAAACGCACCTATATATAAGAAAGCCTTCCTCAGTGATCAATGCAAACAAATAGAAGAAAACAATAGAATGGGAAAAACTAGAAACCTTTTCAAGAAAATTAGAGATACCAAGGGACCATTTCATGCAAAGATGTCTCAATAAAGGACAGAAATGGTATGGACCTAACAGAAGCAGAAGATATTAAGAAGAGGTGGCAAGAATACACAGAAGAACTATACAAAAAAGATCTTCATGACCCAGATAATCACGATGGTGTGATCATTCTCACTCACCTAGAGCCAGACATCCTGGAATATGAAGCCAAGTGGGCCTTAGGAGGCATAACTATGAACAAAGCTAGTGGAGGTGATGAATTCCAGTTGAGCTATTTCAAATCCTGAAAGCTGATGATGTGACAGTGCTGCGCTCAATATGCCAGCAACTTTGGAAAGCTCAATAGCGGCCACAGGACTGGAAAGGGTCATTGTTCATTCCAGTCCCAAAGAAAGGCAATGCCAAAGAACGCTCAAACCAGCGCACAATTGCAGTTATCTCACACACTAGTAAAGTAATGATCAAAATTCTCCAAGCCAGGCTTCAGCAATACGTGAACCATGAATTTCCCAATGTTCAAGCTGGTTTTAGAAATGGCAGAGGAACCAGAGATCAAATTGTCAACATCCACTGGATCATCAAAAAAGCAAGAGAGTTCCAGAAAAATATCTATTTCTGCTTTATTGACTATGCCAAAGCCTTTGACTGTGTAGATCACCACAAACTGTGGAAATTTCTGAAAGAGATGCAAATACCAGAATTATATGCAGAGTACATCATGAGAAACTCTGGACTGGAAGAAGCACAAGCTGTAATCAAGATTGCCAGGAAAAATATCAGTAATCTCAGATGGAGATGACACCACCCTTATGGCAGAAAGTGAAGAACTAAAGAGCCTCTTGATGAAAGTGAAAGAGGAGAGTGAAAAAGTTGGCTTAAAGCTCAACATTCAGAAAACTAAGATCATGGCATCTGGTCCCATTACTTCATGGGAAATAGATGGGGAAACAGTGTCAGACTTTATTTTTCTGGGCTCCAAAATTACTGCAGATGGTGATTGAAGCCATGAAATTAAAAGCCGCTTACTCCTTGGAAGGAAGGTTATGACCAATCTAGATAGCATATTGAAAAGCAGAGACATTATTTTGTCCACAAAGTTCTGTCTAGTCAAGACTATGGTTTTTCCAGTAGTCATGTATGGATGTGAAGTTGAACAGTGAAGAAAGCTGAGAGCCGAAGAATTGATGCCTTTGAACTATGGTATTGGAGAAGACTTTTGAGAGTCCCTTGGACTGCAAGGAGATCCAACCAGTCCAGCCTAAAGGAGATCAGTCCTGAGTGTTCATTGGAAGGACCAATGTTGAAGCTGAAACTCCAATACTCTGGCCACCTGATGCAAAGAACTGACTCATTTGCAAAGACCCTGATGCTGGGGAAGATTGAGGGCAGGAGGAGAAGGGGACGACAGAGAATGAGATATTTGGATGGCATTACCAACTCAATGGACATGGGTTTGGGTGGACTCCAGGAGTTGGTGATGGACAGGGAGGCCTGGCGTGCTGCGGTTCGTGGAGTCACAAAGAGTTCGACATGACTGAGCGACTGAACTGAACTAATAAAATTCTCAACAGTAAAAAGCATCATGAATGCAGGGTATTCTTACCATCTGGGCCAGCCAAACACAGGGAAACAGTGCAGTTTCAAATTCTGCAAAGAATCAGCCCCCAGTCCTCCACTCACCTACACAAGGCAGGCATGCACATAAATATGCACATGCACGTTCTGGGTGAGTTCAATACTATGCATCTGAGGTCCAGAACTGTGTAATCATATCACTCAACAGCAGATGTTTTTCTTGCTCCAATGCCATGAATCATGGGGAGATGTATCCTCCTCAGAGGGTGAAGAAATAGGGCTTCAGAATACACAATATTTTTTTACCACAGAAGTCATATGCAAGGTGAAGGCCAATTCTGATTGTAGAATTTCTCAAAGTAGTAAAGATAAATCTTTACAGAGGCTTTCCTCAAGAGCCACTTGACAAGTTGTTTAAATTAAATTCTGTGTCATTCAGAGCAAGTGTTGCAGCAGATGTTTTGGATACTGGGTTATAAAGAGTTTGTATGAAACCCACAGGAAAATGTTTTCTACTTTTTCAACTCAAGGAGGTGGTACAGATGGTAGAATTGACTAAATGTCTGTGTCTCTCAAAATTTTATAAGTTGAAAGCTAAATCCCAATGTGATTTGGTGTGATGTGAGGCAGGACTTGTGGGAGGTGATGAGAGCATGAGGGTGGAACCCTCATGATAAGGATTAGTGCCCTTATAAAAGAGGTCCCAGAGAGGTCTTTTGCTCCTTGCACCATGAGAACTCAGTGGAAAAATGGACACATGTGTATATATGCCTAAGTCCCTTTACTGTTCTCCTGAAACTATTGCAACATTGTGAATCACCTATACATAAACACAAAATTAAAAGTTAAAAAAAAAGATGCTATTAGAAAAATAAAAAGAACCTGTGAACCAGGTAGTGGGTTCTTGGCTGACTCAGAATCTGCAGACACATTAATCTTGGACTTCAAACCTCCAGAACTATGAGAAATAAATATTTGTTGTTTAAGCCACTCAGTCTGTGGTATTCTGTATGAAGCAACCCAAATAAACTAAGTCAGTAGTATTCTTGGTAAAGCATTTACTCTACTGAGAATTTGTGGAAATCCTTCCAACCATTATACCATTGCAGCTTCCGATGGGTTTCAACAGATATTCCAAAATCTCTTCTAAGAAAATTAAAAAATACAGGTGAGCTTGTGTCCCATCTTTTCAACTCAGTCATTAAACTCGTGGCCTTAGAGGAAAAAAGATGTAATGTTCTCAGACCTATTCAGTGCACTGTACTAGTGGTTGTTAACTGTTGATTCTTTATGGATGTCTACATGGTGTCTGGCACTATTTCAAGTCTGGTAACACAGTGGTGAGCAAAGCAACTAGATCCATGCCTTCATGGAGCTTCACTTTGGTTGGAGAAATGGACAATAAGCATATACATACACAAATACATATGTATATGCTGCTGCTGCTAAGTTGCTACAGTTGTATCTGACTCTTAGCAACCCCATGGACTGCAGCTCACCAGGCTCCTCTGTCCATGGGGTTTTCCAGGCAAGAATACTGGAGTGGGTTGCCATTTCCTTCTCCCATAAATAGTATAAAATAGAGTAATAAGGAAATGCAGTGATATTCTGAATTAAAAGAACCCTAAAAGTAACAATAAAGATGGGGACTTCCCTGGCATTCGGTTGTTAAGGCATCGCCTTCCAAGGCAGGGAGTGCAGGTTCAGTCCCTGGTTGGGGAGCTAAGATGCCACATACCTCGTGGCCAAAATAACCAAAACATAAAGCAGAAACAGTATCGTAACAAATTCAATAAAGACTTTAAAAATGGTCCACAACAAAGAAAATCTTGAAGAAAAAAAAATAGAAGTTCTTTGAGAGTAAAAGCTCATGTCCTGTTTTTGCTAAGACCCCTGGAGTCTAATGTAGGGGTACTTACTTACCTGATTTAGACTTAATAGTTAGTAGGTATGCACATTCATTTTACCTTAATTTAGACTTGGTACTTAGTAGGTGTGCACATTTTTTTTTCCTTTAACAGCTGTTGAATTAGTTCAAAATGCGTAAGAAATAAGACATTAAGTGAAGCAGCAACTTTGAAAGAAAGGATTAGAAATTCACAGACAAAGCTTAAAATCCTTGGCAATCAAAATTCTAATGCAAATGGCGGTAAGCACAGGGAAAGTGTTTAGAGATGCTCTCTGACAGGGGACTGAGCTTCCAGCCTTCCTCTGATTAGGGCACTGCACAAAAGCTTTCTCATCCATCTAAACCCCAGTGCACTCCATGCTCACTGAGAAGTAGGGAGCATTGGCTTTACTTTGACTCCGATTTATGATGGCAGGACACACAATTGCTTCATTACTGCTAGGCTTGAGGGAGATTCTAGGCTGAAACCTAAGTGCTAAAAGCCATTAGATGCTGAATTTTCAGTCACATCTCCTGAGGGGTCAACAGAGACGCCAAGTCGGGGAGAGAAGTCAGTCATCCTTCCATAGACACCAGGCACTGAACCAGCATCACGTCCAAATCTCTAATCAATAGTACATTACAGGGAAAGGCAGAAAGAGGCCACAGTTTCAAGGAGGAGGTGTTAGGTTGTTTATTTCTTTGGGTTGTCAGTATTAGCTCCTATAGACACGTTTCTTAGAGGAAGTAGGTTGTGGTTGGTTTTGTAGTTCTTAGTTATAGTAAGAGGTTGTGTTTGAGTTACATTAGTCTCTATTTATGATAATAATTTAAAAAATCTATTGTGCTGCATTCAAAATATGAGTAAAGTTATACAGTAAAAATAAATAAATAAAAACAACAGTTTCCACAGAGCAAAGAAAATTTTTGCAAACTCATTTTGTTCAGATGCTCAGTCGTGTGTGACTCTTTGCGACCCCATGGACTGCAGCACACTAGGCTTCCCTGTCCTTCACCATCTCCTGGAGCTTACTCAAACTCATGTACGTTGAGTTGGTAATGCCATCTAACCATCTCATCCTCTGTCATCCCCTCCTCCTCCTGCCCTCAATCTTTCCCAGCATCAGGGCCTTGTCAAATAACTTGGCTCTTTGCATCAAATAGCCAAAGTATTGGAGCTTCAGCTTCATCATCAGCCCTTCTAATGAATATTCAGGATTGATTTCCTTTAGGATTGACTGGCTTGATCTCCTTGCATTCCAAGGTACTCTCAAGAGCCTTCTCCAATACCACAGCTCAAAAGCATCAATTCTTTGCATTCAGCCTTCTTTATGGTCCAACTCTCACATCTATACATGACTACCAGAAAAAACATAGGTTTGACTATAAGGATCTTTGTCAGCCAAGTAATGTCTCTGCTTTTTAATATGCTGTCTAGGTTTGTCATAGCTTTTCTTCCAAGGAGTAAGGATCTTTTAACTTCGTGGCTGTAGTCACCGTTCGGGCAATATTGACATTGCACTAGTAATAGAAATTATCTATTACAATTCAGGTTTCTTGTTTGTTAGGATCAATAGGAAATAACATCCTCACTGTTACAGGGCAGCCCGCTGTCGTAGACAGAACCCTGGACCCAGAGTCTTTCACAGACTCACTCATGCACTGGCTCTATGATCACTGACTTTATGGTCACATTTGGGTTCGGATTTTGGCTCATTTCTCTCTTAACTGCATGTGCTTGGGGAAATGACCCGTTTTCTCTGAGCCTCTGCTGCCTCCTCCATAAAATGAGAATGACTGTATATACATTGAAGATTGCATGGTGACTAAATAAAAAGGCACATTAGTTTTCCAGGACTGCCATAACAAAAATCCACAGACTAGGTGGCTTGAACAATAGAACACTCATGGTTCCGGAGGTGGGAAGTCCAAGAACAAGGTGTTAACAGGGTCAGATTCCTCTGAGACCTCTCTTTTTGGTTTGTAGATGGCTGTCTTCTTGCTGCCCCATGACGTGGTCATTCCTCTGGGCACAGGTGGATCACCATGGTCTCCTTCTCCTCTTGTAAGGACACTAGCCCTATTGATTAAGGGGCTTCCCTGGTGGCTCTGTGTTAAAGAATCCACATGCCAATCAGGAGACGTGGGTTTGATCCCTGGGTTGGGAAGATCCCCTAGAGAAGGAAATGGCAACTCACTCCAGTATTCTTGCCTGGAGAATTCAATGGACAGAGAAGCCTGGCTGGCTACAGTCCATGGGGTCACAGTAGAGTCAGACATGACTTAGCAACAAAACAACAACAATAAGTCATCTTGGATTAGGGCCCCTTGATGGCCTCATTTTAACTTACACATGTATGCTAAGTCACTTCAGTCATGTCTGACTCTTTGCAACCCCATGGACTGTAGCCCATGAGGCTCTGTTGTCCATGGGATTTTCCAGGCAAGAATCCTGGAGTGGGTTGCCTTGCCCTCCTCCAGGGGATCTTCCCAACCCAGGGAGTGAACTCACATCTCTTATGTCTCCTATATTGGCAGAAGGGTTCTTTACCACTAATGCTACCTGAAAAGCATTTTAACTTAATGAACTTTTAAAACCTTATTTAGAGATACAGCTACATTTTGGGAGGTGGAACTTCACCTTAGAAATTTGGGGGGACATTATTTGGTCCATAACACAATGTCTATAAGTGAGTGAGTAAAAGTCTTTCAGTTTTGCCTGACTCTTTGTGACCCCATGGACTGTAGCCTGTGAGCCTGCTCTGTCCATGGAATTCTCTAGGCCAGGATACTGGCTGGAATGGGTAGCCATTCCCTTCTCCAGGAGATCTTCCCAACCCAGGGATTGAGTCCAGGTCTCGCACATTACAGGTGGATTCTTTGCCATCTGAGCCACCAGGGAAGCTCTTGGTGTCTATAAGTATCTATAAGGTATTTATTAAATGTCAGATTCCTTCTCAACACTTGACAGATTAGGGATTGTTCTAGACTAATAGATCTTCTCAAAATGTGCCCATGGATCCTGAAGTTTAATAAGCTTCTTTCAAGGGCATATGTGAGACTCAAACCTTTTTTTTCCCCCACAGTTATACTAACGCAGACATTATTTGCCTTTTTAAGATATTTATTTATTAGGCTGTGTCAGGCCTTAGTTGCAGTACTTGGGAGCTTTATTGTGGCACATGGGCTCTCTAGTTGTGGTGCCTGGGCTCAGCAGTTTCTGCACTCAGCCTTAGCTGCCCGAAGGCATGTGGAATCCGTTTCCTGACCATGGATCAAACCCATGGCCCCTGCATTGCAAGGCGGGCTCCCAACCACTGGACCACTAGGGAATTCCTTTCAGTGTTATCTTTCTCACTGATGGTATTAAAGCAATGGTAGGTAAAAACCATCAGCCCCTTAGCACTAGTTAAAGCAGTGGCACCAAACTTTGCTTGTAGTCATTGTATTTTTCAACACCATGCATTCATGGTAAAAACAATTGTCATTTTCACCTAAGAATGTCCTTGATGAAGTGAGTTAATTTCTTTTGTTAAATATTTAGTTTTGTTAAATCTTAATGTTTGAATACATGCATTTTTAATATTTTATGTGATGAAATGGGATATACACTAATAAAGTGTATATGTTTCATACTCAAGTACAGTGGGTGTCTTGTGCAGTGAGATGTTGAGCTGACCTAGTGGCAATTTTCATGGAACACCAGCTTTCACACTTGTCAACTTTGATTTGATGAAGTTTGACTTGCAGGCAAACAATGGATATTGGGACATTGGAAATTTTTCTTGAAAATGAACAGTGGATCTCTCACTTCAAAGAGGGGTGAAACTATGTTATTCAGTATGTCTTCAATAAAATTGGAACTATCCAGGGAAAATTGAAATTTTGGAAACTCATACCTGCAATCCTGAGCTTAACAGCTTTCCAATGATTAGTTTCCTATGTGACTGGTGGAGGTGATATTTTAAAATATGATTTTTTTAATATGATATAAGGAACATGCCCAAATTTGGAAGATTTGCATAACTCAGTGAAATAATATTTTCCAAATGACCAATGAATAACCAGTTCAAAATCATTCATGGGAGAAAAATTCATTCAAAGAAGAAGGTAGGGACTTTCCTGGCAGTCTAATGGTTGAGACTTCACCTACAACGCAGGATGCAGGTTCGATACCTGGTCAGGGAGCTAAGATCCCACATGCCTCGCGGCCAAAAAACCAAAATGGAAAAAACAGAAACAATGTTGTAATAAACTCGATAAAGACTTTTAAAAAATAAAATAAGAAAAAAAAAGTAGAAGGTAAACCAGTAGATTTTAAAGTAAAAATTTATTGATTTGTTTTCAGAGTCTATATCTTGTTGAACTTTGGTGTAGTATCAAAGAAGAATATCTACAATTACATGAAAAGACTGTTAAATACACTTCTCTTTTCTAACTACATATCTGTGTGATATCATATTCTTCACAAACTTCAACCCAAACAACATATCACAACAGCAATTGCAGACACAGGTGTGAGAACCCACTGTCTTCCATTAAGCAAGATATTAATTTACAAAAATTCAAAACATCACCACTATTCTTAATATATTTTTTTTTGCTTTGGAAAACATAGTTTTTTTTAATAACAACTATGATATTTATGTTAGTACATGATGGGTTTATCATTTTTAAGTGAATTAATAAAGATACATTTTAAAACACCTTTTAGCTTCAATTTCTAAGATGCCAAATATTTATAAATGTAACCCCTATAAATAAGATTTCTTTAAGTGTTCTAATTACTTTTTTAGTGGTTAGTATAAATGGCTCCTGGGTCTCCTCTCCCATCCCCCCAAAATATTGATACCTGCTGACCTAGATCAGTATTTCCCAAGACACACTATTGATTATACATGAGACAGTTCTAATGACATAGGAAAACTTTAAGAAATTTTATAATCACAAATTTATTTTTATGGCAAATGATACTGGTTTAGCAATTTTTATAATTTTATAAAGTTTTCCTCTTTTCATTCATTTATATTTAAACAATCAGTTTAATGGAAGCACAGAGGTACAATTAAAAAAAATGGTGATGGTTGTGTGTGAATAACTGAAGTGTGGGAAGTACTGGTTCCCAGAATATGTTTTCAAAAGTATATATTCTTTGGGCTTATTTTTTCTAACTTGGGTCTTCTCACTCAATATTTTTACATACTAACAATATGAAGAAACAGAATTTACTTAGAAAGAAAATTATTATCCTTCACATTCAGACCATAAAGTTACATCAGAAGCCAGGATAATTAGTTTGACTTGGCTCTCTATGGTAATAATTTGAAGTCTCCCTCTTATTCTGAATTTTATAGACCTAGCTCTAGTTACACAACAAGGAATATTACTCGGTGAAATAGAGAACGTTACTCCCCAGCTCTTTGACTTTAATCTCATCTACAAGTTATGTCAAACTCTGGGCTTCCTTTGTACCAGGAAACATCCCAAACTCATGCTGTATATACACTGACTGGTACCTCTGCTCACGACTCCATGGATAGTGGCTTGAGAGCCATTCTTGAGAAACAAGGGACTCTAAGGGGTGGAGTCCTGAAGCCAGTGCCAAGAGACCTGGGTTCTTTTCCTGATCCTGGCCTGATTTTCTTCTAAGGTCCCGGGAAAATTTTTGTCCTAAGGTCTCCTTACACTTGACATGGCCTTCCCAGGTGTCACTGGTAGTAAGGAACCTGCTTGCCAATGCGGGAGATGTAAGAGTGAGATGCAAGTTCGATCCCTGGGTCAGAAAGATCCCCTGGAGGAGGGCATAGCAACTCACTCCAGTATTCTTGTCTGGAGAACCCCCATGGACAGAGGGGCCTGGTGGGCCACAATCCATCTGGTCTCAAAGAGTTGGACATGACTGAAGTGACTTAGCATACTCATAGCACAAACAGACCTGACCTTCCTTCTTTGCAAAACAAGGGGCTGAACTAAGTGATTTTCCAGTTTGAAGAGCCATACTCAGAAGACTAGAAGTGGCTTCTGGGGAGCCATATAGGGACGGGAGCATCCACCCCAGTCGGGTACCACTCAGGCTGCTGAAAGCTAAAGTCTGCCTTTTCAGACCAAACTCCATTTCTATTAGACTGTGTGATTTTTACCATAATGTGTGACTCTGCAATAGCACGAAAATTTAACATAATTAAAGGAAGAGGGTGGACACATCAGACGGGTGACAAGGCCTGGCTGCCTGAGCCCCAGGAACCATGAATTCTCATCTTGGTGCCACCTCTGTCTTGGGACACACCATGTACCCTTTCTAAAACCTAGACAGCTTCCAGCCAACAGCCTTAACCCATCTCCCAAGACTGTTGTGAGAAATCATTTCTAAAAACAGCAGCATACAAGAGTTTACAAAATGAAGTGCTAAACCGAATCCTGGGCAACACGCTGAGTGTTCTTACCCCATTGAGCGAACTAATAAGTGTACATTTGCTATTAATTGAAAAGTCCTTAAGAATATAACTACTTAATCAATACAACACCAGCAGCCTGGCTAATTAGCATGAAGCCACAGGCCTGAGACCTGAAAGAAATTAAATTGGTGCTTAATAGAAATTGGACTGTGAGCAAGATGATTTCTGGAAATGTAAAATACGGCCCACGAGACCAAAGCAGAACTGCATTCTGTGCCTTCAGGGCTGGGTGCACAATGTGATCAGTCTGCACTGTGACACAGGTTACTCATACTAGAGGAGATGTGAGAAGACCATCAAAAATGTGTTCTGTTAGCCCAGGAAAATTCTGACATCTCTCTGAAGACTGACTCATAAAATGTGCTTTCATAATAAACTTGAGAAGATATTTTACAAAGGAAAAAAAAATGCTGCTGTTATTATTCAAAATAAATTTATCTGTTAAAATAAGTTCATTTTAAAAAATGAACTAAGCAATTTAAGAATTAACTAGAGAGAGGTAGGGAAGGGATTAGGAAGAGACAGAGAGTGATTAGTTTATTTAGATGCTCGTTTGTTTTTTTTCCTGTACGAGGCTTAGCACTAGGAGAATTGCAATACTGATGAGGATGGAGGTGTGTGTGTGTGTGCATATAACACCCACACAGAAATCAAGAAAGGAAAGCAGCTGGAATAGTCAATTGAGCTAGTCATCTCTGGAGAGTTGCAGTCATTCCTGCAACTGGCCAGTTGGTTTTCCTATTAACTTTTCCTTGATGATGAAAACTAGCCACAGCAGTCTTTAGGGTGGCCTCCTTCAAGGAAGTGCTTCAGTGCTGGCCGAAGGAAAGCCCTGAATGAATGAACTGCAAGAGTTTTTGCCATTTCCATGTTTCTCTGTCCTCCTTCTCTGCCTGGCTTGTACATCTTGCAAACCCAGCAAGAGTCCATCCTCCTAGGACAGCAGCCGGTTGCCTTGATTGGCCTATGTTCTTTTGCCTGATACAAAGGTTTAGTCACGGTCAGATTCCCCTGCTTCATTTCCGTGGAGTTAAGCTAAATGACTATCTGGCACTCTGTCTTGTCTCTCGGAGTCAGCAGGAAATGGCAGCTCCACAGAGACCTATCTGAAGGGAGAAGATGCTTTTTGCTAGAACCAGCCTACCCAAAGATTTCTTATTCCACAGGTCATCAATAAAGTATTAATGACTTAGAGATGTAAAAGTTCCCAAACAGGTTTTGCCTTCCAGGTTTGCTCTCTAGCGTACTGTGTGTGCGTGCGCGCGCACACACTTAGTCATTCAGTGGCGTCCAACTCTTTGCAACCTCATGAACCCTGCCAGGTTCCTCTGTGCATGGGATTCTCCAGGAAAGAACTCAGGAGTAGGTTGCCTTTCCCTTGCCTAGGGGATCTTCCTGACCCAGGGATTGAATTCGGGTTTCCTGCATTGCAGGCAGATTCTTTACCATCTGAGCCACCAGGGAAGCCCAGAGTTCTTTGTATCTACAGACAAATATAACATGGGAAACAGACTCTAAATTAAGTTATCCCAGAGTCTGGGCCATCTGAGCACAGGTTTGAGAACATAAAGAGAGCGGAGTATCCTTTCCAACATCTGCTCCACCCAACCACGGAAGGATCAAAGACTACCATCTAGTTGATTTGCAGACAGGGTACATTTCTTCTGCCTGTTATTCCACTGCAATGAACTGAAAAACAGCAATTCTTTGCCACTTGCAAAGCTGTGGCAAAGAAAACAGAACTCAGAGGGAAGAAGAGAAAGAGAAAAGAGAACCAAGTCCTATATCAACCAAGACTGCACACAAAGCTCTCCATGGAAAGCTTGGTTCTTTTATGGATGTTTAATAAGGATCATTTTAACAGCTGTTACTCTGACACTACTTATCGGCATCGAAAAATATGCCAGAAATTGTAATACAGACCAGAGATGAAACTTCCATTTTTCCCAAGCGTCGTGTCTTCTCTTTTGAAACCTAGTACTTTGCCAACAAAGGTTCATCTAGTCAAGGCTATGGGTTTCCAGTAGTTATGGATGGATGTGAGAATTGGACTATAAAAAAAGCTGAGCACTGAAGAACTGTTGCTTTTGACTGTGGTGTTGGAGAAGACCCTTGAGAGTCCCTTGGAGTGCAAGAAGACCCAAACAGTCCATCCTAAAGGAAATCAGTCCTGAATATTCGTTGGAAGGACTGATGTTGAAACTGGAACTCCAATACTTTGGCCACCTGATGCGAAGAACTGACTCATTTGCAAAGACCCTGATGCTGGGAAAGATTGAGGGCAGGAGAAGGGGAACAGAGGATGAGATGATTGGATGGCATCACCAACTCAATGGACATGAGTCTGAGCAAACCCCAGGAGTTGGTGATGGACAGGGAGGCCTGGTGTGCTGCAGTCCAGTCAGAAATGACTAAGCGACTAAACTGAACTGAACCCACAAATGATAACTTAATTCCTTGAGCAACAAAAATTAAGTTAAAGTTAGAATTAATGTCCAGTTTACTAAAATGCACTGAATGGCTAAACATGGGATGCAAAATTATCTAAGTTAGAGAATACAACGTACTTCTATGTAATATTTGAAAGAAGACAAATTATTTGCTAAAAATACTACTTCAGGCACATTGAGTTTTGCCAGAGGGGTGGAGGCGGTGAATAGGTCGCCTGAGAATTTTTGTCTTCCTTCAGTCAAATGTTCTCTAAAACAATACCCTGATCAAACCATCACTCTAACATCAGGAAAAAAAACGTCAAAACCAAAGGAAAAATTCCTAAAAGTTAGGAAATCGAATGTTTATTTTTGCTATTGTTTTCTTACTAAATAGGAACATGAAAGAAATCTTTCACCCAGCAGCTGCATCTAATTTAATATGAAGCTCCCCAAAGAGGAATGAACAGGATGTGATGAGGAGCCGAGAAACAGGGATGCTAATATTTTGTGAGGCATCTGGTACTGTTCTACCACCTAGAAATCTAAGAATCAAATTAGCAGATTCAATTCTGCCAGAGTGATCGAATTATTGTCAAAAGAATTTTGCAAAGCAGTCTTCTCCTTCTTAACATCTGCTCTACCTACTCATCCAGCAAAGGACCAGAAATGACCATCTATTTGATTTGTCGAAAAGGGTACATTTTGCCAGTTGCTGGTTGGTCCAGCTATATCCTGCACCTTTTATCTTAAGAGTCTTGGGTTATTGAATCAGTCAACAGAGAACTCAAACTAGTGTACCTGTAGGTCCACAGAGAGGTGATTTAAATATTTTATTTGATTCATAAAATGTTTACATATTTTATAAATATGTTAAAAGTATGTCAAGATTTCAGGCAAACAGGCAAACATCCTCACCAGCAAATCAATAAAAGCAATCCTTAAAAAAAATTTTTTTTTTTTAAGCCATGAGAGGAAGAGTGATAAGGATTATACTAATGTTCTACTTGGACTTTCCTGGTGGTTCAGTAATAAAGAATCTGCCTGCAATAGGGGAGACCCGGGTTCAATCCCTTGGTCAAGAAGATCCCCTAGTGGAGGGCATGGCAACCCACTCCAGTATTCTTGCCTGGAGAATCCCATGGACAGTCCATGGGTTTGCAAGAGTCAGACATGACTTAGCGACTAAATAATGACAACAGTGTTCACTCAGAACCTTTTAATCTGCTTGAGACATATCATTTAAACCTAAAAAATTGCAGTGATTACTACCAAGGACTGCTGTCTTCCTTGCTGTGCCATTGGAATCAGAGGACAGATTGCTGGGCAAAATCTGTTAGGCAAAAAAGCTCAAGTGAAAAGTTGCCAAGGATGGGACTTGCCAAAGTCTTGGGAGCAGTAAAGAATGAAAATGTATTTATTTGTCCAGGATGGATATGTGCACTTTGGCCTTTTCATGGAGTCATTTCTCTTCCCTCCAATCAAAATGGAAGCTAGAGTTCCAGCATACATCAACCATACTGGATTCAAAGACAACTGACTGGAATCTGACCAGTAAGGATGTGGCTTGTGTAGCTCAGATTTATGACGGTGCATCTGCTCTGAGTGGTGTCTTGACTGGAAGCCAGGAACTCTTCCGTCAGCCACATCCATATGCTATGCATGTGTTTGCTGCTACGCACATTTTTTAATTTTAGCTCTTGTGGGTACATGTTCTACACTTTCTCCCTGTACGTGATTTTCTCAAATATGCTTTAGAAAATACACACAATCTTTTCAAAGTCTTTGCTGACTCATTGGGGGTTCTTTTGAATGTTTTCCTTTGGAAAGCCTTGAGTTAAGTAGTCAAAAGTGTACAACTGAAACTACTCTTCGTCTGCTAAAAGATCAAAACTACTGCTTAATCTAATGCAGCTATTATATGATGACCCACTGGAAAATGTCTTTTCTGTCTAGAAGCAAATTATAGCACTTTTTGGTGGACTACAAATTGGTGAGAAGAGATAGGGAGACAATCATCTTAGCCAGAGTGAGTTACTTGCTCAGTCCTGTCTGACTCTTGGCGACCCCATGGACTGTAGCCAGCTAGGTTCCTCTGTCCATGGAATTTTCCAGGCAAGAATAGTGGAGTGGGTCACCATTTCCTTCTCCACTAGCCAGTGTGGGATCAGCCTGTTTATTAGTCTTCCAAACATTTTGCGTCTTAGAGTTTAGCAATGGACAGCACCGATTTCAGTACTGTACTTGTCAGTACTGCCCCAGAAGTGTCTCCTTGAAGTCATGATTTAGGAGATGGAGACTCAGACATTTCTGGTTAAAAATTCAAGCAGCTATGTTACCCAGCAGATTAACCTCCATTGCTCTCTTTTCAAATGGCTGAGTAGTGAATCAAAACTCATCACCTGCTCAGGCATTCTTAGAACAAGATTGAGAAATACAAACTCCATTGGTTGGCTGCAGCATTCCTAGAGGACTGGGCTTTCATCCAGTGAATGCTTATCATCTTTTTGTACCTCAGAAAACTATAAGTGTTATAATTGTGGATGTTTAGAAATATGTTCTTACTTAGCATTTAAATGAGCACTCTCAAAACATTCGATCTGTGTTTCACTTGACCCTGAAATCAAAGTTCTATTTTCCTTCTCCTATATAGGCAGGTAAGATACTTATGCTTTCATCTGACTGTTTATAAATTCTTTTTTTCATTTTGATTTTTTATTTCTTCTTATTTTAATTTCTCCATAGCATCTACGCTCTTATGCATACAGAAAGCATCCTTAATTAGTACCAAGCTTGAGACTTGGGAAACAACATTGACAACTTCTGAATTTGTTTTCCTCTAATATTTTAAATCATTTGAAAACTGCATCTGATAATGTAGCATGAAATACAGAATCTACATTTTTAGTATGTGTTTGCATTCTTAACTGCTGTGAGACATCCTTTAAAACACAGACTGCATCAAACTTGTCAAAGGAATTAGGAGTGTTACTTGAAAAGTTGATACTTTTAGAGTGGGTGACAGAAAAATAACTGAATGACAGCAACATAATTGGTTAATTCAATAAATTCAGCCTGTAAAATAAGTCCATTTGGAATATTCTATGGAACAAACATCTAAATATTTCATGTTCAGCCAATCATCTGATCATCGTATGGCCAGCAATGAATTAAAGGAGAAAAATAACCCTTAAGAAATGGCTTTGTAAAACATATTTCTAGATGTCTTCCCTGAGGATGAATAACCTTTTATTCAATCTAGCTGATATCTTTAGGGTCACTGCATTTGATGAAATGGTAAAAGGAAAAAAAAACATGGGATTTTACTCAAGGCTGGGAGCCATGGAGAGCTACACTCTGAGACTGGATACTTCCTGAATCTTTCTTAAAGCTACTCTATGAACTCAAACATTTTCAAAGAAGCATCCAGAGGAGTATGAGACATCACATGTCTGACTAATAGTGCATTCCTGTAGGGTCTAGTGACTCCCCACTATGCTTCCCACGTCAGACACAAACCCACAGTGTAGACATTAACAGCCTGGCCACCTCCTCTGCTCCTGAAACAGCAGTAACACTGTGTATTTCCCTGTGATAAAGGGTGAGAGACCAAGTTATCATCCACTTGAAAATCTTTTCCAGCTAGCAGGAATCCATTCCATTTCTCTAAACATTCACAAACATTTGGTCTTATTCCACATCCACCTAAAACTTAGACTTTTTTCTCCTACCAGGGAAAGCACACTTTCACTTAATGCTAACCTTGTTCCTGTCCATGTCCAACCTATCAGGCCATGTCCGTGTTGCTCCTTGTTGCTCCATGTCCAACCCATCCAGCCAGTCAGAGTCCTAACTCTCTTTGCTCCTAATTTCTCCCATCCACTCCCTTGTCTCTGTGCCCACTGAATGCATGCATGCTAAGTCGTTTCAGTCGTGTCCGACTCTTTGTGACTCCATGGACTGTAGTCCACTGGGCTCCTCTGTCCATGCGATTCTCCAGGCAAAGAGCACAGGAGTGGGTTGCCGTTCCCTCCTCCAAGGGATCTTCCAAACCTAGGTATTGAACCCGAGTCTCTTATTGGCAGGTGGGTTCTTTACTACTCGCGCCACCTAGGAAGACTCTCTGTGCCCACTGCCACTGGTTTATTTCAGACCCTCCTTATCCTGCCATACCCCACTCCAGCCTACTTCTCTACTTAATCTTCCACACTGCTGCTAGAAAGATATTTTTAACTTTCAATTTCAAAATAATTTTAGACTCACAGACAAGTTGCAAAATCAGTACAGAGATTCCATATACCATCCATCAAGCATCCCCTAATACTAATTCCTTCTGTGACCGTAGTACAATTACAGAAGATTTCTTTTTAACCAGACTCTGGTCATTTCATTTCTTAGTTTAGACTCCTCCCATGGGTCCTTGACACCTTCAGGGTAATGCAAATCCCTTGGTATGACTGCAGCGCCTTCCCCAGTCTCCACTTAGCTTCAGTGCTTTTCTACCTGTGATGGCTAATTTTATGGCGATTTGACTAGGTCATGGGACACCTAGCTATTTGGTTAAACACTACCTCTAGGAGTGTCTATGAGGTGTTTCAGAGTCACATTTGAATTGGTAGACTGAGCGAAGCAGATTGCCCTCCCCAGTATAGGTGGGCATCATCCAGTCTGTTGAGGGCCTGATTTGAGTGAAAAAGCAAAAGGAAGGAGAATTCACTCTCTGCCTGATGGCTTGAGATGTGACATTGATCTCTGCCCTGAGATGGGGACTTATACACTGGCACTCCTGAAGTCTTGGACTCAGACTGGAGCTACACCCAATGGCTTCCTGGGTCTCCAGCTCCCAGATCACAGACTGCTGGACTTCTCAGTCTCCATCATGTGAAAAAATTCCTCATGCCCTCTTTCTCTCATGCACATACATGTCACAGTTCTGTTTCTCTGCAGAACCCTGACTAACACGCTACCTGAACTCTATAAACCTTCTGTAGGAAACTACATGTAGTTTCTTGAATTTGTTCTGATTCTTCTGGGCTTTTGCACATACTATTTCTCTCCCTTCGGTACTCTTTATTCCACTCCCCACTTTGCAAACCTTCCTGCTTTCATTTGATTAACACCGACCTGACATTCAAGAGTCTGCTCTGTCCTGTTCTCTGACTCAGCACCTAGGCATCTGTTTATCATCTCACTGCTGTTATCATCTCTGCTCACTCGAGCCTCTCTCGTATGGTTTCTAGGATAGTAGCTGCTAACCCATAATGAGTTTTCAGTATGTCTAGAGCAGGGGCCCGCAAACTCTAGCCTCTGTGTCAAATTCTACCCTCCTCTTGTTTTATAAATAAGGTTTTGTTGGAACACAGCCATGCTCATTGATTTCTGTGTTATCTGTGGCTGCCTTTGCATTACAATGGCAGAACTGACTGGATGTGACAGAGATCATATGGTCTACAAGTATAAAATATTTACCATCTGGTAGAAGAAAAACTTTGTCAATTGCTAGTCTAGTGCATAAAACCAAGAATCAACTACACTTACTGTTTGATTCCCAAGGGCAATGTGTGCTAGAAGTCAGTGAATTTGCTCCAAGGAGACCTTTGTCAGTGAATTAATCATCATCATTATATATTAAGTGGGAATAGGCAAATATGTTTTAAAATAACAATTTCCAGTGGTAGCAAGGGTACAGGAAACAGACACTCTCACCCACTTCTACTGTGAGTGTAAATTAGTACTTTATTTCTGGAGGACAATTTGACGATATGTTTCCAAAGCATTAAAATACTGCATAATCTTTGTTCCAGAAATTTCATTCCTAGGAATTTACCCTAAGTAGTAATTAGAGATGTGCACAAGAGGTACTGGCTTCCCAGACAGCTCAATGGAAAATAATCCACCTGCAATGCAGGAGACACAGGAAAAGCAGGTTTGATCCCTGGGTTGGGAAGATGCCTTGGAGAAGGAAATGGCAGCCCATTTCAGCATTCTTGCCTAGAGAACCCCATGGACAGAGGAGCCTGGTGGGCTACAGTCCATGGGTCACAAAAGAGTTAGACAGGACAGAGGGACTAAGCACAAGAGGTACTACCATTTCACTGGAGCATTATTTCCAATATGGAGAAATTATACCAACTAAATACCACCTAAATAGCTAACAGAAGAAAAAACTGGTTAAGTAAATTATATCCACAGCCTAGGAAGTTAATGCAGCCCTTTCAAATCATAGGACAACTCATATGAATACAGGGAAATGCTCACAATATACTGTTAACAGGGAAAAGAAAGTTTTAAAACTGTAAGTAAAGTATGATGCCATTTTTATTTTTTAAATAGTAAATGTAACCCTTGCACAGAAAGAAAAAGCCTAAAAGCAAATAAACATGAAGTTTAATAGGAATTATCTCTATTTCGTCTGGTATTTATTTTCTTTGTTGTTCATTTTCGAATTTTCAATTTCCTACAAGAAATCTATATTATTTTGACAATTGTAGTTTTTTTTAGAAAGAAAAACATGCAGTTTTTTCTTTCCCTATGATTTGGAAGAATTTTCACTTTTTAAAATTAGATAATTTCAAGTAAAGAAGGCAAAATTAAAGATGCTCTGGCTAAATAGAGGTCATGAGCTAAGAAATGCCTTCTCCCCCACTCACCTCCACATCAAGAGAATCAATACAGCTCAGCTGGAACACTGACCAAAAGGAGGAAAAACGCTCCCTTGGGCATATCAGTATCAGGGTAATTTGTCGCCTAAGGTCAACCACCATGAAGATTAAATATCAGTGGCCCAAAAGGTAGAAATCTGTAAACTTTCAGGGGGTATAGGAAAGGATGAGCTGTTCACTTGATTTCAAGCAACTAGTTTTATTGATTTTTCCCCCCTCACTTTCAGCTAGATATGAAGTGTTATATAGACACAGTGTTTGAAAACAGCCTCACATATAGTCGACCCTCCAAGGGACAGTGAAAGCTAGAATCTAATGGGCCAAACTACAATTAATGACATGTGTGTGGTGGCAGGTAGAGGTGGAGACTGCTGTGAGTGCAGATGGGATTTTCTAATTAATAAATCCATGGACTTTTTCTTCTGTGGGTGAAAATTTGTATAGCCTTGATTTTAAAACTGTGATGGCTTTTGAACTGTGGTGTTGGAGAAGACTCTTGAGAGTCCCTTTGACTGAAGGAGATCCAACCAGTCCATTCTAAAGGAAATTAGTCCTGAGTGTTCATTGGAAGGACTGATGTTGAAGCTGAAACTCCAATACTTTGGCCATCTGATGCGAAGAGCTGACTCATTTGAAAAGACCCAGATGCTGGGAAAGATTGAGAGCAGGAGAAGAAGTGGATGACAGAGGATGAGATGGTTGGATGGCATCACTGACACGATGGACATGAGTTTGGGTGGACTCCAGGAGTTGGTGATGGACAGGGAGGCCTGGTGTGCTGCAGTCCATGGGGTCGCAAAGAGTCAGACACGACTGAGTGACTGAACTGAACTGAACTCAACTGATTTTAAAATCTGGTTGAAAAACTGGTTGCTATTTTCCAAATCCTTATTTATGCTAAATCAGCACCCCTACCACATGGGCCAGGCTCTCCACATTGCCTCCTATTCCCTGTTCCTTGCTCTACCCTTCACCTCTCTACTTGCTCTTTCTAAAATATGCTTATGACTGTGGCTTGTGAAGACAAAGGTAGGGTTTCTCAAGTGTTTGTTTAAAATGTAAAACCCGAGACATGATCCCAGGCATACCAAGTCAGAATCTCTGAGGGTGAGCCCAAGGATCTGTACCAGCATCAAGATCCCCATTATCAAGCTCCTGCATGTTAAAGAGGGACTTTCCCAGTGGTCCAGCGGCTAAGACTCTGCACTCCCAATGAAGGGAACCCAGGTCCAGTTCCTGAACAGGGAACTAGATCCCACATGCCCAAGGTCATAGATCCCACATGCCACAACTAAGATCTAGAACAGCCAAATAAAATTAAAAAAGAAAAGATGTTTTCTAAAAAGAAAAAAAAGAAAATTTAAGAACCCCTGGGTCAATAAGTGCTAGCATTTCTGAATAGAATAATTTTTACTAAGACTGGCAAGATAAAATGACTCAAAATATAAATGTAAAGGCTAAAATGTCAAAGACTGATAAGGAAGCTTTTTTACTGAGGGGGTAGTATCTTTTGACTTACTCTTTTTCCCACCTCTAAAAGCCATATCCGTCTGCCTTCAGTTAAGAGAAGCAATCATTTTCTTAAGGAGGACAGGATAGGTCCAAGAAGAAATTCAATGGTAAAGCCATATTAATTGTTCATGTCTTTAAGAATTCTGCATTTGATATTTACGTTTTCCCCCTGTTTTTATGCCCTTAAATAACCATTCTAAGTCCTAGAAAGGATTATTTTTTACTTTACTATCCTACTTCTTTATTTGTACTTAAGAATTTATTCCTTAATCAATCCACCCTTCAGAAAAACCTTTTGACTGAAATAATACCTTGACTGGGATTGTAGATTGGAGTTTTGTCTTTAAAACTTAATTTGGATGAATGTGTTGGTAGCTGGATAAAGTATGGCATTAAATTTGAGGGGGCAGTATCCTTGCTTTTTCAGCCTGATATATAATGATGAGCAAAAAGGGATCTCTGCTGGGGAGGAATAATCGTTCATTCTTCCTACATTTGCATTCTTACCCCACATCAGTTTCAAGTTCAGTAATTACAACTCTGCAACTATATTCTCAACCTCAGTCTACATTTCTGGGGAGGGATATAAAGTATTATAATGCTGCATTATTTTAAATTGTCAGTAGATTTCATATTTGACTCCTGTGCAATAACCTTTATCTAACCACCATCTTAATCTTCATGGTTTCAAAGGTGAGCTATTGCTCATCATGAATATGATGGTTGACAAGGTACAGACTGCTGAGTTTGATCTTAATGAAAGTTGAAAGATATTCATCAGACTCTTGCCTCTCTAAGGTTCTGCAGTGGATAACAAAATTGTGAAATGCTATGTTTGAAAGACTGAAGATTGACAAGCTCACAGTTATTCCCATTTTCTTCATTCAGAGGACATTTTGGTATTGCTCTGACAGAAACATCTCTGCAAATGAGGGTATCACAAAAACTCTGCCTAATAAATTGCAATGCTTCCAGACCCCCAGGTCAGACTGAAGCACTACAGTTTCCATTGCCATGTAAATTTGACAGGCTGTGATGGGAGCTTGTTCATCCCTGAGTTATAAATTCATCCTTGCTGAAAACACTACATTAATAGGGTTCTGCTTGTGTATATGTATGTGAATATGTTGTCTGTGTGTGTGTGATCATTAAAAGGATGGTATTAAAAAGGAATGGAGGTACTCAAACACTATTTATATCACATGTTGTAACATACAGGAACTTTCAAACATTGCGAACTCCATGACATGTTAAGTACATGATCAAGGATGTGTGTGTGTGTGTGTGTGTGTGTGTGTGTGTGTGTGTATGTATTTGAGAAGTGTTTTTAAAATCCAGACACCTGACACTAACAAATGCTTTTCGGGTCCTCTACTAGAAAAAGGAAAAGACAATTTTCTGATTTCTTGTTTTTGTCCCTGGATATGTATATATACAATGGAGTTTTGGGAGTTTTGTTGTAAATTTCAAGTCTTTTATAGAGAGCCATCAGGTCTTAGAAAATGCTGTTAGGGAGCAGTTAGTGCCCTAGTATGTATATTCAGTCAAAAATGAGATTAAATTGAGAAGTCTCTATGGCTTTTTAAAATTGAAGAAAGTCAGGAAGTGAGGAACATTGAGGTAGGAGTGGTGACGGTGGAGAACTTGGAACTTGGGCTCTTTGAGTTCTGATATTCTAACATGTGCCTGCCAGCAGGAGCCCCAGAGCTTACAGGAATAACTTAACCAGTAAACAACTCTTGAATACAGACTCAGAGCAAACTTGATAGACAGGATGCCAGCTCAAGACAAATAAGACTAAATTTAACAGGCTATAAAATGCTGTATTTAGTTTCAAAAAATCAGTTAAATAAATTTAGTCTGGAAGAGACTTGACTAAATGGTCATTCACTGGAAGGATACCTGAGACTCATACTTGGCCACAACTTTAACATCAACTAATAATAACAAGAAGATGGTAGCTATCTACATATTTATAGGAGTCTTTCGTAGATTCATCTCATTTGAAACTTCCAAAGATGTTATAAGATAAGCACTTTAATCCCTAAGTAAAAAGATTCAGAAAACTAAAGTTAGGAAAGATTTAAGAGCCTGTTCCTAAATAACATACCTAGAACCTAAGAGTTCAATGAACTAGAAGGCAGGATAGGAACTAAAATTTACTGAGTTCCTACTAGTACTGAGGTTTTATGTATATGGATGGACATATATCTTTGTTTATATATTAATTTATTTAGTAGGGATTTCCTGGTGGCTCCCGTGGTGAAGAATCTGCCTGCCAATGCAGGAGACATGGGTTCAATCCCTGGTCTGGGAAGGTCCCAAAAGCCGTGGAGCAGCTGGGCCCATGTGCTGCAACTACTGAGCCTGTGTTTTAGAGCCTAGAAGCCACAACTCCTGAGCCCTACTGAGCCCATATACCTTATCTACTGAAGTCTGCATGCCTAGAGCCCATGCTACACAACAAAAGAAGCTATGGCAATAAGCAGTCCCACTCACCACAACTAGAGAAAAATTCTACACAGTAATGAAGACCCAGCACAGCCAAAAATAAATAATTCATCTAAACCTGAATACAATATGATAAAATGGTCAATGTCAGTTCCAATCTTTAGATGAAAAAATTGAGGTTCGTATACTTGCTTAAAATCATAGTAATAATAAGTGGTTGTAATGGGCTGAATGATGTCCTTCAAAAATATCAGGCCCTCACGCTTGCAACCTGTGAATGAACGTTATCTTACTTGGAGAAAGGGTCTTTGCATATGTGATTAAATTAGGGATCTTGAAATGAGACAATCTGAGATTATCTGGATGGATCCTAAATGCTATCACAATTGTCCATGTAAGTGAGATGCAGAGAGAGATTAAGCATCACACACAGAGAGAAGGTGAAGCCAAGACAAAGCAGAGACAGAGATGTAGCCACAAGTCCAGGAATGCCAACAGCCCCCAGAGCAGGAAGGGCAAGGAAGGACTCCCTCCCAGAACTTCTGGAGTCAGTGTAGCCCAGCCATGTCTTGATTTCAAACTCCACCCTCCAGAACTGTAAGGAAATATATTTCTGTTGTATAAAGCCACTCAGTTTGTGATAATTTGTTACAGCAACCCAAGGAAACTAATACAGTGTTGGAAGTGAAGTTAAAACCCATATTTGCTAGACTATAAAATCCATGTTCTTGTATTCTGGAGATTCTAAAGAAAGAAGATTATGGGAGTGAGGGGAAGGTTGAGAAATAGGGACAAAGCTGAAAACCATCTTTACATAAGATATCCAGGGCTGAAATATGGAGAACTAAGAATGTTTTACACATCCTTCCAAACCAATCAATCCCCATAACTACAACTTCAAGAAGAAACAACAAGACCTAGAAAGATGAAACTCATAGACAAAGAGCAAATTTCAAACTAAATATGGGTTCAATTAATACATGCAATTTTAAAACCAAAGGAGAAAAGCAAATTAGAAAGAATTTTTTCTTCTCTTAAGAAGAAATCCAATAACAAGCAAAAAAACACTCACAGCACCAATAAACTAACATACTCATCATTTAAAAAGAGACCTAGGAAGAAATAATCATTGTAAAAGAATATACCAACATACTAAAAGGTGCCATGCATGCTGGGGCCCCTATAAGAGGAATGAAAACATCACCTATAAAGAGACCCACCACAGCAGCATAAAGAACTAACTATGTATTAGAGGTACCAGTACTCCCACACAGAGCAAAATTACACACAGATGCTAAAGATGATGGACTTAAAGAATTACTTTAATGTAAAAAGAGGCTGTAGCCCAGACGCATACTTAGACTTGTTCTGTTTATTTCTCGAGGTCTCAACCACACTAAGGAAAGGAAAATGACCAGAAAGCCATTTGGCTCAATGAAAGGAAGAAATTTTAAACAACCAGAACTTCTCAACAATGAAACAACCTCCCTTGTGTGACAGTGACCTCCCCATTATAAAAAACATAACAATGGAGGCTGGGTGACCATCTGTCAGAGATGCTGTAGATGAGATTTCAGCATCTCTAAATTGTAAAGTCTCTTCCAACTCAAGGAAACTATAATTTAAAAAAAAAAAACATAAAAAATAATTTATAAAAATGTTTAAAGGACAACTGATTGTGATGATGTTTATTTCTCTAAGGAGAATCAAGATGCAATTTAAATTGAAATCTAAATGTTTAATTTACCTTAAAACACAATAGTGGCTAATCAAAGTTCTCAAATGGACATAGTTAACATGTTTCAATGAAATTTAACATGTAAGTAGAAGTTAAGTAGCTATTCAACCACACTAATGGAGTCTACATTTGGCAGAAGCATTGGGAGTCATCTCAAAAGCCTTCTTGGTTAGCAGCTCCCAAGGATACAGTGAAGGGGTAGAAGCAGATGGCCACTTGGAGGCAGAGGTCTGAATTAAAGGTGAGAGACTCAGCTTCCTAACTCTAAACAAGGTGTTTAATCCCCAGAGCTTCAGTGGCCTCTACATTATATTGGAATAAATAATAGTCATCATAACTCACCAGTGGATGTAAGAGTCTAACAAGAAAATGAGTATGAAAGTGCTTTGTAATCAGTGCTTGGTTACACACATAACTGATTATCATTATTAGGACTTCAGAGCTTCACTATGTTTTGATGTCCTTATAACTCATAGCTACAAGCTTTAGGTTGGGTTGGCCTGGAAGTGGACCCTGAGATGGGAATTTTGGGTGCAAGCATTTGCTTGGACAGTTTTCCCACAAATCTCTAATGGGAGAGTTGGGAAATGAGACAGGAAAGGGAAGTCATTATGAGCGCACAACAGGTTAAGTTGCTGCTGCTGCTGCGGGTGAGAAGGAAATGGCAACCCACTCCAGTATTCTTGCCTGGAGAAGCCCAGGGTTGGGGAAACCTGGTGGGCTGCCGTCTATGGGATCAAGGGAAGTGACTTAGCAGCAGCAGCAGCAGCAGCAGGGGCGGCGGGTAATGAAGGTGCAGTTCTGCTGAGGACCTCTGGGAGGCAGCATTGGACACACCTGAGTGGTGAGTAAACTACCATCTTGTTCCAGTTCCCATCAGCCTTTAACGAGTTGAAGGAAGGGGGCACTGGCTTATTTCTGACCTCCTCCATCAGTCAGAGAAAGTCCAAATACAAAGAGTCATAGATGCTTAGAGTAGGAGTCATTGGGTCTGCGGGCTCCCATGTGGGACGGCCCAGCAGAATATGCACAAGGCAACCTCAGCACCCTCTCCATGCTCTTATCTTCATTTGGAAAAAACTAAGGCACACAGAAGTTTTAAGGCTTGGTTAAAAATATATAATTGCAAATCAAAGACACATACCCAACCTCGTGAGCTACTCAGTTACAGAAACTGTGAAATATCACCTTATGTGAACCAATTCATCAGAACCTTGTGGTCTTCTTAAAGGCCATGCGCATAGGAGTTGATTGCATAACAATATTTTGGCTTTTATTTTTTTCAGATTGAAAGAGCATCAACTTGGGAAATATGGAACTAAAAAAATATGAAAAGACAATTAAAATCAAAATTGAATGATAAAGAAGAATGCAAATATTTGTAAGAAAGACAAAGGCATCATAGTTCAGATTTAAGATGCTCATCAACCAAAGCCTGCCCTTAGTCTACCCATCTCCACCTGCACGCCACCTCCCATCCTGGTATTTAAATGAGGTCTTTGGAAATTCACAGAGGAGATTTCACTTACGTCTAGTTTTGCTCTTCCATCCTACGATCTTGCAGAACATCGTTTTCTCTCTTTTCAGGGGCCAGCCCTGACCTGCTTGAGACAGCATGTGAATCCTCACTCATCTCAGTTGTAAAGTATGATCTATTACTGCATTGGCCTGTCAGTCAGGCTTCTTAATGATGCAAAGAATGGGATTCGGTTTAGCAATCTACTGTGAGGAGTGGGATCAGGAAGCACCTTCATTCTGAGTATTTGATGTCATTGACTTCCACTGTGGCCTCTGAGCAAGTCATTTAACCTCCTTGGTTCAGTTAACCATATGGAAAATGAACATGATAATATCTCACAAAGGCATTGTGAGATTACTCAGTGTTTATAAAGTGCTTGAGAGATGGAAGGCCATGGATGTAACTTGCAGTGTCATTAATCATGTGGTCAGTTGAATTCAGGTAGCTGGATGCTTATTGGACCCTTTACTTGCTAGATAATTTCACCTCAATACCTCACAAATCATGATGCTTAAATCTATGAGAGTGTGGATGATGAATCACAGTGGAAGACTCAGAATTTTACAAGTGTTCACATTTGAACTGCCCTTTCATAGACTCTATTTCTTCCTTGCTGGAAAGCAGAAAAGTATTTCATTCATTCTTTTATTTGGGGAGCTACACTTCTTCTTCAAGTACAATGGGCTTTTTCTTATCTTTATCTTTTCTGTTGCTCTGGGTTTTTACTCATTCATCCAACAATCACTCCCTAAGCCTGAGCTCTGTATCCAGGCACAAGTAGGACAAGTTTCCATCTAGGAGGAGATCCCAGTCTGGAAAGGGAAAACAAGACATAGACACAAAGAATTGTGAAGGAAGTTCATGCTCCAAAGGGCTATGGAAACCCAGATGAATTTCTGAACTGTGTGTCAGGAAGTGAATTAACCTGCCATCCCTCCAGGAATGAGTTCCTCCTCCTGGAAGCCTCTTCCTTGAATTCCACATCACACATCTATCCTAGTTCTATTACTGCCTTTGTTCTCCATCAGTCCCTCTTTTCCCATCAGTTTCTCAAAGGCAGGCAATTCTCTAATGTTCTACACTTGGTTTTCTTCTCTCTTTACCTTCCTGTCCTCAATACAGCTTCTCTTTCCACACTGTCAGTGACTATTAGAAGGGCAGAGCTCTCACCCTGACCTCTCTCCTGTGTCAGACTTGCCTGGAGGTCCTTGAACTCGGCATGGCCCCTCCTCACCATTTTTCTAACCATATAACTTCCTCAGCATAATCTCGCAAGTTCTCTTACTAGGACCATTTTCCTTTGAACTCAGGCCTTAAACCTGAGCATCACATGAGACTCTGTCTCCTCACTTATCCTCACATCAGAATGATGGCCACGTCCTCTTCATTTTGACTCTGCCAGGCCTCTCAGATACACCATCTCATGGCTGTCCCTCCCAGTTGCATGCTCACAGCAGTGTCTTATCTCCCATCCCTGTGGGTAACTTCTCCTTCTCCAGTGTGGTCCACATACAGTGACAACCAGACTATTCTTAAGCATGCTTCAATTTATATCATTCTTCTGTCCAAAAATCTTGATGGCTACCCAATTCCTACTAAATTAAGTAAAATTTATTCATTTGGGGACTCTGGAACCTTTCCAGAATGTCTACAAACTTGATTTTTAGTCTTTTCTCCCTCCGCACTCCACCACAGAGCATGAGGGAGGCAGGTGAATGGTCGCTGGTCTCCAGGTAGATAACTTATTAGTCCCTTGTAGGTCTTTGCACACACTGTCCCTCCTGTCTAGAAGCCCCTTCCTGCCTGTTTCTGCCTGGTACACCCCATATACACCAAGTCCAACCTCCAACATCGCCAGTGTCACATAACACATCTTCCTCATCCCTAGTTGCATCAGTTGATTCTTCCTTCAAATCTCCAGAAATCTTTTTGGTTCCTCTAAAATGGCATAATTTTGCTCTGCTTCTACTCTTTCCCCTCATCCCCTTCTATTCCCTCTTTATCTGCTTCTAGATGGAAAGCTCTTTGAGGAAATAGACTGTATCTTATTCCATCTTCATTACTTCCCATGGGACTTAGAGCAATAATTGGTTGAAGTAAACAAAGTCAGAAACCCCAGACTTACTGTTGCTTCAACCACTCCTCATATATATAAATGTGGCTTGTTCTACAAAGCATCTTAAATATAATAGCTGGGCTCACTATCAGAAAAAAGGCAACAAAAAATTAAACCATAAAAACTGTACAGTGTCTGCTTTAACAATGGAAATAGTTACTATTTCAATTCACAGTGAAAAACTAGCATTTTTGCAATTACAGAGCCTCTGCTGGTTGTTCAGTGATGGCATATAGATAAACCTCACCCTCCAGAATTTCATCCTCGCCCTCTAGAAATTCATCAAGTGCAGGAGGCTAATAAACGAACACATTGCAATACCAGGTAATAAGTACAAACTAAAAATATGGCCAAGATGCAGAAGCTAGAGGCAATGATGTAGGAGAATGTGAGTATGAGAAGATTTGCCAGAGGAATTGTCCCCAAAGTCAGAGTTGTCCCAAAAAACAAAGATGGAGAGACCACAGTCCATGCAGAGAGAGCATTTGCAAAGGCCCAGGGACTTGAAATAAGAAGGTGGTGTAGTAGAACAGGGGCCAGTTCAGTATCACTGCCACATAAAAGACAGGTAGGGGATGCCTAGTGGGTTGACAGTAGCACAGTGACCAGTAGCCACATTGTAGTCTTTGATATCTTGCTCTGGAGTTTGGACTTTTTTTTTTTTTCCTATGGATGGATGGGAGCTAATAAAGAGCATTTAATAAGGCAAAGGGACTTAGATTGAATTTTCTTATAATGGGCTCGATTCTGATTGAGAGAAGTAAAACATTAGCACTGACTAGAAAAAGGAAGTCAGGCCAAGATCTGGAGAAAACGCACAGTGTTTCCTGAGAAGTGCTGATGCTTAGATCTCCAGGAGAATCTGCAAGTGGAGGCCCCGTTTGGTGTCAGCGCTGCATTCTGGAAAAGCAGCGGCAGTGTGGAGGGCTCCTTCAATGGATGACCTCACTGAATCTGCCCAACTATCATAAGAAGTCCAAAGTACAGAAGGGGACTCCAAGGCCCAGAGGGGTCGAACTGCTAGTTTTAGGTCCCCAGTTGGTTGAGAGGGACACCCTGCCTTCCCCGCTGAGCAATCTTCCAAACCCTACGCAGCATCACAGCCTCCCCACAGTGGCGCGAAAACTGTTGCACAAACCTGCGCCTCTGTTTGTGTTCCTGCTCTTTTGTAATGTGAGAACAACAAGTTTCTATGTTTGGTAGGAACCTCGGGAGCCAGTTGTCTTAGGCACGGCCTCACACCGGGAGACGGGAGACGATGCGGCGGGAAGGGCGCCTTGCTACCGCACCAGCGCGCCTCGCTCAGCAGAAGAACCGGGTTGTGATTCAAAACAAAAATACTCTTGAGCAGCAGTGGAAACTCCATTTACAAGTTAAGCGCACGTTTTCTAAAAGGAGAGAAGATTCCAGGAGGGGAGCAGCCTCTCATTGCCTATTCATGAGACAGCCTGTCTCCCAGGGATTGTAGCGTTTCCAGGCGGGCTGTGGGCTGTGCCCAGAACCGCAGCTACCGTGCAAACAGCCGGTCCCGGACGCAAAACCTCTGATGTAAACATATACTGCCCAGAACGCAAAGCCCGTTTGTCATCATCTCACTGCAGCGGCTCTAATATTAGCACTGTGGATCTTGTGGTGTGGGCTATGTGTCTGGGCACACGTATACTTCTACGAATAGGACTCCCATATGTGCAGGCTGGGATATTAATGTAATAAGAAAGATTCCAAAACCCAAGTCTGCAATCTGCTGCACTACTTTTGAGTCACGAGTCACAGTGTGCGTTCTCGGGTGTGGATGTCTAGGGTAAATCTCATCTCTCTTTCTTGTACCTTACCGCACACTGTCCCAACCTTGGTACCCTTCAAGATACTTGGGTGCCTTTGTTATCTCTGTGCCTTTTCAAAGGGAAAATATTGTAACATAATTGAAACAGACTAGTTGCTGAAAATGGACATGTGTGTCACATGACAAAAAGCCTTGCTTCTTTCTTAAACTTGAAATTTTGACTGCTTAAAATTGTTGAAGAATGGACAAGAAGTCTAGCCGGACTGAGATGTCTGCATAGCCACTTCAGGTCCATCCTGTTCTGTCTGAATGTACAAAAAGTCTGCCCTCTTCTCTACTTGAAAACTCCACAGACCCACTGCCTTCCACCCCAGGCTCTTTATGAATGTCAAACTGAACTCAAGAAATGTGCCATGTTTGAAGTGGTAAATGTGCTGTAGGTACAGCTCCCCGCCCCCAAATGTGGTTTTATAGGACAATGATATGGATTGAATTGTGGAATTTTGATGCTAGGTGGATTTCTAGGACCCTTGATGAAGGGGATCTTGAAGCATGTTGGGGATCTGCCCAAGGTGCTAATTTGAAAGCTATTCCAGGTTAGAAGAAGTAAGATGAGCAAAATTATACCAGCTAGATTTGGAGATGACAAATGAAGCTGGGGAGTAGGAAGGTGCCTTGGATGCAGATGAAAGGAACATGAGACCATGCCAAGCTCTGAAGATGAGGAATGGCTAAATGCTATTAAAGACCATGAGACTAGGCCGAGATTTGCTAGAAGAAAAGTATTCATTGCCTGAGTATTTTAAGAAAGTGAAAGTTGCCTCACTGAACTAGACTAGTAAGAAGAAAGAAGAATTAAGAGGTGACAGATGAATAGGCTGAAATAATTGGCACAGGATATGGGGGCATGTAAGGAGGAAAGCACTTTTGGGGATTTGGGGAACTGAAAGCAAGCTTAGCTTTTTTTTTTTTTTTGCTCCACCGAATGGAATGTGGGATCTTACTTTCCCAAGCAGAGATCAAACCTGTGCCGCTTGCAGTGGAAGCACAGAGTCTTAACCGCTGGACCACCAGGAAAGTCCAGTGTCTGCTTTTCTAGACTGATGCCAGAAAGTGTTACCTTGTACATCATTAAACCCGACAAGGATGTTAAGTGGGCTCCTATATGAGCAAGAGAAGAAGCCGTGGTTAGTTGTGGAGATTAAGGGGCCTAGAGGGACCCAATCACCTGGCAAAGTGGACCTTTTTCAGCAGCTCATCAGTTCTGCCTCCAGATCAGTTCACATCTCCACCACTGACCTCTGAGGTGTTGACCATCACTGACAAGCCAGGCATCAATGTAGACTCTTCACAAACTCTGGTGTGAGTACCAAAAGTTGGTATTTGGATGGGTTCTCCACTTGGATTTGATGTGTAGATTATAGGAGAGCTAGGGACCACCATGCAGTGGCTGAAGGGCCTCAGCAGGCCAGGAACACAGATTGTGTCAGGCATGTGCCCACTTCCTAACCTTCCTTTCAGTGTGTGTGTTTGTAGCCAGCCATAGCAAGGAGCAGCACAGGACCCTGTTTTGTTCCTTGGTATTAAGGAACAAAGGTGATGGTAACCAGATTTGTCACCAACCAGAATCAACTCTTCGTCATTTTCTGGGGACTTAGGAGATATATAGCTCAGATATGTTAAATGCAGAGTTAATCTTAAGCCTTTAATAAGCCAGTGGTTATAAAGACTTGCCAACAAAATTCTTCACCAGAACTGTTTTGACAAAGATGAGTTTCCTCTGTTCCCTGCTTATTAACGAATTGGGGAAAATTTT
Source organism: Antilocapra americana (assembly GCA_007570785.1). NCBI lineage: Eukaryota > Metazoa > Chordata > Mammalia > Artiodactyla > Antilocapridae > Antilocapra > Antilocapra americana. Next base: position 57,602,125 of record ML662442.1, read on the forward strand.
AGTAAAGGGTAGAAGATGAAGTGAGCCTTTGAAAAGTCAAGATCTGGGTCTCCCTGGAAACAGAACTCTTTATGACAACTTCTTCCAGAATTTGAAAACCGATTGTGCCCATTTTTAAAGAGGGTTAATTGGTTAAGAACAGAGTTAATCAATAAGAATGTACTGAGCCCCAAAAGGTGCCAGAAGCTTGAGAAACAAGCCAGCTGTTGTGTCAGGGTCCTTTAGCGTCTGAGCCAAGATGGTTTGTATAGAAGACGATTTTCCAACACTCAGCTAGGGCCCACCCATCTTGACAAATGGTTGAATTGGCAAAGTGGGTCTTGGGTCCCTCCCCAGATATCAACAAGTCTTTCCAAAGTTTTTTCTTAACCAAGATGATTAGACTTCAAGGTGTGATCCCTCCTGGGAAGAGAAAATATGAGACCCGAAAGCTATCAGGACCAAATTAGGTAGATATATGGGAGTTGGTGACATTGGGGAGGCACTGTCTTGGACCCTCTCAGCACCATGGAAAGGGTGCCCTCCCCTTCTCCATCTCTTTGAGAAATCATTCTTAACACTTGGTCTCAAGACATATACATATTATATCACATCAGATTGATCAAGGAACCCTCAATTAACAATGCTCTCTTTACCAGCTTTGTGTCGCCAGGTGTCAGACTGCATTTCCTGCCTACGTCAACACTGAACACTAGGTGTGGCTGCCACTACTTCCACTGATTTCCAATTAGGTCATTTCGAAGGCTGCCACCCGTGGGTAGGTACATAGAGAACCTAACTTTGAAGTTAGGACTTCTCTAAACCATGCTGGTTTAAAATCCCAGGGAATTCCTTTTTGCAGCAAACCTCCTAGGGTGTTTTTACACAAGAAAATGAAAAACTAAAATTACAGTATAAGGTATTCAACTGATTTCCCTGGGGGGTTCTGGTGGGGAAGAATTGTACTACTGTGAAAATTTCATCTATCACAGGCCTGTAAGATTCATCTCTTTCACTCCTAACCCTACATAGGCTATTCAAAAACCTCAGATTAGGGGCATCTTATTTGCTATTTATTATTTGGGAAGGATACCTTTTATTAAATTCTCTGTCCATGTTTTTAAAGGCTTATTTGTTTCAAATATGTGTTTACAATCCTTTTTAATTTGATCTGATTTTTACTTTAATTTTTATAAATGGATATTGTATGTCCCTGGTACAAAATTCAAAAGTATGAAATGATATATAGGGGAAAAGTCTCTTTACACCTCTGTCCCCCAGTCACTCAGTCTCAGAGGCAACTATTGCTACTTCATTGTGCTTCTAGATACATTTGAGACAGGTTTGTCATATAAAATTTTTAACACAAATGGGAGAATGTTATACAAGGTGTTCTATACCTTACTTTTTTCCAATAAGCAATATACCTTAGAGAGTTTTCCATATCAGTGTGTTCTCTTTAACTGCTACAGAGCATTCCTTTCTTTGGTTATACCAAAATTTATTTAATTACTATTTTACTGATTAAAAACAAAAACAACCTAAAAAATTTAGGTTGTTTCCAACCTTGTGCTAAAACAGGCAATGCTGGAATTAAATAGGTCATTTCATAGAAAGTGAGTATAATGGTAGGAGAAATATTTAGAACTAAATCACTGGGTCAAAGAGTATGCTTGATTTTGAATTTTAATAAATATTGTGAATTGATTTCCATAAAGTTGTAATGACATGAATAGCATGGGATAGTGCCGGTTATCCACCCCTGGACCACAAAATGTGTTACAAGAGTGTATTATCATTTTTTTAAATGGTTGCCAATGTGATAAGTGGGAAATGATATCCCACTGTAATTTCATTTTGGTATTTTCTTAACATAAATGAGGCTGATTTCCTTTTCATATACTGTAGAACCATTTAGACTTGCTTTTCAGTTAATTGTCTTCATAACTTTTGCCAGTTTTCTAACAGACTTGGGTCTTTCTTTTACTCTTAATTAGCTCTTTATATCAGGAAAATCAAGCTTTCACTGAGATAAGCTTTTAAAATGTTTCCCCAGGTTCTTATCAATCTTTTTAATTCTATGAAAAAATTAACTTCTATTGATTTTTGCCATATGCAAAATTTTGATTTTTCAATAGGATTCTAGAATTACCTTAAATTCTTTAAAAATTACTTACCAAGTAATTATTCAGTTCAGTTCAGTCACTCAGTCGTGTCTGACTCTTTGTGACCCCATGAATTGCAGCACACCAGGCCTCCCTATCCATCACCAACTCCTGGAATCCACCCAAACCCATGTCCATCGAGTCGGTGATGCCATCCAGACATTTCATCCTCTGTCGTCCCTTTCTCCTCCTGCCCTCAATCCTTCCCAGCATCAGGGTCTTTTCCAATGAGTCAACTCTCCGCATGAGGTGGCCAAAGTGTTGGAGTTTCAGCTTCAACATCAGTCCTTCCAATGAACACCCAGGACTGATCTCCTTTAGGATGGACTGGTTGGATATTGTTCCAGTCCAAGGGACTCTCCAGAGTCTTCTCCAACACCACAGTTCAAAAGCAGCAATTCTTTGGCATTCAGCTTTCTTCACCGTCCAACTCTCACATCCATATATGACCACTGGAAAAACCATAGCCTTGACTACATGGACCTTTGTTGGCAAAATAACGTCTCTGCTTTTCAATATGCTATCTAGGTTGGTCATAACTTTCCTTCTAAGGAGTAAGCATCTTTTAACTTTATGGCTGCAATCACCATCTGCAGTGATTTTGGAGCCCCCACCAAAAAAAGTCAGCCACTGTTTCCACTGTTTCCCCACCTATTTCCCATGAAGTGATGGGACCAGATGCCATGATCTTAATTTTCTTAATGTTGAGCCTTAAGCCAACTTTTTCACTCTCCTCTTTCACTTTCATCAAGAGGCTTTTTAGTTCCTCTTCACTTTCTGCCGTAAGGGTGGTGTCGTCTGCATAGCTAAGGTTATTGATATTTCTCCCAGCAATCTTGATTCCAGCTTGTGCTTCCAGCCCAGCATTTCTCGTGATGTAGTCTGCATATAAGTTACATAAGCAGGGGGACAATATACAGCCTTGACATACTCCTTTTCCTATTTGGAACTAGTCTGTTGTTCCATGTCCAGTTCTAATTGTTGTTTCCTGACCTGCATACAGGTTTCTCAAGAGACAGGTAAGATGGTCTGGTATTCCCTTATCTTTCAGAATTTTCCACAGTTTATTGTGATCCACACAGTCAAAGGCTTTGGCATAGTCAATAAAGCAGAAATAGATATTTTTCTGGAACTCTCTTGCTTTTTTGATGATCTAGCAGATGTTGGCAATTTCATCTCTGGCTCCTCTGCCTTTTCTAAAACCAGCTTGAACATCTGGAAGTTTGCGGTTCACGTATTGCTAAAGCCTGGCTTGGAGAATTTTGAGCATTACTTGACTAGTATGTGAGATAAGTGGAATTGTGTGGTAGTTCAAGCATTCTTTGGCATTGCTTTTCTTTGGTATTGGAATGAAAACTGACCTCTTCCAGTCCTGTGGCCATTGCTGAGATTAAATATCACTGAATTAGTGTTTGTCTCCTTGGACCAAGGAGACTTAAAAATTTACATTAGATCTGTGTTAGTTCTCTTTGCTCCATAACAGACTACCACAAATTCAGCAGTTTTAAAAAATATCCATTTTGAGTTTATTTTTGTGTATGGTGTTAGAGAGTGTTTTAGTTTCTTTCTTTTACAAGTGACTGTCCAGTTTTCCCAGCACCACTTGTTAAAGAGGTTGTCTTTTCTCCATTGTATATTCTTGCCTCCTTTGTCAAAGATAAGGTGTCCATAGATGCGTGGATTTATCTCTGGGCTTTCTATTTTGTTCCATTGATCTGTATTTCTGTCTTTGTGCCAGTACTGTCTTGATGACTGTGGCTTTGTAATATAGCCTAAAATCAGGCAGGTTGATTCCTCCAGTTCCATTCTTCTTTCTCAAGATTGCTTTGGCTATTTGAGGTTTTTTGTATTTCCATACAAATTGTGAAATTATTTGTTCTAATTCTCTGAAAAAGACCTGTGGTAGCTTGATAGGAATTGCAATGAATCTACAGATTGCTCTGGGTAGTATACTCATTTTCACTATATTGATTCTTCCAATCCATGAACACGGTATATTTCTCCATCTATTTGTGTCCTCTTTGATTTCTTTCATCAGTGTTTTTTAGTTTTCTATGTATAGGTCTTTTGTTTCTTTAGGTAGATAGACTCCTAAGTATTTTATTCTTTTTGTTTCAATGGTGAATGAAATTGTTTCCTTAATTTCTTTTTCTGTTTTCTCATTGTCAGTGTATAGGAATGCAAGGGATTTCTGTGTGTTGATTTTATATCCTGCAAATTTACTATATTCACTGATTAGCTCTAGTAATTTTCTGGTAGAGTCTTTGGGGTTTTCTATATAGAGGATCATGTCATCTGCAAACATAAGACCAGAAACTATAAAACTCCTAGAGGAAAACATAGGCAAAACACTCTGACATAAACCAAAGCAGTATCCTCTATGACCCACCTCCCAGAATATCGGAAATAAAAGCACAAATAAACAAATGGGACCTAATTAAAATGAAAAGCTTCTGCACAACAAAGGAAACTAAAAGCAAGGTGAAAAGGCAACCTTCAGAATGGGAGAAAATAATAGCAAATGAAGCAATGGACAAACAATTAATCTCAAAAATATACAAGCAATTCCTGCAGCTCCATTCCAGAAAAATAAACAACCCAATCAAAAAGTGGGCCAAAGAACTAAACAGACATTTCTCCAAGGAAGACATAAAAATGGCTAACAAACACATGAAAAGATGCTCAACATCACTCATTATCAGAGAAATGCAAATCAAAACTACAATGAGGTACCACTTTACACCAGTCAGAATGGCTGCCATCCAAAAGTCTACAAGCAATAAATGCTGGAGAGGATGTGGAGAAAAGGGAACCCTCTTACACTGTTGGTGGGAATGCAAACTAGTACAGCCACTATGGAGAACAGTGTGGAGATTCCTTAAAAAAGTGGAAATAGAACTGCCATATGACCCAGCAATCCCACTGCTGGGCATACACACCAAGGAAACCAGAATTGAAATAGACACTTGTACCCCAATGTTCATCGCTGCATTGTTTACAATAGCCAGGACATGGAAGCAACCTAGATGCCCATCAACTGATGAATGGATAAGAAAACTGTGGTACAAATACACAATGGAATATTACTCATCCATTAAAAAGAATTCATTTGAATCAGTTCTACTCAGGTGGACGAAACTGGAGCCTATTATACAGAGTGAAGTAACCCAGAAGGAAAATCAAAAATACAGTATACTAATGCATATATGTGGAATTTAGAAAGATGGTAATGATAACCCTGTATGCGAGACAGCAAAAGAAACGCAGATGTATATAACAGTCTTTTGGACTCTATGGGAGAGAGCAAGGGTGGGACGATATGGGAGAACGGTATTGAAACATGTTAATTATCATATGTGAAATCAATCGCCAGCCGAGGTTTGATGCTCAGGGCTGGTGCACTGGGATGACCCAGAGAGAGGGAGTCAGGAGGGAGGTGGGAAGGGGGTTCTGGAAGGGGAACACATGTATACCCATGGCAGATTCATGTCAATGTATGGCAAAACCAACACGATAATGTAAAGAAAATAAAAATAAATAAATAAAATAAAATAAAAAATATCCATTTATTTTCTCAAATTTTCTCTGGGTCAGGAGTCTGAACATGGCTTAACTGAGTCCTTTGCATGGGATCTTACTAGCCTGCAGTTAAGATGTTGGCCAAGGCTGGGATCTCACCTGGGGGAGAGTCGACTGCCTCTAGCCCTCACTCAGGTTTTGGAGAAGTTATTTCCTAGAAACTGTAGGATTCATGACAACTGTCTTCTTCAAAGCCAACAATGGAAAGAGACTCTAGAACCCAAATCCTGGCAAAATGAAATCTTTCATGACATAACATAATCATGGGAGTGACTCTCCTCATCTTTGTCATATTCTGCTGGTTAGAAGCACGCCACAACTTCTGCCCAGGCTTAAGTGACTGGGGGAGGGCTTACAAAAGGGCCTGAATAGCACAAAGCAGGGGTTACTAGGTGTTACTTTAGAATCTGTCTGGCCAACGTATATTATGAAGTTCTAGGGAAAGTATGGCTTCCCAGGTGGCTCAGTGGTAAAGAATCCACCTACCAAGCAGAAGACATGGGTTGGATGCCTGGGTTGGGAAGAGCCCCTGGAGAAGAAAATGGCAACCCACTCCAGTATTCTTGCCTGGGAAATCCCACAAACAGAGAAGCCTGACAGGCTACACACAGTCCAAAGGGTCACAAAGAGTTGGACACCACTGAGCAAATAAACAGCAGCAGCAGGGAAATGACAGAAATGAAGTCATGGAGGAGCATTCCCTCAATAACATAAAGTATAGAAGGAAAAACTTAGCTTTCATGTAAGACATAATGTGGAAACTTCTACCACAAAATCTACAAAAACTGGGGCCAAATAGATAAGATCAGAGGTCTACACAGAGACAATCATATTATTTGTTGTTCAGTCATTCAGTTGTGTCCTACTTTGTGACCTGATGCATGGTAACACACCAGGCTTCCCTGTCCTTCACTATTTCCCAGAGTTTGCTCAGACTCATGTCCATCATGTTGCTGATGCCATCCAACCATCTCATCCTCTGTCACCTCCTATTCCTCCTGCCCTCAATCTTTCCCAGCCTCAGTCTTTTCCAATAAGTCAGCTTTTTGCATCAGGTTATAATTATGTTATAGAGGACTGCAACGGGAGGGCAGAGATTCTGATCTTCATCTAACCTTGGCCTACACTGGGTCATAGTGGAAATGAGTTGTCCAAGAGTAGTAAGGGGACTTCCCTGGTGGTCCAATGGCTGACTGTGTGCTTGCTCCCAATGCAGAGGACCCTGGTTCAGTCCTTGGTCAGAGAACTAGATCCCACATGGCACTACTAAGACCCGGCATAGACAAATAAACAAACATCAAAAAATAAAAGAAAGTAGTAGCACAAGGAGCAAAACTGAATCAGTGCCAAGCCTTTGAACTGAGTGACTAGAGCAGAGGGTTCCAGAGTCTACTATTAGGCTCATTGTGACAAGAGTGGAGGAGGGCAGAAAAGAGGTAAGGGGCATCACCTGTGAAGATTAGGAGACTGCAAATGTGGTCTGTATTAGCAAAGTGTGGTGAGCTTAGTTGTTCTGGATAGCTCTCTTGAAAGCCTTTATTTCTGTTATAATTATAGCAAACAACTCAGTTATTTCTTCGAAGTCACACCTTGTATCTCTTTCTACTTCAGAAAGGTCTTTCATAATAGCCATTCCCTATTTGACATGGCTGTAGGTGACCTTCCTGAATCTATTTTTTAGATTTTATTTCCAACATGCCATCATTTCAAGCAATGATTTTCTAGCTGTACTCTCTTTTAAATTTGTTTTTTAATAGGAGAAAAATTGCTTTACAAAGTTGTTTTCATTTCTGCCATATAACAACTAGAATCAGTCATAATTATACATTTATCTCCTCCCTCTAGAGCCTCCCTCCCCTCCCCTCATCACACCCCATCACAGAGCAACAGGCTGGGCTCCCTGAATTATATAGCAACTTCTCACTAGCCATCGATTTTACACATTGTAGTGTACATATGTCAATGCTACTTTCTTCATTCATCTCACCTTCTCCTTCCCCCGCTTTAGCTGTACTCTTGTGTGGAGTGTCAGGACCATCCCAGGAATGCAGGAAGGTCTCAGAAAAGAGGCACAGGCTCCACACATAACCGGAGCACCGCTGCTCTTATTGGTTTCATTTGCTTAAAATTCCTTATCAGGTTTGTTTCAAGAAAGGTTATCTCAGTTTTAGAAAATGATTATTGGAGTATCTGTTCATTTTCTTAATCTCTACCAGGAAGATTCAGTCTCATCTCTTTTTTGTCACATTTCATTTCTGACCGCAATAGTATTACCAAATTTGACTCTCTTTTTCATCAGACTTAACTCTAAATGACTTTGACTGCTACCAAAAAAATCGAATCTTTGCCCAGAAACTAAAGATGAGTCATTAATTTGAAGATTCAATAGAATGGGCTGTAGCCTCTGGAGAAGATTCCAGAAGATGAATTCTGCAAATATTTTAAGCAAACCTATTATTTTTTAAATAAGAGCATAACTCCTCAAGATGAATTCTCTGAAAAATGTAGGACTCTATAGTAAACATGGAGAAGATCCTCATTATTCACTGTTCACATTCATATTTTTTAATTGGGATGAAATCCCAAAAGTCTGTAATAAAAGGCCTAAACTTGAATTAAAAACTCTGTTACACTAAGCCAATTTTGTTACCCTGTAAGAAGTAACTTTCTTGAATGACCCACTTATGCTTTTTCATGAAGGAGACACTTCTACTTTTCAGGTTTAACCTACTCTGTTGGGTAAGGAAAATACATGCTGTAAAATTCTTCTGACATACACTCAGCAATCCTTACTACATTTTGGTATAGTCATGTAAAACTCAGTCAATTGTTTTGCAATCAAACCCAAACAAGCATCATGATTGCATTGCTGTGAGAATTTGACCAGAGACTAAATATGTAATGGGTAAAAATTTTAGTCCAAACAGAGGTACAAAACAAATAGTCTGTTTTTCTAAAACTCAACTCAATTTCTATTTGAAACTCTGTGTATGTGTTACTTGCTCAGTTGTGTCAGACTCTGCAACCTCATAGACTATAGTCCACCAGGCTCCTCTGTCCATCACATTCTCCAGGCAAGGATACTGGAGTGGGTAGCCATTCCCTTCTCTAGGATATCTTCCCAACTGAGGGATAGAACCTGGGTCTACCTGCATTGCAGGTGGGTTTTTTACTGTCTGAACCACCAGGGAAGCCCATTTCAAACTCTAATCCCAATCAATTCAGGTCCTCTCCACCACAGCCTCTCCACCCTCAACTCCTGCCCTATTCCTAGTGTATCATTTACATTTCAGTGGACACTGGAGGGTCAGCGTATGGTGAATGGGCAATTGGTACTTAATTGTTGTCACAGAGGATGAGATGGTTGGATGGCATCATGGACTCAATAGACATGAGTGTGAGTAAACTTCAGGAGTTGGTGATGGACAGAGAGGCCTGGTGTGCTGCAGCCCATGGAGTCACAGAGTCAGACACGACTGAGTGACTGAACTGAACTGAACTGTTGTCACTTTTCACTGCTACATCCCATGGAGATGTTATGTCCTGTCAGGCCCCTATACAATTATGGTCTACACAGTTGTTGCTGAATGGGCCCAAACATGAGATCTCTCCAGCCCTGGATTTTTCTCATCTATACCAATACACTTCTTGGATATCTGATAAATATTTTCTACCTGTACCATTTCAGGTATGGATGGGAAAAATTGCTGTAAAGGGGTCTCAGGAAGATCTATCAACATCCTCTAAGTAGAGATCTCTACTCTGTTTCAGGTGTCTGGGGTGATTCATGATGTTTTCAGGAAAACATACAAGTTCTTCTAAATCCCTACAAACCTAACTGAGGTTTCTATCATGTGCATTATTCCACTACAACTATACTGCTGAAGACTCAGTTTTGAGGGTAGGGGACAAAGAGACTTTAAAAAAAATTTTTTTTCACTGTGGAGTATTTTAAAAGTCTTTTTTGAATTTGTTACAATATTGCTTCTGCTTTAAGTTTTCGTTTTTTGGTCATGAGGTATGTGGGATCTTAGCTCCCCCACCAGGGATCAAACCTACAACCCCTGCATTGGAAAATGAAGTCTTAACCACTGGACTGCCAGGAAAGTCCTGAGTAAGACCTCTTTTCAGAGACATTCACCAGAATATAGTGTTCCTCCTCCCCTATAATTCCTCCACTACTTTTACCATCTGATGCAAAGAGTTGATTCATTGGAAAAGACCCTGATGTTGGGAAAGATTGAGGGCAGGAGGAGAAGCGGGTGACAGAGGATGAGATGGTTGGATGACATCATCAATTCAATGGACATGAGTTTGAGCAAACCCCGGGAGACAATGAAGGACAGGGAAGCCTGGCATGCTGCAGTCCATGGGGTCACAGAGTCAGACAAGACTGAGCAACTGAACAGTCCTCTCTAATTATCTTCCTTTCTCATACATAGGTATTCTTTACTTTGATGGGAAAAGAAATCTGACTCACACAATTAAGCACACTCCCAAATCCACACTTTGGACTTTTTTCCTTGAATTTTTCAAGGCTTAGCACTTGAAAGTCAAACACCAGGCTCTTTTAAATCAAAAACCTTGGCTCTTAAACTTCCACTTCTGACCAAGGTGAAATCACAGAAACGGGTCTATTTTCCTTCCTGAAACAACTTAAAAACTAGACAGAGTTTATGAAGCAATGGTTTCTAAAACATTGGATATGAGGGGAAAAACAGAGAAGTCATCCCTGATGTATAGGAAACATGTAGGAGGGCCCCCCCCCCTCAACTGCATGAGCTTGCTCCTCGGGGAGTTTCCATGCTGCAAAACGTGGAGACCCAAGGGGAGCCCAGGAGAACTGGAGGAGATGAAGCTGGGAGCTGAGAAAGACCAAGTGGTAGAATTCACAGGGCTGCATACTGCAGAGAAGAGTGGCACGCAGAGCACGAACTCAAGAGGTCTGGAGATGTTCTGGCTGAGTACTGATGAGTGTAGGTGTGAGCCAGCTACCTGAAAAGCTAGGGAAAGCGCCACCTGAAAGAAGCAAAGATAACCCCCAGCTCGCTGAGAGCTGAGACTACAAAAGGAACCTAGAATAGTTCCTGTTCCCACCAGTCATAGGGGGGAAACCTCATAATTCACAGGGTATCTGTAGAGTACAAAGAAGGATTTTGCCTCCATAGTGGAGAAAAATTAGCCACAGTGATTTGGCAGCTTTTAGTTCACTTCAGTCGCTCAGTCATGTCCAACTCTTTGTGACCCCCATGGACTGCAGCATGCCAGGCTTCCCTGTTCAGATCTGGTCCTACCTAAAAAAGCTTAAAGAGCTTCCCAAGTAGTGCTAGTGGTAAAAGAACCTGCCTGCAAATGCAGGAGACATGAGACTCGAGTTCAGTCCCTGGGTCAGAAAGATCCCTTGGTGGAGGAAATGGCAACTCACTCTGGTATTCTTGCTTGGAGAATTCCATGGACAGATGAGCCTGGTGGGCCACGGTCCATAGGGTTGCAAGAAGTTGGACACAACTGAAGCAACTTAGTAGGCATGCACACAAAAAAATCTTAAAAGCAAAACTCAAAAGCATGAAAGTATTTCCAAGTAGCTCAACCAGCTCCCAGAAAAAAAAGTTCAATAATATTTATAGGAATAAAACTATCTCCATCAATTAACAAGGTGAAATTCACAACATCTGGCATCTAATCAAAAATTACTAGGCACACAAACAAACAGGGAAAGGCAAGTGATAGCTATAGATTAAAAACAATCACAAAAAAATCTAAGCTGACTCTGTAATGAAACAGAGTTAGTACCTAAAGTTTTTTTTTTTTATTGTTTTTGCCATACATTGTCATGATATCACCATGGGTTTACATATGCTTCCCCTCCGGAACCCCCCTCCCTCCTCCCTCCCCCCCGGGAAATCTCGCTGCACCAGTCCCAAGCATCAATCCTGGGCTGGCGATTGATTAGACACCTAAAGTTTTAAAACATTTTTATAATGGATTTCCATATGTTCTAGAAACCAGAACAATTAAACATGTTAAGTGGAAACCTGGAAGATATAAAAAACACAGTTTCCAGAGATGAAAATTATAATGTCTGATTTGAAAAATACACTGGCTTCCCTGATGGCTCAGTAGGTAACAACTCTGTATGCAATGCAGAAGATGTGAAACTCAAGTTCTATCCTTGGGTCAGGAAGATCCCCTGGAGAAGTTTGGTGGGCTATAGTCCATGTGATCACAAAAATGTTGGACACGACTGAGCGACTCAGCAGTGGCATGCAGCCATAACAGACATAAAACTTAGTGAACTGAAGATAGAGTAATAGAACCCATCTAAATATGAAGCATAAGGAGAAAAAAATGGAAAGAAATGAAGCAAAACTCAGGGACTTGTGGATAACTTCAGGCACCCCAGTATATGTGAAATTGGAGTTCCCAAAGGAGATGAGAGAATGAGAGGGACAGAAAAAAATATTTAATTAAATAATTAGTGAAAATTACCCAAATTTGATGACTACAACAAACTCACACCTCCCAGAATTTCAACAAACCCCAAGTCCAAAAGAATAATAAAAAACCCATCCCTGAAAATAAAAATCTCTGCTAACCATGAAGAGAAGGCAATTTCTTTAGCCTGATAAAGGATGGTTATAAGAAACCTATAATTAATATCATACCTAACAATGGTAGACCGAATGCTTTCTCCTAAGTTCGGGATCAAGGCAAGAATGTCTGTTCTTGCCACTTCATTCAACATTGTATTAGAAATTCTAGACAGTAAAATAAGGCCAAAAAAAAGGAATAAAAGGCATTCATATTGGAGAGGAAAATAAAACTGTCTTTATTCATAAATGACATGATTGGCTATGTAAAACCTTGTAAATGAGCTTAGGGTTACAGGATACTATAAGTATGCAAAAAGTAACTATTTCTGTGTTAGCAATGATCATCATGAACTGAAATTTCAAGAATACCATTTACAAAAACACTAAAAATACAAGATACTTAGGGATAAATCTGACAAAAGATGTGATGGTCTTACACAAAATAAAACATTTCTCAGTGATTATTAAATATAAACTTGAAAAAGGAAGAAATTTACCATGTTCTTGAGTCAGAAGACATAGTGTTAAAATGTTTATTCTTCTCAAATGCATCTATAGATTCAGTACAACCTCAGTCAAAAATCCAGAAAACGTTTTTGGTAGTAATTGACAAGCTGATTCTAAAACTCATGTGGAAACACACACAAAGAATCTGGAATAATAAAACAAAACAAAATTTTAAAGAAAAGTAAAGATGAAGGGCTTATAGCACCTGATTTCAAGACTTACACAAATCTACAGAAATCAAGGCACTACAATATTGGTAAATAGACAAACAGAACAATGGAGCAAAACAGGCGTATTACACAGGAGCAAATAATTTTTGACAAAGTTAATTCAGTGGAGAAAGGATAATCTTTTCCAAAATGAGTAATAGAGCAATTGGCTATCCATAGGCAAATAAATTTCAATTTATACTTTTTACTAAATTAAAAAATTAACTTAAAATGGATCCTATGACCCATTTATGGAGAAGGCAATGGCACCCCACTCCAGTACTCTTGCCTGGAAAATCCCATGGGCAAAGGAGCCTGGTAGGCTGCAGTCCATGGGGTCACGAAGAGTCGGACACGACTGAGTGACTTCACTTTCACTTTTCACTTTCACACATTGGAGAAGGAAATGGCAGCCCACTCCAGTGTTCTGGCCTGGAGAATCCCAGGGATGGGGGAGCCTGGTGGGCTGCCGCCTATGGCGTCGCACAGAGTCAGATATCACTGAGGTGACTTAGTAGCAGCAGCAGCATGACCCATTTAAATGTAAAGATTTAAATGTAAAGCCTAAAATTATTAAACTTTTGGAAGAAAACATTGAAGAAAATCTTTGTGACCTTGAGTTGGCAGAAATTTCTTAATACAGTACTAAGAGCACTATCCAGGCTTTCCCGGTGGCTCAGAAGTAAAGAATCTGCCTACAGTGCAAGAGACGTGGTTTCAGTCCCTGGGTTGTGGAGATCCTTTGGAGTAGAGAATGGCAACCCACTCCAGTATTCTTGCCTGAATAATCCCATGGACAGAGGAGCCTGGCAGGCTACAGTTCAAAGGGTTCCAAAGAGTAGAATAGGACTGATCAACTGAGCATGAGCAAAAGCACTATCCATAAAAGAAGGAACTGATATGTAAGATTTAATTAAAATTAAGAATTATTACTCTTCAAAAGATATTTTTAAGAGGGTGAAAAGATAGCCAATCCACAAGCTAGGAGAAAATATTTGCTAATTTTATTTGTTTATTTATTTTTATTGGAGTATAATTACTTGACAATGTTGTGTGGGTTTCTGCTGTACAACCACATGAATCAGGTATATACATATACCTGATACTCTTGAGCCTCCCTTCCACCCTTGACCTAATTGAATAGATGATAAAAGGCTTGTGTCCATAATATTTAAAGAATTCTCAGTGCTCAGTTTACCAGTTACCCATGAGTCAATCACAGTCGGAAAATACTAAGTGGAAAATCTCATAAATTGCTAGTAGGTTTCAAAAATAACCATTTTTTAATGGGCAAAAATGTTGAATAGGCACTTCAACAAAAAATATGGCAAGTAAAAATAAGAAAGGATGCTCAACACCATTAGTCATTAGGGAAATGCAAATAAAACCATAATCAGATACCAATATATACCTATTACAGTGTCTGCAGTTAAAAGACTGACTTACCCTGTGTTGGCAAGGGAACGATTACGACTCTCACACACTGCTGGTGGTAATATAAAATGGACAAATTCCTTAGAAAACAGTTCAACAGTTGCATAGATAATGAAACATGTACCTACTATGTGACTCATTCTACTCCTATGTATTGACCCAGAGAAATAAAAGCATGTGTCCATACAAAGACTTGCACATCAATGTTTATGACAGCCTTTTTTATACTAACCAAGACCTAAAAACAACGTAATTGTTCATCAACAAGTAAATGAACACACCATGGCATAGTCATACAAGGAATTACTGCTCAGCAATGAAAACAGATGTTCTATTGATACAATAACCTGGATGATTCTCAAAATAATTATGCTCAGTGAAATGGAGGGGAAGTAGAGCTAGACAAAGTACCGTATGATTCTATTTATATAAAATTCTTGAAAACCTGCAAGCTAATCTATAGTGGCAGAAAGCAGATCAGGGCTGCCTAGGAAAACAAGGCAGGGAGGGTGGGAGGAAGGATTACAAAAAGGTACAAAGCAACTTTGGGGTGATCGATAGGTTTACAATTTTGATTGTGATGACGGTTTTTTGTATGCATACGTATGTCAGAACTTATTATGCACTATAAATATGTATGGTTTATGTCAATAATGGCTTGTCTGGTGCTTCAGACTGCAAAGAAACTGTCTGCAATGCAGGAGATCAGGGTTTGATCCCTGGATCAAGAAGATCCCCTGGAGAAGGGAATGGCAACCCACTGGAGTGTTCTTGCCTGGAGAATTCCATGGACAGAAGATCCTGGAGGGCTACAGCCTATGGGATTAACAAAGAGTCGAACATGACTGAGCGACTAATTTTCTTTCTTTCTGTCAATAAAGGTGTTTTAAAATGTCTTTGCTCTTGAAACTCAAATGTATTTTCTCTCTTTTCCTCTGTTTTTCCTGTATTCACTCTTCTTCAAGGCAAGGCACATCACCAACTGAATGAAGGAAGGGTCAAGATGTACACAAGGGGAATAAGCCTAAGTTTATATTTCAAAATGTACCATATTATACAAGCTCTGTAGTCCAGTGCAGGGAACATTCGACTAATGGTGGCTAATTGGCTGTGTTACACAGCTTCCTTCTAGGGAGGGTTCTTTTGGTATGTATGTATGCTAAACTTTCTTGTAAAAATGTTAGGGGTTGAGGACCTTGTCCACAGTGAAATTGTGAGGAGAATAAATCTTATCTATGGTGTTCCTCAATTCCCCTCCTTGAATGTCTCTTCCCTAATTTTCTGTATCACTCTCCCCTCCTTCCACCCTTACTTACCTTGCAGTCAAGACCCACTGCTTTTATGCTTCCACCCACCCATGCACTCCTGAGTATTCTGATTGACACTGAAAAGGTTCATGATAAATTTAGCCTGATTAGGAAGTTAATGATTCCATGAGAGTCATTATACCTAGTATAAGCATTGAGAACCTACATGCTAGAGCAGGCTGTCTGGGTTCAAATCCTAGCTCCCTCCCTAACTGGTGGGGTAACCTTGAGCATGTTCTTTAACCACTCAGAACCTCACTTTCTTCATCTGTAAAATAATCATCTCATCAGTACCTATCTCATCAGTTAGTCAGAGAAGGAAATGGCAACCCACTCCAGTATTCTTGCCTAGAGAATCCCATGGACCAAGGATCCCGGTGGCTGCTGTCCATAGGGTCGCACAGAGTCGACACAACTGAAGCAACTTAGCAGCAGCAGCTTGAGTTAGACATGGGGATGAAATGAATCAAGATTTCTAAAGCATTTAGTTCAGTATCTAGCACACAGCAAACACTACATAGGTATTTCTAAAGTGAAATTGATAAAAAGGCAGAGACTATTGCTTTAATATGACAGAGAACCTTGAGGGGTGGGATAGGGAATGGGAGGGAGGCTCAAGAGACAGGAGATATATGTGTACTTACAGCTGATTCATGTTGTCATATAGCAGAAACTAATACAACATCATAAAGCATTTATATTCCAATTAAAAAATAGCAAATAAATAAAAAGCTATTGACCTTCCAAAAAAGAGAGAGAGAGAAATGTCCATCAGAGATAAAAGCACCTTTTTGTCATACATCAGATTCCCCCACCCGAGCTCCCACCACTTCTATCTCTACATCAGCCCACTGTAGGATGCTTAGTGCCCACGTTGTCAATCTGAGCAGGTGCTAAAGTCATGCCTCCTATTTGGACCAACAGCTTTCACTATTCTCCTTAGAGCTGCCATCCTAGGACCCTGGTCGAACCAGACCCCTCAGAGCCCTAAGCCTAGCAGCCGCCTGCCTCTCAGCTAAAAACTCAGCAAGTCCACTGCTACAGATTCATGCAATAATAAGCACACATGCTAATTCAGTTCCGAAACCTCCTGGGTGAAATCTTAACTCTTTGAAGGATATGTAAACCCATACTGAAATGCTCATTAAAAACATTTCAAAGCTGTTAATCACAGTGGCTTTTAAAAGGCAGTGCAGCTAGAGCACCAGCTGAAGAGAACCCAAAGTTTCTCAGTGTTATTTATTCTTCCAGTGCCTAAACCCTCTTGAGAAAGAAACTACATCCAGAAGGATTAGAAGATTCTGACTGAAAATCTATTAACCCAGTATTGGCAGGAGTGGGTTACACCCTTAGCCACCTTACTACTTTTTAAGTTTGTCATTAGGAAGGATTTCAGAAACCTGAAATCCTTAGTGGTATGTCCTTAGTGAAAACCTTAGTGGTATGTCCTTGCACCTTAGGAAACCAAATCTAATTTATAACAGAACCAATTTCCATCTGGGTCCTAGGGTACAAAAGCATGGGGACCCTTTGACTCACCATTCTTCCTGTAATCCTTTGGAGTATCTGCTTTGGGAAAACACTTTGTAGCACAAGCCTGGCCCTTCCACAGTATAGTAATCATCCTTCCCATGGCTTCATTCTCAAATTCCTGTTTGAAGGGGTTGGGGGAAGCAATGTCTATATGACATACCCTCAGAAATTTCTGCTATGTGTCGAAGAATTGATGCTTTCAAACTGTGGTATTGGAGAAGACTCTTGAGAGTCCCTTGGATAGCAAGGAGATCAAACCAGTCAATCCTAAAGCAAATCAGTTCTGAATATTCTTTGGAAGGACTGATGCTGCAGCTGAAGCTCCAACACTTTGGCCACCTGCTGCATAGAGCCGACTCGTTGGAGAAGACCCTGATGCTGGGAAAGATTGAGGACAGGAGGAGATGGGGATGACAGAGACTGAGATGGTTGGATGGCACCATCAACTCAATGGAGACGAGTTTGAGCAAACTCCAGGAGATAGTGAAGGATAGGGAAGCCTGGTGTGCTGCCATCCATGGGGTCACAAAGAGTTGGACACAACAGAGCAGCTGTACAACAACAACAGAAACTTCTGACCCAAGCAGAGTGGACACCCAAACCCAAACCAATCCTTCTAACGGCCAGATGGTGCCTAATCACAGTCTCTTTCATGAAAGTTATCATTGACAGGGGCTGTATTTAGCTGGACCTATGGAAAATACATTGATCTGGGCTGCTGGCCATTTGATAAACAGAGAGCAAAAGGAAGAGGAAATTGTAAACGCAGAAAGGAGAACATACAGCCTGTAAGAGACAGAAAGCACAGTTTCTGGGTGCAGAGGTTGCCAAGGGAAAGCTCCCCAGAATTCCAGCTGTCCTCAAGACCTGTATCAGTATCATCAGCTATTGGTTTGTGAACTTAAGGGGGTCCCTTGATCAAACAAGTTCTAATGAAAACTAATAATCCTCAGGACTTGGTGCTTTTAGCCTACGTTCTGTCTGGAACTAAAAGATCCATGGATTGCTGTCTTCTGTATGTAATATGAGTCCCAGGTTAGTCCTACTCCCTGTTCAGCTTAATATTCCAAGATAAGCCTGGCAGGGCCAATCTACTATGTATCTATTTGCATAAAAAGTCCTGTGGCCTTCTGGGAAAGAATTCATCCTAAGATAAAGACAATTAAGGTCTCTAAGTTTGGTCTAAAAACAATGCCCAGGACAGAGGAAATGCGAAACATTTTGGTACACCAGTGTCTTACTACTGCTGTAACAGAAGCAAAACCCATCCTGAATTTTTTGATCAGGGGATTGAAATGAAGGGCTGCTTTAAAAAACAGTCAAAAAGCAAGCAAAAGAAAACAGTAGCCAAAAGCACAAACCTCTCTAATTGGGGGTACAAAAAAATCACTATTTTGTTATGCAAGTCATTGAGTAATGCCTAACTAAGGAAAAGGATTCTTACAAGTGTTTCAGCACAAAATCTGGTACAACACAGGAGGGTCAAGGTTAGCCATGGCAGTTAGAGCTCTCTGGACAGATATCTGTGGCCACAACTTGGGGATTGGTGGCCCACATGGGCAGGCCTCTCCAGCCACAACAGGCCTCAGCAGCCCTCTGTAGGTCATGGGGGAAATGAAGAATGCAACATGGTATCTCTAAGGACTGGGTCTAGAGTCACACAAAAGATAGCCCCTAAAGCTCTCAGCAGTAGGAGAGGGATTGGAAAGGGAGCTTCAAAAATATTTTGAAGATCCCATATTGGGTGGTGGGCATTGCTGGCAGAATATTAATTTTTCTGTTGTTGGGGTTTTTGTTTTTGGTTTTGTATTCGAAGATTTTCTTTTTTTAATGAGGACCATTTGCTAAAGCATTTACTGAATTTGTTACAATATCTCTTCTTTTTTATATATTTTTTGGCCATGAGGCATATGGGATCTTAGTTCCCCAACCAGGGATCTAACCTGCACCTCTGCATTGGAAGGGGAAGTCTTAACCACTGGACCACCAGGGAAGTCCCCAGAATAATACTGTTTCTATTGCTATTGTGACAATCGCTCCTCCTCTTTCTTACTTTTGTTTTTTAACCCTAGGCTGTGACATTCAGAAAAGCAAGGATTCTGTGCATAGAATAAAGTTTCCTTTTAATTGTGCTCCAATTTTTAAGGAATTTTCATTCTACTTCTCTTGTTCTTGCATTTGATGAACAAGGCCACTCAGATTCTTGATCATATTATAAACTGGTCCACCTGTACTATCACACTTTCTCTTTGAGGACTGAAGTTTCCTAATGTATTTTCACCATATTAAAAAGAAAGTGTATTTCCATAATGGAAAAGAGTAATGATATATCTAATCAAACCCTTCATAAAAGTGGGATTTCATTAGCACCCTCAAAGTTTCTACCTCCTGCAGATGGAAATGTGTCTGCCATGAGATAGCAGCATGACAGAGAAAGCCTTCCATTAAACTTAAAACTGGAATCTGAAGTAAATAAGAAACTCGAGAGCATACGCAGTGACATAAATATCTACCCCAGCTCAGACCGCAGTTCAGCAAAGCGCCGAGGCCCCTGCTGTCAGCAGGCTGGGTCTTCCTTGCTATGCTAAGCACATGTGGGTGCCAACATGAAATCTGAATAATGCTTTGAAGGAATATAGCTCATTCTGGGAAGATGAAAGCACTTTGCAGACAGCATTATCTCTTTAATTCACACACTTCCCCTATGCAAGCAGTAGATAGGAAGTAGGTATTTATTCTGGGTTTCTGACTCCATTAGTGTTGAATGATTTACATATTTATGGGAGCAGAAGGACCCCTGGAAAATGAACACTGTGAACGGAGGAAGGAGCAGGACCAACAAGGTCAGCCGTGGAGAGAACAACGTGGTGGTCTGTAGATGACACTGTTGTCTGCCCTAAGGCAATAGCCCTGCGGAGAGAATTCAGAGACTTGATCATGGAAAACCAAATAGTCCAGTTTGCCTGAAAATTTGGGCATATGTAGAGCCTTCCTGGTGGCTCAGTGGTAAAGAGTCAGCCTGCCAATGCAGGAGACACAGGTTCAATCCCTGGGTTGGGAAGATGCCCTGGTGAAGGAAATGGCAACCCACTCCAGTATTCTTGCCTGGAGAATCCCATGGACAGAAGAGCCTGGTGGGCTACAGTCCATGACAGAATGGAAAGGAAAAAAAGGATCAAAGGAGAGACGATAATGAGAAAAAATAATGGCAAGAAAAAGGGCAGCAGTGTCAGAATACTGAGAGCTCTGTACACTCTATGAGCAAAATGTCTGGACTTAATTTGGGAAAATACAGGGAGTGGTTGATGGTTTTAGAGCAGAGCTTGATATATCAGAACCAACCACAGCAAAACTAACATATACACAGTGAGGAGAGGAGAGGTTGGAAGAGAAAGACTTTCTAGAATATCAAAAAGGCCCCATCCAGACAGGCTTTGATTTTCAGAACTTGGCTCCCGAATCACTGATGACTCACCCTGTCACAAGCTCCCCCAGAGCCACTGAAGGTGCCGAATCTTTGGCCTATGAGGCTCTCCACAGAGCAAGGGGCAGGAGTGTGTCGGGGCCACTTGTGTGTGCATTGGGATCTCGAATTCCTTATCATCTCAGGGGTAGCTGCCTCAGGTGGCTGAAGTGCTGGTCCTCAAATCCTTCAAATCCTACTCTACAGCCAGCCCAAGAAGTCCCGTGGCCTCACTGGCCTCCTGTCTCTGCCCTACCTTTAACTCTTTTGACATCGTATTTGTTCCCTTCTTGCCAGCTAACCAACCTAGTCACTTCTTAAAAGAGACACAGTAACCCAACATGGTACTTAGTTGAGCAAATATTTATGAAGTACCCCATGTGCCAGGTCTCATGCTACAGTTATTGTTAAAATCCCAGTGACCAACTCCCAGATGCCGTATTCTAGCTGACCTACCATCTTGTAGATTCAGTATAAACTACAGACCTGTAAGTGAAAGCTCTTTGAACTTACTAACATTGAAAAGACTTCATTCAGCACACCTAAACAAACTGATCTCCGTGGGCCTTTTGGCTATCCTTTGCTCTGCATCTTTTGGGAGCTTTGCTTTGCACTGTGAGGTATTTAGCAGCATTTTTGGTTTCTATCTATCTACACCTATAGTTCACCCACTGCTCCGGCTGTGACAACCAGAAAGTTCTCCAGACTTTATTAAATGTCCCCTGGGGGGAAAATTGTCCATGGTTGAGAACAACCAT
Source organism: Antilocapra americana (assembly GCA_007570785.1). Lineage (NCBI taxonomy): Eukaryota > Metazoa > Chordata > Mammalia > Artiodactyla > Antilocapridae > Antilocapra > Antilocapra americana. The sequence goes on from ML662442.1 coordinate 57,623,652, forward strand.
TTTAGAGGAGCCACACAGCTATTTCATTTTTAAAGTGAAGCTTTCATTTTATTTATTTATTTACTTTTGGCCACATTGTGAGGCATGTGGGATCTTAGTTCAGTGATCAGGGACCGAACCTATGTCCTCTGCAATGCAAGTTCAGAGTCTTAACCATTAGATCACCAGGGAAGTCCCCACACAACTCTATAGATATTCAGTCTTAATCTATAAGGAAAAGTGGGTCCAACATTTCAATGGGTCCAATATTTTAATAAGTTCAAAGAGCTTTCACTTAGAGGCCTGAGGTTTATACTGAATCCACAAGACTATGGGTCAGCTAGAACAGGGCATCTAGGACTTGGTCACTGGGATTTTGCCAATAATTGGCGGTAATGGCCAATAATTTCTTTTCACTGTAAGCTGTCTCTTCACAAAAGTTTGCTTCCCAGACTTTAGAAAACTGGGACCTGGGTGAGGAACAGGATGGCCAGAGGAAGGACACCGCTTCCTTGCCCAAACCAAGAGGAGACAGGCTCAGGGAAGGGTCTGGATGACAGGGCCGGCAATGGCCCCCTGATTTTCCTCCTGGCTCAGTGGCAACAGCCAGAGCTGTAGTCTTTCTAAGCCCCCCTCACCGTGAGTGGAGACAGTCTTGACAGTAAAGAGGTGCTGAATTTCTTCATCCACTCGTGAAGGCCCAGAGTGCGGAGGAGGGATGTGTCAGCCTCAAGGGGGCTCTTCCTACATCAGGGATTTAGTTCCACTCCCAGGAACACCAAAGGGTTTCCAAGTCAGGGGCTCTAAGACCCAGGCGAGGTGACAGGGATAAGGAAAGCGTATCCACAAAACTAAGCACAATTTACATCTGCATCTTAGGATGTGTGTGCTGAATTTAAAAGAGAAGAAAGATTAATGATGCCTTGGTTCCTCAGAGTTTCGAGGAGGTATCAAGGTCCATGATCTATCCTCAGCTTTACTCACTGGAAAAATAAATTCGTTGGTGCTCTTGAAGTTAGGGTAATTCAGGATGCCCAACTTAAACTAATCAGACTCACCCGAGAGAGAGGAAGGAGCCAGGTCAACACTTTATTTATATTCATATAAAGCAAGCAACATGCCTTCCAGGGCCTTAATATTTGCATCTGCTCTCTAGGTTACCTCTTTCTTGATATGGAAGTTCTTAGGGTTTTGTCAATACACAAATTCTTTTAACAAATTTTTATTGAGTGCCTTCTATGTGCCAGGGTCTATATTAGCAAATCAGACACAGTGATTTCTGCCCTCTTGGAGGGTTCAGTCTGGTCAAAATACTCACTATAAGCTTCCTTGTGAGCCAGTAAAGCAGACAAAAGATTACAAAATGATGTTAAAATCAGAGAAAATGCCGATAGTCTAGTTTAAAACCACAACAGAATAGGGACCTGGTCTCTCTCTTTGAACAGTGATGTTTAAGCTCTAATAAATTCCAGCTTTGACATGTCCTTGCTTATGAATAAAGGCAATTTGGCTGCTTCTGCACTTGTGAAATGAAGTATCAACATCTTTTTCCCAGGAGAATGGATACGTGTCTATGTATGACTGAGTCTCTTTGCTGTCCACCTGACACTATCACAACATTGTTAACTGGCTATGTGCCCCAATATAAAATAAAAGGCTCAAAAATATTAAATCAACTGTTTTGGGTTGTTTTTTTAATCTTTTCAGCCCTTTTATAGTGCAAGGTTCTTATAAAGAAAACACATGTGAGAACCCTTGGTACTGATGAAGGGGCTAGCGGTCAGAGCAGCTGCTTGCATTATGCTCCCTTCAAGAAATGGTTTTGAGGTCCCTCCTCCATGTCCAACCCTAACTTACGAGGAGGAAACAGGGCTACTGTAAATATTGCAGGTCAGCATGGATTTTTTTTTTTTTGAGTCAGCTAATAAAAAAAAATAGGAACCATTTGTCATAATACTCGAAAAGATCATTTATTCAAGAGAGGTGTACTGAGAGCCTTGGAGTGCCAGGAACTATGGGTCTATTTACAGAAGTGAAAATGAAAGATCTGGGAATCATTTCTGTGGATCCAATAACAAGCCTTCCTCCTGCCTGGTTCCTGTGGATTAGCTGGTTGTGGTTGATAAATTGCTAAGTGCATGTAAATTTCAGTAACATTATTAATTCCATCATCCTTCATGAAGAAAAAGAGGAGGAAAGGGAGAGAGGAAAGCCTATCAGATTGCTCATCCACTAAAATAGCAGAGAAAATGCTCAACACAAACAAAAATAAAGCCATTCTCCTCTCAAATTCTATTTCAAAATCATTTCAAAGGATTCTTATTAAGCTTCAGAAAGTCTAGCAACATAGGATATGATATTAAATTTCAAAGATCCATTAAGTACCATTTTGTTGCAGTGAAAGGCAAGGCAAAGGGAACTAATTCATGAAGGAAAAAAAATTCTGGAAGAGAAATTTATCTTAAAGGTCAGTTTTTCTCTAAAAACAGCTGAAAACCCTTCCATCGGAAGCAGTGTCTAGGCTTTCGTCAAGGTCACATTCTTTTCTTAATGTTCAGAGTCAGAACAGACAGCCTAGAGTTCCAAAGGACATGGTTAAGTCACGATGATTTGAAAAGGTGTCACACTATTTATCCTCTTTCTTAAACTACCAACTGCCTTCAGCTTCCCATCTAAATATCATGCTCTCATTGTAGCTTGACAACAAGCTTCTGTCAAGCAGTCACGGGGAAAAAGATGACTCAGGACATAAAGGGGCCACTGGCTATGTTTAGGTTACTGTACTGTTAGTGGTCCTTAACCAGGGGCAAGTTGCTCCTTGAGGGACATCTGATTATGTCTGGAGTCATTTTGGGATGTCACAGCTTGGGCAGGGAGCACTGCTTGCGTATAGTCCGTGGAGACTACATACAAGTAGTTTAAAAGTCAGTAATTAAATACCCTAAAATGCCCAAGACACCCCCCACAACCAAGGGTTATTCAACCCAAAATATTCACAGTACCCAGACCAAGATGGAGAATTCCTGTGGTACTGTGATTCTATTTTTTCTTTTTGCTTTGCTTGTTTCATTTTTACCCCAAACGCTAGCCTCCTGATAATAAATTCCTGTGTTGACAATGACATGATCCATTGAATGTCAGAGAGTCACATCCAGCTCTTTTAATTAATGGACAATTCTAATTTGTTATTTCCCCTCCCCCATTATTCATTTTAATTCATCCTGGGCGTGTGCCTGCATGCTAAGTCGCTTCAGTCCTATCCCACCCTCTGCGACTCTACAGACTAGCCCTCCAGGATCCTATGTCCATGGGGATTCTCCAGGCAAGAATGTCGGGGTGGGTTGCCATGCCCTCCTCCAGGTCATCTTGGGTGGAAGCACAAGTAACCAGCTGGGGATGCCACCAGCTCACAGAAAGGAGAGGAGAATGTTGCTGGACACAGGCTGTCTGGGCTGCCATCCAATCAGATTTCAGTCTTTTGCATAGCGGTCTTACAGCTTCACTTTGCCAGGCACGGAGGAGCTGAAAAACAAGTCCCAGTGGAATGTGCTTAAATATATCTCATGGTGTGAGAGGAATCACGGAGAAATGGATGATGTAATATCGATTGCCTGTTAGTAAAGAGAATAAGAATGCCCACCAATGAATTAAGCCCCAGAGCAGGAGATAAAGGGGAAATGATGAGAGAGTTGATACAGTGAATGAAGACATCAAATCAAATGACAGGTGGACCTAGGGGTGCAGTGGGAGCTGGAGCGGTTACAATCATCTCCTTCCAGAACAGGACAGATATTCTCCTGCAATGTTTGAGCTGATCCATCCCACTCTTCTGTGGGATCATCTTTATTTTTGTTCACCTACATGCTGCCAGCAAGCAAAGTGGTCTGAGCCAGAACAAAACTTGCTGCCTTCTCTCAGTCCATGGAGGCTTTTATTTCTCTGTCCCAGTGGCTCAGACGGTAAAGAATCTGCCTTCAGTGCAGGAGACCCAGGTTCAATCCTTGGGTCAGGAAGATCCTCTAGAGAAGGGGATGGCTACCCACTCCAGTATTCTTGCCTGGAGAATTCCATGGACAGAGGAGCCTAGTGGGCTACAGTTCATGGACGTCGCAAAGCATCAGACAAGACTGAGCAACTAACACTTCACTTTCCAGAATTTCATGGAGTCAAATAAATCCTTTCAACAGAGGTCATGCTTGTTAATGAGGAAAGAAGCCTACCCCCTCATCATCTCAATAGATTCTCTGTAGTTTGATCCACTGTGTTTAATACTCAGATTTTTTTTTTTTTGAACTGGTTTACCTCTGAACAGTACTGTTTAGAAGCAGTTTCCAAGTGTAAAAGTCTTTCTCCTCTTTAGCACATTTCCACTGCTTGGTTTGTCTCCCTTCATTCAATTCCTTGTTGACATTTTCAAGGCAGGGAGAGGGGCAGAGAGGGGAGGCAGCCAAGCCAGCGCATCTCAGTTTATTTACAGCTGAGTAAGTCACTGAGCTCTGAGAGCCTGAAGCAAAGGCAGGACCAAGTGTTTGAAGAACAACCCACTTTGTTCTGACAGCTTTCCTGCGTCAGCCATCCTCACAACAAAATCATTCCCATAAAAACAGCTAGTATTCGGGGAGTTTAACACACACTTTCCCACAGTGATTCTCCTTCTCATAACTCTGTGAAGAAGAAGGTCCTCTTCTTGCAGCTGGTTAGAAGCCTGCAGGTGGAGCTCACCCAAAACATCTACCGAATTTCTTCCCTGTTAACATTATCCAGTTTTTTCAAAGAGGTAGAGCATCATTTTTTTTAATTTATCTTATTGAACTATAGTTGATTTACAATGTTGTGTTATTTTTGCTGTATAGCAAAATGACTCAATTATACTTACATACCTATATATATATATATATGTATACAGTCTTTTTCATATTCTTTTCCATTATAGTTTATCACAGGATATTGAATATAGTTCCATGAGCTCTACAGTAGCAACTTGTTTATCCAGAGCATCATTTTCTTAAACACTGTCTCTTTCCTCAGCCTGAAATTCCAGAGTTCCTCTGGGCAACTCTATCCCAAATCTGGTATGCTTCAAAGCTCCAGGGTGTACAAGGAGACCTTCAGAATAAACCTGTTATGCGAAACTTGACTTGGGGGACCTGCAGTTTGAACTCACCTCCTGGACATCTCTCGTTTTGCCTCTCAGGCGCTGTCTTAGCTCTATCCTCTCACCTTGGCCCAAAGATGGAGCATCTGGCCTGTCCTGAGCTACTTACTCCATGCTGGTAGCTGTATGCATGTGGCCAGTGTTGATGATGACAAAGGATCACCATCTACCCATGACCTGCCCTGAGGCAGTCACATTTTCTTAGTCCTCTTTTCTCCAGTGTGACATAAATCAACTCTATGTGATAAATACTGAGTGTAAACGGTGCAGTCACCCCAGAGATTCACCATCTTCCTTTCTGTCATCATTAGTTAATCACCAAATATCAACACACCACTTGTGTTTATGGTAAAGTGGGTTTCCAGACACTTAGCCAACTTGAAAGAGACAGAGACAGAGCTAGACAGAGAAATTCAACCCACATCTTAAAGGAGCCTACTTCAATCAAAAATTGGATGAAGACAGACTTCCCTGGTGGTCCAGTGGTTAAGAATCCACCTGTCAATGCAGGGGACACATATTCGATTCCTGGTCCGGGAAATTCCCACACATTACAGGGCAACTAAGTCCATGCACCACAACTACTGAAACCTGTGTACCTAGAGCCCATGTTTGGCAATAAGAGAAGCCACTGCTCCCTGCAACTATTAATAGATAAACCCTCATGCTGCAACAAAGACCCAGTGCAGCCAAAAATAAATTTTAAAATTTGTTTAAACTGGATGAAGAAAAACCTTAAAGCATTCACTGAGCCTGTTGGTCCTGGCTGGTTGTTCTATGTGTGCTCAGGACAACCATGAAACCTAAGTTATCCCAATAGAGAGAGGTCGATAATTCAAGGTCAATATTCAAGGTCACCTAGTAGTAAATGACCTGGTCCTAACTCGAGCTGGGTGGTGTCTGTTTCTATCCTTTCAGGCTGCTTCTCCAAATTAGTGCACTCCAGACAAGACCCCAATCCCCAAACTCCATGAGACTACAACAGAAAAATATCACTGAGCCCTGGGTTAAGTTCTTACACATGCACATCTCAACAGTGGGACGTGGCTTTCCTGCCGTTGACTAGATCTGAGGCATGCTGCCTGTCTCTGAAGACGAGAAAGTTCAACCTCCTGTGTCATGCCAATGGATAACATGTTAATTCCCAGTGACTCAAAGGGCCAGCAATAAATTTCATTGGCTAGAGAGAAAAGCACAGGTCTGAATACTATCAGATGTCCAAGTTTAGCCCTAACTAGATCCCAGCAAGTCATTTCATCTTTGTGGTCTTGGTTTCCTCTTTCAACAAACTGGAATTGATGCAATAAATAGTTTTTTAGCACATACTCTGTGATAGGCACTCTTCCAGAGACTGGAAACATGGCAGGGGACCAGACAAACAAGGTCCCTTCCCTCATGGCCCTTTTGTGCTATGGGGGAGACAGAAGCAATAGACAATGAAAGGTAAGGGTTCCAGAGAATGAAACGCCTTTAAGAACAATAAATAGCAAGGTAATTTAGGGCATGTGTTGGAATAGCATGAGGGCAGTGATTCTTCAGAGTGACCAGAGAAGACTTCTTCAAAAAGAAGGCACACTAGCTGAGAGCTGTACAGTAAGGAGATCGCCGTTTGGAAGAGAACAGTCAGGGAAAGAGCATTTCATAGAGGGAACTGTCCGTACCAAGGCCCTCAGGCGGGAAACCCTAGTGATGTGTTCAAGACCCAGAAAGGAAGTCCGGGATGTCCCGGGTGGTCCAGTGGTGAAGAATCCTCCTTTCAATGCAGGGGACATGGGTTCAATCCCTGGTTAGGGAAGTGAGATCCCACACGCCACAGGACAACAAAGCCTGCAGACCACAACTACTGAGCCCAAAAGCTCCAGAGCCAGTGAGCCACAACTAGAGAGTCCATGTACTGCAAGGAAAGATCTGGCATGCAACACCTAAGAGTTGACACAGCCAAATTAATTGATTAATTATTTTTTTAAAGGAAAGGAAGTAAATATAGATAGAATAGAGAAAGGTGAGTAGGCAAGGTAAAAGAGTAGGATAAAACGGCAGGGCAGGATCCCGTGGGGCTTATAGTCCATTGTTAGTAATAGTGTCTGCCTTCCTGACCAGAAATTATTGTAAGATTCAAACGGATAACATTTGAGATGTGAAGGGAAGTCCTCAAAACAGATACAGCCTAGCCCGAGATTGTGTGGTGCAATCCTAGGTCCTGTCAGCATTTTGTGTGTTCCCTTCTTATTTGCTCAAGTCTTTATCAGTGGCATGTACATGCAAGCTTTATTAAATGGCTCACACCCCTGGGGTTGTTCAGTCTGGATGAAGCCAGGGATGTTTGCCCCCTGATTTTCTTTCTAACACTGTTTTCTGAATATAAAGAACAGCATAGGAATGGTGGATTCAGGAAAGGGATGTTACTCTCAGTCCCTAAAGTCATCGCAAGCAAGTACAGGGCAAATACTACACTGCTTCCTTTAGTGGAAAAGCAAACATATATAGCTATTTCCTTGTATTTACATCTTTTTTTTTTAACCAGATGTTTACGTTTGGTAATTTGGAGTTGGAAGGTAAACATTTTGAGAAGAAGTAACTTCTCCATGTCCTCTGACTTCTGATGAAGTTAAAATGCATGTGCAGATGAGGAAACAGACGGGCTGCCCTCCGTATCCATGAAGGAACACGAAACAGAACCTGGGCTGCTGGGGGAATGCCAACAGAGCTCCGGGAACAGGGAAGTTCATTAAAAATGTAAAATCAATGCAAGGATCGCACGTGGTTGTCTTTGGGGCATTACGCTTTATACCTCGAATGTGTTGGAAAACAGTGCTGCAAATGCCATAATTATTTTAAGATACAAAATGATTTAAATTGGCTAATGAATGCAGGCCCTGACACCAGTCTGCATAAGTCTGAATTTATTAGCATGTTCTTAGTGAGGTGGGAGGAAGGGGGCTTGGAAACAGCTTTATTCATTAGCAGCAGCATCTGCACTTTGTTCTCCACCTCGGCCCATTCAAAGACAGAATGTCCTCAATCCATGATCATCTGGAGGCAAAATACACCTTCACATCCATTAGTGAAGTATTTGTTGCTATAATCTTGCCTACTTTACCTCTGTTTTACCTATAAGAAAGCCATACTTACAGAGGTTTACCATCTTGCCTGAGAACCCACAGCCGGAAGTGGCAGAGTCACTTGAACCCAGTTCTTCAGTTTACAAATCCTCCCTCTGCGATTTTATGCAGCTGGAATACTACCAGTTAGCAGCTTGATCACAAGTGATGGATCCTGTTAGAAGAGAGATTATTTTTTTCAGTTTGGCATCTAGCAGTTCCCAGGAATCCAGAGAATCTGTGTAGAAGAGCAGCTCTGTACGTAGAAGCCTTCGCTGATTCATCAATGTGCCAGACTAGTTTTTGCCGAGGATGCTCTGTCTCCCCTCCCTTTTCTTTTCCAGCCTTTTATTGGCAAACTGACCTTGCCATGGTTTTAAAGCTGACATCAGCCATCATCTTCCAAGGGCAACAGGTCTTGCGAAGATAATAGAATTCCGCAGCAGCTGTCTCCCTTTGCAGGTTCCTGAGTGTGATACTATCTACACCATCTCTTTGTTCTCTGATAATCTTTGTATTATTTTTGTTGTTGTTATTTTCTAGTACAGGATGGAGACAGTGCCAAAAAAAAAAAAAACCCAATGTGTTTTCTTCTATTTTATGATCATTAACCATGTCAATGATCGTTTACCGAATGCTTACTGATGCATGATCCCCAATAGACTTAGGATTCTGCTCTACCCCAGGGACTATAGCTCTGAGACTGACACTGGTTAGAAGGCTACAAAACTGTAAACTGAGGAGGATGTCAAGGTGCCAGCATGAGATGACAGTCCCCACTTCTGAGCAAGATGCCCTAAGAAGAACACGGCAGCAGCTATGACACAGCCAGCTCTGAGTACATTCCTGGATCCTTCTGATCCTATTCAGTGAAATCGAAGAAGCCTTGATCAGTTTTGTCATCTGGGGTTGTTTGGGGAAGGCCAGATTAATCCTAGCGAGTAGGGAGTGAATAATATCAAGAAACTAAGTGACACCCAGTTTCACACCAGAGGAAGCAAAAACCTCTTGTACCCCAGAAAGTCAAAACCTCTGTCTATCTTTCACTCTCTGCTTGCTTTCCCTGGGACCCACACACAAGCCCGTCATTCTGGTTGTTTCTCCAGCACCATCTTATCGAGGAGGGGAGATTTGGTATTTTTTACCTCCCTGAGAGGCCTGCTCAAGAAGTTAGGCAGATCTGAGGGATGGGAAAGGGACCCAGACCTCTGCAGACAGAAAGAGCCTCCCTTATCCAGGAAACCCATGCAAGGAAATCAGCCTTTGCACAATACCCATTCCTGAGATTGCAGATGCCGGATGCTTAAATTGCTTCATTTCTGCCTTTTCATTCGAAAATTACTTTGTTTCCTATTTCAGTTGGGATGTATATTTTAATCCCCAGGTTGTACCTCTTCTCCCTCACAAAACTGGGAGCAACTGAATTTTATTAGAAAAAATAATCACAAATATTGTGAATTTAAAGAGCTCCAGAGGTGATATTGCCCACGTTCCCAGATATACCTGATTTTAAAATGGCAAATTGAGGCAGTTCAGTTCAATAAGTATATAGTGAGTCTATGTTATACTCTGGGTAAAAAACATATACTAAATTCCTATCGTTTTCTGTAAACTATACGAGACTAACAAAGATAAGCAACTCAAGTCTCTTGAGGAACTCACACTCAGATGCAAGATTATACTTTCAGTGTGACAGAGTTGGTTACAAAACTGATGAAGCAGAAGAGCATGAAGAGGGAACACTAAACTCAGCCTTCTAGTATGGGGAGGCTTCCTGGAGTTGAGCTGGGTCCTAAAAGACAAGTAGAAATAAGTCAGTAAAGGAATATTTGTAAAAGGCCATTGCAGGCACAGAGAACAGAATGCACAAAAACAAGACATGGATAACAAGATGGCACATGAGAAGTACTGCACGGATTTGAGTGTCACCAGAGGACAGGTACAAGACAGGGATGGAGGGCCTTAAAAACAGTGCTATATAGCTTAGATTTTATTCTGTGGGCAGCAGAGAACCACTGTGGGGATTTTGTAGGAGTGGAGTAGTCAGAGTCCTATGTTGGATTATATAGAGGATGGATATAAGAGATAAGACAAGGTGGCAGAGGGTGTCTTTCACATATTAGAATTACATGCAGAATAGTTTAACTTATAGATTTTCTCAATTTACTCCAGATTTTTTAAAAACATGCGTTTTTAATATACTCCAGAGATTCTGAAATCCACTCTTGACTGAAAACCACTAATTGGGATGTTACATTGCAATAGTCCAGACAAAAAAAAGATTAGGACCTGAACTAGGATTATGAGAGTGGGAAAGAGGTGAAGACACAGAGTTAAGAACTATTTTGTAAATTTAATTGACATAATCTATTTATTTATTTATTCATTCATTCAAAAATTATTAGGCCAGGCACTGTGTAGGGTGGTAAAAACAATCATGAAAGAGACTCATTCTTGCCATTAAAGATCATATAGTCTAGTGCAGAATTTCTCCAATATATCACTAATTTTTTTTAGCAAAAGGAAAAATAAGCCAAGAAAAAATTACCTGAGACATTGTCACAATGAACAAGCACTGACATGAGTTTTAAGCTTCGACAGCCCAGAGAACTGCAAAGAATTTGGTTTCAGCACAACACAGAACAAAAGTAAATTCTCTTTAGAAAAACACTATTAGGGGAGCCTCAAGGAATCTTAATAGATGATTTTTTTCAAGAATAATGACCAATGTGCAATTAAAGCACACAGAAAATGAACTACAGAAATAGACTTGTAAGTCTGTTTATCAGACATTCAGAATGTTTGCATATTCAGTCTATCAGAACTACAGAATCAATATTTAAACACATAAAAGAAAAGTTTGAAAATAATATCAGGGACAGGAAACTGTAAAAAAAATGACCTGCCAGATATATAAGGGTCCATGTGATATAAAAAGTACAGTAATCAAAGTGAAAAACTCAGTGGACCATTTTAACAGTAGAACAGAGATGAAGAGAGAGTTTGTGAACTGGAAAATAAGTTATCTATAAAGGGGCAGCAAGTTTTTTCCTGTAAAAAAGCCAGAGAATAAATATTTTAGATTTGAAAGGCATGTAGTCTCTGTCACAACTACCCTTCACAGACAATATGTAAACAAAAAGGTGTGTCTGTGTTCCAATAGAACTTAACTGAAAAAAGTAGGCAGGGGGAGACATGTGGACCACAGGTGGTAGTCTGCCAATCCCTGGAGTCTAAAAATGAAGCCTAGGAAAGAGAAACATTTGCAAAGTAAGTAATAGATGCTAAGAAACAAGAAAGGCAGAAATATGTTTAGCATGTTAAACAAGAGTTCCTGAAAGAAAGTGGAAAGACAATGGGGCAGAAGCAGTAGTTGAACACATGACTGAGAATTTCCCAGAACTCATGAGACAGTTTATTGAGTGGCAAAGCCCAGCAAATCCCAAGTAGAATAAATAAAAAGCAGAATATGTTACTTTACAACTGTGTTTTTCAACCCTGACTGAGGTATTTTTAAGTAATATATATCTTTGGGCCCTCACTCTGGAAAAATCCTTATTCTAGAGAGTTTGGGAGCTTTGAAAGCTCCCTGGGTGATTCTGATGTGCAGCCAAGGATAAGAAACAAGATTTTAGAAACACATTATCTTGTGATTTTACATAATTACCTTTTATGTCTAAGCCTTGTTTCCCTAAAGAGACTATAAATTTATGGAATTAGTTCAGTTCAGTTCAGTCACTCAGTTGTGTCTGACTCTTTGCGACCCCATGAATCGCAGCACACCAGGCCTCCCAGGCCCTCACCAACTCCCGGAGTTTACCCAAACGCATGTCCATCAAGTCAGTGATGTCATCCAACCATCTCATCCTCTGTCAGCCCCTTCTCCTCCTGCCCCCAATCCTTCCCAGCATCAGGGTCTTTTCAAACAAGTCAGCTCTTCACATGAAGTAGCCAAAGCATTGGAGTTTCAGCTTCAACATCAGTCCTTCCAATGAAAACCCAGTACTGATCTCCAATAGGATGGACTGGTTGGATCTCCTTGCAGTTCAAGGGACTCTCAAGTTTTCTTCAATACCACAGTTCAAAAGCACCAATTTTTCGGCACTCAGCTCTCTTCACAGTCCAACTCTCACATCCATACATGACTACTGGAAAAACCATAGCCTTGGCTAGATGGACCTTTGATGGCAGAGTAATGTCTCTGCTTTTCAATATGCTATCTAGGTTGGTCATAACTTTCCTTCCAAGGAGTAAGTGTCTTTTAATTTTATAGCTGCAACCACCATCTGCAGTGATTTTGGAGCCCCAAAAAATAAAGTCAGCCACTGTTTCCACTGTTTCCCCATCTATCTGCCATGAAGTGATGGGACCAGATGCCATGATCTTTGTTTTCTGAATGTTGAGCTTTAAGCCAACTTTTTCAGTCTCCTCTTTCACTTTGATCAAGAGGCGTTTTAGTTCCACTTCACTTTCTGCCATAAGGGTGGTGTCATCTGCATATCTGAGGTTATTGATATTTCTGCTGGCAATCTTGATTCCAGCTTGTGCTTCTTCCAGTCCAGCATTTCTCATGATGTACTCTGCCTATAAGTTACATAAGCAGGGTAACAATATACAGCCATGACATACTCCTTTTCCTATTTGGAACCAGTCTGTTGTTCCATGTCCAGTTCTAACTGTTGCTTCCTAACTTGGAGACAGATTTCTCAAGAGGCAGGTCAGATGGTCTGGTATTCCCATCTCTTTCAGAGTTTTCCACAATTTATTGTGATCCACACAGTCAAAGGCTTTGGAATAGTCAATAAAGCAGTAATAGATGTTTTTCTGGAACTCTCTTGCTTTTTTGATGATCCAGCGGATGTTGGCAATTTGATCTCTGGTTCCTCTGCCTTTTCTGAAACCAGCTTGAACATCTGGAAGTTCACGGTTTATGTATTACTGAAGCCTGGCTTGGAGAATTTTGAGCCTTACTTTACTAGCATGTGAGATGAGTGCAATTGTGCAGTAGTTTGAACATCCTTTGGCATTGCCTTTCTTTGGGATCGGAATGAAAACTGACCTTTTCCTTTCCTGTGGCCATTGCTGAGTTTTCCAGATTTGCTGACATATTGAGTGCAGCACTTTCACAGCATCAGCTTTTAGTATTTGAAATGGCTCAACTGGAATTCCATGACCTCCACTAGCTTTGTTCATAGTGATGCTTTCTAAGGCCCACTTGACTTCTGAAGCTATAATTTTTCTGTGAGCTCCACATAATCTTGTTGACCAGGCATAAGTCGGTGCTTAAATGATGGACTGATTGATGATTTAGCATGATGTTGGATACAAAGCTTTTGGATAGGAAGGAAAAAACCCAAAATCTGTAACTCACAAGCTACAGTCTTGTCTGGATTTCTGCTTCCTCATTTGTAAAATGACAGTTATAATTAACTTTTCAAATTCCTGGGAGCTTAAAGGAAATAAAAGATCATGAGTTATTTTCAATATTTCAAAAAGCCATGGAAAGTTATGGATTTCATATCAATTTTCAGGTTAGTAATCTATCAAAATTCTTATTGATGAATGACAAGTGAAAAGAAATAATAAATCTTTAGTTTGAAAAGATTTAAAAGTACTTTGAAAACTATAGGATTTCATGCCTTCATTTGCTCAATATTTATGATCCAGATTCCCTGGGAGAGAGAATAGAACAGAGTAAAGTAAGAAATTTGGAGTTAAACCAACTTGGGTTCAAATCCCAATCCCACCATCCTCTAGCTGTGTTCACTTGAGCAAATTCATTTTTTCTCTGAGCCTGTTCCTTCCTCTAGAAAGTGGACATATTGACAGTAGCTACTCCATACAGCTGTTGTCTTTCCAGCTTGTAGATGGCCACTTTCCTCCTGTATGCCCACATGACATTTCCTCCTTGTGCGTGCATGGAGAAAGAGAGAGAACAAGCTGTTTCTTGTCTCTTCTTATAAGAACACAAATCCTATCGGTTCAGGGCCCCATCCTTATGACCTCATTTAACCCTAACAACTTCCTTAGAGGCCCCATCTCCACTCTGGTTGAAGTCATACTGGGGGTCAGGGCATCAATATGTGAATTTATCCAGTTGAAACAAACATTTCAGTCTATAACACCTGAAATGAGAGAAATACTCATAACTAATGCCAAGGAGAGAAAGGATATGCAAAGAAGTCACAAAAAATATTTCTCTCAAGAAACGATCTGTCTCCTAGGCTGGAGAGATTCATAACAGGTTTGGGAACAACTATTGAGCTTCACAATCAACCAATGAGTTTGATAGTCACTGTGGTGCAGCCAGCATCATGGAATGTGGGACTAGGGTAAGAAAACCACAGCAGTTCCCAGAGCTAGGCTTCTCCCACCTCTATGCATATTTACATCACTGGGAGGATGCGATAAAGTGCCAATTCCCCACTGCCCATCCCCACCAGAGATTCTGGGTAGGTCAGGAAACTGCATTTATAACAAATCTACAAAAATACCACCTTAAGGAAATTATTCTAGCAGAAAAACTCAAAGTCCAAGTGGAGACGAAGAGGGTAAGCTGGCTATGATGTTTCTGCTGCTACAATGCCTGCTGGGGAGAAAGCCAGTGTGTAGGATCAGAACATTTCACAGCAAGAGGCAGAGAAGGGATGGGGAGGACATGGGGGGCTGGCTAGGCAAAGATATGGCACACAGTGGGGATGGGAGACAGGAGAAGGGATGATAAGTGGATGACTGCCTTCAGAGGAAGACAACCCCGAGGGTTGTGGGATGCCTGGGAGCCTATGGATGGCTGCAAGAGTCTGGGCAGCTGGGGTGGGGGGGGTTCTGGACTCCAGTTCCAGAGATTGGACAAGGAGGGGTAGATTAATCACAGAGAGCCCCTAGCTTTAGTTTCCTTCCAGATGGTTTTGTTTGCTTCTAGATTAACTTTTTTCCTGTTACCATCACCCCAAGTGGGCTTCCCAGGTGGTGCAGTGGTAAAAAAGCTGCCTGCCAGTGTAGAAGGAGCAAGATATGTGGATTTGACCCTTGGGCTGGGGAAGATCCCTTGGAGAAAGAAATGGCAACCTGCTCCAGTATTCTTGCCTGGAAAATTTCATAGACAGAAGAGTCTTATGGGCTCCAGTTCATGAGGTCGCAAAGAGTCAGATGACTGAGCAACTGTACGTGCATGTGCACACACACACACATAAACACACACATCACCCCAAGTATGATTATCATACGCAAGGAGTAATGGGCGCTTTACTAGGAGTAAAGGCACTATTGATTACCATATGAAGTCCAAGGCTGGAGGGTGCTAATGATGATGGTATAGGCTCAGCATTGCTACAGCAGCATCTGGTATCTAGACTGAAGAGAAGCAACATGACCTGACAAGAGAAAGGCCTGTTTTCACAAGGACAGTTAGCATCCCTTGACTACTTTTGTTATTTTTCTGTTCTAATTCTTATCCATCTTTTTAGATGCATCTCTACCCTGATGCTTGCATGCCATGATCACAGGCAAGACAAACGTTTGATGGTTTGGTTCATTGTCATATTTGTGCCAAAAACCATGTGTACCTTACTTTTGCAATCACTGTGTTTCTAGACAATACTGAGAGAGAATTCTCCACCCAGTACTTTACTCTAACGGTTGTTAGCCATTAGAGTTTCTAATATTTTTTTAAAAAGTTGTCTTGTGATGAGAACTTTAAAAAAATGATTTTATTTATGTATTTTGGGCTTTTCTGGGTCTTTATTGTTGCTCAGGCTTTTCTGTAGTTGAGGCAAGCAGGGGCTACTCTCTAGTTGCAGTGGGAAGGCTTCTCATTGCGGTGTCTCCTCTTGTTGTGGAGCACAGGGCACTAGAAAATGCAGGCTTCTATAGTTGCAGTTAGTGAGCTCGGTAGTTGTGGCTCCCAGGCTCTAGAGCACAGGCTCAATAGTTGTGGTGCGTGGCTTAGTTGCTCCGCAGCATGTGGGATCTTCCTGGATCAGGGATTGAACCTGTGTCTCCTGCATTGGCAGGTGGGTTCTTAACCACTGAGCCACCAGGGAAGCTCTCTAATGTTTCACATCTTCACTCTGGTATGTACTTTTTCCACCATGCTTGGGAAGGAAATGTGCCTGCGTTGAAATAGGAAGTGAGCCTTGTGACTTCTGAACCTATTCTTAACATCAGACCTTATCTGAAATTGGATTCAACTTCAGAATTTTAAAGTTTAACTGAGGAAATCAAGGATAAGCATTACAAATTCTCCATCCAGAGTCCATTTAAGGCTGCCAAAATGAAGCTATTATTAGTTAATGTTCTGATTAATTGGTTGGATAGTGCTCTGGATTATACAAATGGGGACAGGAATGTCAAAGGGGACATTTGGTTGAGAGAAATGTTTTTCCATTCCCTTATTCCACCATTACCTATACACACAGCCCTTGTTTCCACACCCTGTTATGCATTCATTTATGCATGAGAAAGAGTTGCTAAACAACCATCGGATAGGCCTACTGCATTGAAAAGTGCTGGGTGTATGCTCAGCATATTCCCAGAGAAAACTATAATTCAAAAAGACATGTGCACCCCAATGTTCACTGCAGTATTATTTACAATAACCAGGACATGGAAATAATCTAAATGTTCAACAACCGAGAAATGGATAAAGAATGGAATATTACTCAGCCATGAAAATAAATGAAATTGGGTTTATTTGTAGAGACATGGATGGACCTAAAGAGTCTCATATAGAGTGAAATTTCCCAGAAAGAGAAAAACAAATATCATATTTAATGCATATATGTGGAATCTAGAAAAACAGTATAGATGATCTTATTTGCAACCTAGACAGCATACTAGAAAACAGAGACGTTACCTTACCAACAAAGGTCCATCTAGTCAAAGCTATGGTTTTTCTAGTAGCCATGTACGGATATGAGAGCTGGAGCACAAAGAATTGATGCTTTTGAATCATGGTGTTGGAGAAGACTCTTGAGAGTCCCTTGGACTGCAAGGAGATTAAACCAGTCAATCCTCAAGGAAATCAGTCCTGAATATTGATTGGAAGGACTGATGCTGAAGCTGAAACTACAATACTTTGGCCACCTGATGCAAAGAACTGACTCCTTGGAAAAGATCCTGATGTTGGGAAAGATTGAAGGCAGTATGACAGAGGAAGAGATGGTTGGATGGCATCACCAACTCTATGGACATGAGTTTCAGCATGCTCCAGGAGTTGGTGATGGACAGGGAAGCCTGGCGTGCTGCAGTCCATGGGATCACAAAGACCCAGACACGACTGAGTGACTGAAATGAACTGAATTGCAAAGCAAAAATAGAGACACAGATGTAGAGAAGAAACAAATGAATACCAAGGGAGAAAGCAGGGATGAATTGGGAGATTGACATTGATACATATACACTGTTCATGGAATTCTCCAGGCAAGAATATAGAATGGGTAGTCATTCCCTCCTCCAGGGGATCTTCCCAACCCAGGGATCAAACAAGCATCTCCCACATTGCAGGCAGATTCTTTACCATAGGAGCCACTAAGGAAGCCCACATTACTATGTATAAAATAGATAACTGACAAGAACCAATTGTATAACACAGGGAACTTTACTCAGTACTCAGTGGTGACCTAAATGGGAAGGAAATCCAAAAAAGAGGGGACATGTGTATATGTATAGCTGATTCATTTTGCCATACAGCAGAAATTAATACAACATCCTAAAGCAACGGTCCTCCAATAAAAAATTTTTAAAAAGAACTGAGTGGCTTTGGGCATGGTGTCTTCTGTTTGCAACAGCTGAGGAAGATCCAGACTTTGGAAGTCTCTTTGCCCTCTTCCTGCCCCCCTAACTCTGTGTGGGAATCAGGACAGGCAGGCCCTTCTTATTAAGAAGTTCTTTGACCCATTTTCAGCCTTCAGCCTAACTCATGTGCTCCAGTTCTATTTAACCAAAACTACCTCACTCGAGGCAGATGGAGTGGTAATGCCATAAATGGAAGCTTGCTCAGATACTAATAAATCTGGTTATTTTTCCCACACTACTGATCTTTGTATGTATAATTCCATCAGAAGGAAGTGTCCATCTTATGATTCGGGTACAAAATTCTCTACCTCGAATCTTTATTACAATTCTCCCACAGTCATTGCATAGTCATTGATCTTTAGATCTTTAGTCATTAGAGCAGTTTTTCCTCTGCTCTCTAAGTAATATCCACACTGTACATTATAAAAAGTCTAAGAGATTTTCTACCACTTTAGGTGTAGGCTTAGAAAGGCAGCGTGTATGACGTGGCCCATTTTTACTTGAGGACATCATCTGTGGTTGGATGCATCATTTCCAAATGATTTGTGCCAACATCAGTTTTAGCCTCATGGTGAGTCTGTAGATCCTGGTGTATTTCAGAGATTTCACTTAGAAGTTCATCATCTTTATGAACTTAGATATGAAGTCATCTACCCAACCCCTAGAAGTTTCCAAAGAGTCTGGGTCTTAGAGGTGATCTAGTCTACATTCCACCCCACTCAGGAATTCCTTCTACTCTATCCCTGATACCTGGGATTACCAGCATCTACACACACTTCCATACTAGAAGTACACAAACGCTATCCATATAAACTAAATTAATGTTATTCCCTGGAAGAAATGTAGCAAAATATAAAATTTTGAAAGAATTATGTGGTGGTTGGGTTCCCTGGTGGCTCAGTGGTAAAAGAATCCACCTGCCAATACAGGAGATGCAGGCTTGATCTCTGGCCCAGGAAGATTCCACAGGCCACGGAGCTACTAAGCCTGTATGCCACAACTACTAAGCCTGAAGCCCTCATGCCCTAGAGCCCATGCCCCACAACAAGAGAAGCCATTACAATGAGAAGCCTACACACCACAACCAAAGAGTAGCCCCCACTCTCTGCAACTAGAGAAAAGGCCACACAGCAATAGAGACCCAGCACAGCCAAAGATTAATAAATAAAACTATATATATGTAAATTATGTATATATAAGAATTATGTGGTGGGAACATTGTTATTTGACACCTTGATATGTTTGAAATTAGTTATAGTGTTTCATGGATGCCTAAAATATTTCAGAATGAGAAAAAAACATTTTAGCTGCTGATTATAAAAATAAAACACAAAATGAAACTAATATTCCTGGTAATTACCTTAAATCACAGCTCTATAAGCACATATTGAAAATGTGCTCAGTATCTATGTCCACTGAATTAAAAAGATTTCATAATTTTTCATTATTTACCCCAAGAGCATCACAATACAGTGGTCCCTCAGTTATCTGCAAGGGAGTTTCCAGGATCCCTCCCCATCTTTGGATGCCCAAAATCCAAAGATGCTCAAGTCCCTTAAATAAAATGGCATAGTGTTTGTGTACAACCTACAGTCATCCTCCTGTATCCTTTGACTCATCACTACCTGCTACATTACCTATAATATCTAACACAATGTAAATGTTATGTTAATAGTTGCCATGTGGCAAATCCATGCTTGGCTTTGTGGAATTTGGGGGAATTTTTTTCCTAATATTTTCCATCCGCAGTTGGTTGAGTCTACGGATGGGGATTCAGGCAGAAACCGAGGGCCAACTGTATCTAACTGCCTGATGTAGTTTCTGTTCACCATGAGTATGTACAGTGACTTTAAAAATCACTCTTACCTGGTTTTCCTTTCCTCTAAGAAACCCACATCTAAACTACCCAGATAGTTGACAATCTCTGCTTTCAAAAAGGGCTTCGATCAAAACAGTGTCCATCATCTGGGGCTGCAGGTGGAGATTCATGGTTCTTAGTGCCAACAAATCCTTTCTATTCCTTATTCTGATTAAGGCTCCTCTCCTACTCTGGAAACAGGGAAAAATTGAGCACTGTTCTCTGTAAAAGTAACACTTCATGTACTGTATATATTACTGGGCTTCCTCGGTGGTTCAGAGGCTAAAGCGTCTGCCTGAAATGCGGGAGACCCAGGTTCGATCCCTGGGTTGGGAAGATCCCCTGGAGAAGGAAATGGCAACCCACTCCAGTACTCTTGCCTGGAGAATCCCATGGACGGAGAAGCCTGGTGGGCTACAATCCACTGGGTCACAAAGAGTCCAACATGACTGATGACTTCACTTTCACTAGTTGGTAAAGGAAGTCTAAAACCTAATATATACAGTAAACCTGTATATATTACTGAAAAGTTTACATTATCCTCAAAATGGGATTCCCTGGTGGCTTAAAAGAATCCGCCACAGTACAGGAGACCCAGGTTCAATCCCTGGGTTGGCAAAATACCCTGGAGAAAGAAATGGCAACCCACTCCAGGATTCATGCCTGGAGAACCCCATGGTAGCCTGGCGGGCTACAGTTCATGGGGTTGGCCAAAGAGTCAGAGAGTACTTAGTGACTAAACAACAACAAAAAACATCCTCAAAATATTGCTTTCTACAAGATAAAGAGTTGACAGCAGACCCAGCTAAAGGAGGAGGGTTGAATAAAATGTGTGAACATTTCAATTATTTTAATATGGAAATGATTTGGGGTTACCAAAGGGGAAAGCAGAGGCAAGGAAGGGATAAATCAGGACTTTGGGATTAACAGATACACACCACTGTAGATAAAATAAACAAGGACCTATTGTATATTACAAGGAACTATAATATCAATATCTTGTAATAACCTCTAATGGAAAAAGAATCTGAAAAGGAATAGATATCTGTATACGCATAACTGAATCACTTTGCTATATACCTAAAATTAACATAGCATTGTAAATCAACCATACTTCAATTGAAAAGAAATGATTCTGGTTTATAAATGGCCCCATGGTCCCTTTTTCCCTCATGCTTCTATCCTAACCTTCCCACCATCCCAACCATTTTTCCAGTACTGACCTACTCAGTCAAGTGTACTGGTTATCAGTCTAAATCATTGGTTTGAAATGAAATCCATCACCCAGGCTTCTTTGGATTTAGCCAACTGAATTATTTTGTTTTCCTGGCGAGCTGAGCCTGGATCTTATTCACTTTCAAGTGCCCAAGCCCTGCACCAGGTCAAGAGTAGATGTTCCATATACAGTCTTTGGTTGAAAAAAATGGAATGAACGGATCAATGAATCAGAAATACTCAAATGCAACCACCATATTAATCAGAAATGCCTAAATATTACCACCAGATTGTGTTCAAGCCAACAGATTATAATTATTTTACCGCTATCAGAGTTAAGCTCTTCACACCAGGCATATTGCTTTATCTACCCTCTGTCCTTCAGCTCACAGTCCTCATAGGAGGTAACTCAGGCTAAGAGAGAGGATTAGGAGAGGTTCAAAGAGCAACTACCATATCCCCACCCTTTAATGTTCTATTCTTGCCTTTCCTGCCTTTTAATCACTTAGGTCCCGCAGTCATGCAGGATTTTGTCGTCCTCGTGGCAGCATTCAACATCTCATGACTGAGGAAGTCAGCCAGTTGACCTTGCACTAAATCGGCCTCTTCCTCCATCTCTTTGTCTGGGACCAAGGCGTGTGTATGCTGGTTCCCGTGTGCCACCTGCTGGTCTCCCGAATCACTGCTTCCAAAGTGTCTCAGGAGTGCCATGCTGTGTCTGGAGACAGGGAAGGAGTCCTTCCACAGCAGAAGCTCTAGGGACCCAGCTCTAGTGCAGGATGTGAGCTAGTTCATTCTTAACTAAGTGTCAGTGGAGAAGAGGCGTCCGAGGCACAGGGGGATGAAGTCTCTCCCTGAGCCTGTCACCTGTGCCTAGGAGTCCTGAGTCCTTCTCAAAACTGACATCCACAAAAGGATGTTTCGAAGAAAGAAGGCAGGAAAAAAACCTATGCTTAAACACATGTGAAGGATGAAATACAGATAAAGTGGGAAAGGGTTATTTACGTGTTTAGGCAAACCCATGACATTCTCTGTAGAATAAAATAAAAAGGGGAGGGAGGAAGGAATAGAAGGATGAAAGAAGAGAAAGACATATTTTTATCAAAAAATATTGCTTAATATACATCTAATTTTTTCTAAACACTTTCTAAGCTGAAAATGTCGAGGATTTATTTTTTACTTCTTTTCTTTCTGGAATTTCACATGAAAGTAATAAACCATAAAAATCATAAAATACCATAAAAATTTGATTCCTAGCTTATTAAACATTAAATGCAATTGCCAAGATATAAGGTCATATCTTAGACCCTCATATCTTAAAGGGTATCTTGATAGTCACACCCTATAAAGACACTGGTATAGATTTGATGGCAGCAAATCTAGACTTGTAGGTCTGACCCAATGGGCTCCTTGGGCAGTTCCTGCAAGTGCATCACGACCTCAGCTAGTCTGGGTTCCTAAGCTAACATCCAGCATGAATGATTCTGTACAGAGTATTCTCAATATCCCCTCCCAGAGACTCTTCATCTCGATCACTCTGAGGAACATTTCTAAATTTCCAGAAACATGTGCCTTCGCCTTCTGTTTTAAGAAGTATTTCTTGCACACTGTGATAACTGCCAAACATGACTTTATGTAAAATTATTTCCCATCCTAATCGCTTCTCCTGCTCTTTTTTCCTAAGCCACAGGTTCACAGATGTTGTCTATGGAAGCCCTGATGAAGAGTGATTCAAGGATACTTCTCATCTCTTCCTCAGAGACCAGAAGAGCCAGTTCCTCAGGGTCGCAGACAATTCTTCCTCACTCTCCTCCTGCTTGAGCCCCAGCCAAATTCTGTCTGCTGAACAGTAGATTGAAACAAAGTCTAAAGCCCTAGGCCCGCAGAAGACTCATAAATACTGGAGTTAAAAGTCTGAACAGGAACACAGAGACTTCTCTGGCAGTCCAGTGGTTAAGGGGCTTCCCAGGTGGCTCAGTAGTTAAAAAAAAAAAAAAAAAAAAATTCGCCTGCCAATGCAGGAGATGCAGGTGGCTCAGGTTTGATCCCTGGGTTGGGAAGATCCCCAAGAGGAGAAATGACAACCCATTCCAGTATTCTTGCCTTAGAAACCCCAAGATAGAGGAGCTTGGTGAGCTCAGATCTGACGGAGCTCACATGCATGCCAGTAGTTTAGATTTTCCACTTCCACTCTAAGGGACATGCGTTCAATCACTGCTCCAGGAAATTGCATGCCTTGTGGCGCAGCCAAAGAAAAGCTTAAAAAAAAAAAAAAAATCTGAACCAGAAATAAAGATGTCAGCTTTTTTCTTGGCACTGTTCTTGGCCCTCTGGGTATGGAAGGCAGGCCATTTTCCTCACTGTCTCAGTTTCTTTTTTTAAAATGGGGACACCAATATTAACAGTGATAGTTAATGTTTTTGGAGTGATGACTACATGCAGCACCCTGTACTAAGCAGGGTTATCGAATTTCAAGCTCATAAAACCAGGTGAAACAAATACTCTTATTATCCCCATGTTACGGGTAAGGACAGAGGGACTACCGTGGGTTAAAGCCTCTTTATTATTTCTCCAATATCCACCCTTCAATAAATACACACCTATTCTGTGCCAGCCAGCAGGCTGGATTCTGGGAGCTCAGGACTACATACAAATAGAATTCCTACTTTCAAAGTTCTCACAGGCTAGAAGGGGGACCATAGAGGTAAACCATCAAAAGCAGAGGTCTGGATTCAGGTAGAGAAAGACTCAGTGGCTGGGTTGTTGCACCCACGGTTGCCCGGCCAGGGACCCGAGCCGAACAGTCATCGTCAGAATGTCGGGCAAAGACCGAATTGAAATCTTTCCCTCGAGAATGGCACAGACCATCATGAAGGCTCGGCTAAAAGGAGCACAGACAGGTCGAAACCTCCTGAAGAAAAAATCTGATGCCTTAACTCTTTGATTTTAACAGATCCTTAAGAAGATAATCGAGACTAAAATGTTGATGGGTGAAGCTGCCTTTTCCCTTGCTGAGGCCAAGTTCACAGCAGGGGACTTCAGCACCACAGTTATCCAAAATGTAAACAAGGCCCAGGTGAAGATTAGAGCAAAGAAAGATAATGTAGCAGGTGTTACATTGTCAGTATTTGAACATTATCATGAAGGAACTGACAGTTATGAACTGACCGGTTTAGCGAGAGGTGGGGAACAGTTGACTAAACTAAAGAGGAATTATGCCAAAGCAGTGGAATTACTGGTGGAACTGGCTTCACTGCAGACTTCCTTTGTTACTTTGGATGAAGCTATTAAGATAACCAACAGGCGTGTAAATGCTATTGAACATGTCATCATTCCCCGGATTGAACGCACCCTTGCTTATATCATCACAGAGCTGGATGAGAGAGAGCGAGAGGAGTTCTACAGGTTAAAGAAAATACAGGAGAAGAAAAAGATTCTCAAGGAAAAGTCTGATAAGGACTTGGAGCAGCGGAGGGCAGCTGGAGAGGTGATGGAGCCTGCTAATCTCCTGGCTGAAGAGAAGGATGAAGATCTTCTGTTTGAATAAGCTTTCCTGTCCTGGTTCTTTCAGAAGGCCTAATATGTCACCATTTTAATTCATGGTGTGTAGGTTTGTTATGTGTGGCTATTTATTTTTTGGCTTAAGAATTTCACCTGTTGTAAAATTTCCCTGGATGTTTGTTTATGGGATCTACCTTTGCAGAATCATAATTAAGCAACAGTTAATCACCAATGAAATCTGTAGAACCTGTCCTGAAACCTGTCGAATTTATGCTGCAGAAGTGTCACCCTACTTCAATTATACATCTGTTACAAGTCATCTGCTTACCGAACATAAGAAAATCCCTTTAGGAAGCAGCAGCGCTCTCAGGCCAACACACATTCGTAGGCCAGCTACTCGGGAACACCCTTTGTTTCTACCTGCTCACATACCTTGGCACCACTGTCTGAGACTGCTATAGCCATTCTTGTGTTAGTTACTACGGGATGTCTCTCCTTAAGCTTTAGGAAAACCTTCACTTATTTTTCCTTGAATAACAGGTCTTTGGTCTGTCATGGAACAGTTCTGCCAATTCAAATGTGACTATGGTATAAACAGTAAAATCATTTAAAAATGAAAAAAAAAAAAAAAGCAGAGGTCTGAAAGACATGCACGTCACATGGAGTGGGGACGCCTAGAAAGAAGTGAGAATCTTTGAGGGTGTGAGAGAAGATGACAGGATGAGTGGCCTTTTGGGAGGAGCCCTGAGCAGAAGGTGCTAGTGACCACTGGGGCCTATAAGGACATCTTTACCCTAATTTTCCATTCTCACGTGATGACTCTGAGGCCCCGCATTGAGGGTGCTAACCTGCCAAGTTGCACACAACTCTTACTGGCAGAAGGGTCATGAGCTTGAGGGGCAGTCAGGAAAAGGTATCAGTATCAGCTGAACGTATATTTGTGAATTCAAGTGAATGGCAGGTATCCCTCTCACTAGTTCTACAAAAATCCTGATCTCAAAAGGCTTTTAACTACTTAGTGAAAGGATTTCGTCATCTAGTTTGAGTCCTGCTTGAATTCAGATAGAATTAGTGATGGAATTCTGATGACCAGACTTTTGGATCTTCGAAGAGCCTGGAGGGTCATCTAAGTGCCTGAGGATGTCGTGTCCACCTCATCAAAACTGGTCTGGGAAAGTCTGAAGCACTTGCAGTCTGGTCTGGGAAGCTTGGTGGTCAGGCCACAGCAGAAGGGAAGTCATGACCAATGGGCACCTTCCGGGGAGAAGATAACTCTGGATGTTTGTGCCCTCCTTTGAGATGGACAAGGACTAGGCAAGGCAGCTCTTGTGATCCTTCCTTTGAGGCTCTGAGGAGTGAAATGATTCACACAAAGGACCCAGTTAGTAATTGGCAGAGTCGGGACTGGAAACCAGATGGGCTGGATCTCAGAGCCTAGCATCATCCCCTCTGACATGCCTCTCTCTGCCCAAGCCATGCAGTTTTCAAGTGATTCCCCAACAAATGCCAGATTTATGAACAAAAATGGATTGACTATAGCAGGCAAAACAACTCCAAGTGCATGCCTTAACAACAATGGCTCTGCAGTGTCATCTCTGTACCCAAGGACAACATAACACCCACAACAGACAACAGTCACAGGAACTACTCGGTACAAGGTGCTGGGCTGAGCAGCCAGAGACAAGATCGCATTTCAGCCTGCTATTATCTCTGTCTTGTACACGGTTAAGTAACTCACCCAATGTCACGGGTAAAACCACATCATTTGACTCCAGAATTCAAACCAAATGACTATATTCCTGGTCACTGATCCTCACTGACTCTCCATGAAGAAAACCACCAGTGGGCCCTGTTATCTGAACAAATTCTACCATGAGGCAGCCAATTTCTATACCTTATGGATTTTTCTTGTTCTAATTTCCAGGTCCTATTTTAGTTACCTGAGTGGACAATAATAGCCTGATGCACTGGTGGGAATAAAGCAGCTCCCCGAACTCCTGAGAAATCCTAAGGGCTCTGATAAACTTCAGGTAAATGAGATTAGCTTGAGCATTTTGAAGTAGTACATATGAAATTGGTTGTCTTTATAACCAGAAGAGAGAAAGTACGGGCTTTCTTTAAGAAGGCTCACTTTTCATGGACCCTTCCCATGACAATGTGCCTTAATCAACTCTTTTTTAAATTTTTTTGTGAGTCATTTTTGAAGTCTTTATTGAATTTATTACAATACTGCTTCTGCTTTATGTTTGGGTTTTTCGGCCCTGAAGCGTGTGGGATCTTAGCTCCCCAACCAGGGATCAAACACGCACTCCTTGCATTGGAAAGTGAAATCTTACCCACTGGATCACCAGGGAAGTCCCAACTCTTTATTTCTCTCTTTTTTTTATTGACATATTTACAATGCTGTGTTAATTTCAGGTATATTGCAGAGCAAATCAGTTATATATGAGTGTGTGTATACTTTGTCAGAGTCTTTTCCATTATAGATTATTCCGTTGAATACAGTTCTCTGTGCTATACAGTAGGTCCTTGTTGTTCATCTATTTCATATATAGTAGTGTGTAGCTGTTAATCCCTAACTCCTAAATTTATCCTTCCCTCTTTTCCCCTTTGGTAACATAAGTTTTCTAAGTCTGTGAGTCTACTTCTGTTTTATAAATTAATTCATTTATATCATGTTTCTGTTGTTGTTCAGTAGCTCAGTTGTGTCCAACTCTTTGTGACCCCAGGGACTGCAGCATACCAGTGTTGCCTGTCCTTCACCATCTCCCAGAATTTGCTGTTTTTACATATTACATCTAAGTGATATCTGACTTTGTCTGATTTACCTCACTTATTATTGCCGCCTTCAGCTCTTAGTTGGAAGAGTACAGATGTTGGAGTTCAAGGCGAGGCTTGACCCCAGGTCAACAGAGTGAGGAGGGCCAAGGAACATGGTCTCTCTAAGCCTCACAGCGTGCAGATGCTGCCTGCCAGATGGGCGGGAGGCTGCAGCGGTCACCCATGTGAAGGGCCTGGCTGGGGGCCTGGCGCCCAGTAAAACATCAACTACATGTTCATTAAAAAAATAAAGTGAGGGACTGGTTCCAGGGCTGACAGGGACTTCGCATCACCAGGCAGAAGCATGCGCTCTGCGCAGCCCAGGCTGGCACTCTCTGGCGGGGCAGGTGGCCTTCCCGGACCTCAGGAGAGAATGAATGTTTGGGAATCAGGACACAAAGCCCGGATGCCTACTGTGTGCTGCCTCTCTCCAGCACCGGCTTTGCCAGGCCCTCTTGTTTCAGAGTGAGAACTCATTCCTCAGCCCTCAGTCAGGTGGTCTGCAGGGAGTGGGGACAGGGAGCCCGAAAAGCGCCGGCTCTGGTCTCAGGCTTGACGGCTGCAAATCCCGCTGGGATTCAACTGCCTTCAGATTTATGGGCCCATAACTGGGGAGAACTGCCTGCTGCCAGAGTCCAGCGCCGCCTCGGGGCCCAGGGGGCTCCTGGCAGATGCTGTTTGTGAACCTCTTTATCTCTCTAATGCCATGTTCCCTAAATCTGTGGTATTAAAATGATGAGAAAGGGCGGAGGAGGGTGATTCATGCTCCGGTTGCAATGACAATGAAATTCATTGAAATCAAATTTCTCCCAAGCATGCCAACAACATCCTGACTGGTGCCCTTCTCGGCTCTAGGGCTGGGTTTGTTTAGTTTCTACAATAATTTTTCTTTTTAATGTCATTATTTTTATTATTTTCGCCTAATGTTTTTATAACATGCTTACTGTGGAGGTTGTTCCATGCCTGCCAGCTCCCTGGGGAGGGAGGTTCAGGGTAGGCAGGCTTGCTAACCCCAAAGCTGTTTTTGCACATCCCTCCAACCACCAGAAGGAAGCAGGGTCCCTCCCTTGGTCTCCTTTCCAGCCCTGTCCTGACAAAGATAAAGTGTCCCAGCACTAAATATGGAATCCTGACCTGTTGGTCCTTACACTGAGCAATAGCCCAGTATTAATTAATGAACCCAATCAACCCTCCCTTTTAGCCACCCACCTTCCATTTTCCCAGTTAAAAATATCTGGATACTTCTTTCTTTGTATGTCATGGCTTCTAGCCCCACTGTCCATCTTCCCACGCTGGAAAGCCATCCCCTCCCTTATTTGCCAGTATGCATCTTAAAATGTGACACAGAAAAAGACTGAATAAAGAGTAGCACATCCATATTACAGAACATTAAGCATTATGATCTAGATGGCTCAGGTGGTAAAGAATCTGCCTTCAAAGCAGGGGACCTGGTTTCAATCACTGGGTTGGGAAGATTCCCTGGAGAAGAGAATGGCAACTCACTCCAGTATTCTAGCCTGGAGAATCCCATGGACAGAGCAGCCTGGCAGACTACAGTACATGGGGTCTCACAGAGTCAGACACAACTGAGCTACTTTCATGCATATTAACCCAGAAAAGGTTAATGACATATCCTTAATTGAAGAAAGAAAGTTGGAGAATAATGCATATTGCAGGATCTACTTTATAAAACACAGTTCCTTTAAAAATCTTATATGCATATGGATTTGTTTTGATATGTTTATGTCAGCATGATTAACAGAGTGGAAGGATGAACCTGAGGATATTTATACAAGTAATCTGGTTTAGGGGATGTTGGAAAGAGAAAATATTGGTTTTGCAAATATATCTAACCATATGTCATTAGCTGCAGTTAATTCTTGTTACTTGGGTAATTTCTGAAGAGGAATTTGGTAAAATAATTTTTAATCAATCAGTAGGTGACATATACTTTGATTTTTATTTTAAATGTGGCAGATACCTAGAGTCCTGTGGATGTGGCTGGACCTGTGCCAGGCTCATTGGGAATGACACTGACTGTGTTTCTATTCAGACAACCTAATTTTCATTCCCTTTGTGGTTAATTCATATTGGGGCTACAGTCCTTACTTGTTTCCTTTAGAATGGTTACAAAGATAAAGCTCTTTCTTCCCTCTTACATACTTTTAAAGCAAATTAGCTTTACCCTAAGTGCAGGACCTTAAATTTCTTCTTATTAAATTTTTTGTGTTGGTTTTGGCCTTTTGCTCCACTTGTCAAGATCTTTTAAAAACCTGGTCTTCTTAGCTAGCCTATTAGCCATTCTGCCCAGCTTCATGCCAGCTGCAAGTGTGATCAGTAGGTCTTTTATGTCTTGATCCGAGTCCCTGATAAAAGTGTTCAACAAGACAGAGCCAAGGTACAGTCTTATACTTGCCTGTTTTACTTTTATTTTTTAATTTACTTTATTGAAGTATATTTGATTTACAATGTTGTGTTAGTTTCTGGTATACAGCAAAGTGATTCAGTTACACATGCACACACACACACACACACACACACACATATATATATATATTCTTTTTCATATTCTTTTCCATTATGGTTTATTACAGGATATTGAATAAGCTCCCTATGCTGTACAGTAGGATCTTATAGTCTATCCATTCTATATATAATAGTTTGCATCTGTTAACCCCAAACTCCCAATCCATTCCTCTCCCACACCCCTCTCCCTTAGCAACCACAAATCTGGTCTCTACATCTGTGAGTCTGTTTCTGTTTCATAGATAAGTTCCTTTGTGTCATTTTAGATTCCACATATAAGTGATATCATATGGTATTTATCTTTCTCTTTCTTAGTATGATATCTCTAGGTTCATCCATGTTGCTGCAAATGGCATTATTTCATTCTTTTTTATGTGTACTCACCCATTTTAGATGAACAAGTACAAATATTTTATATTTGTCTTTCAATGAATTCCTTTCGTTGTATGCAAGGCTCCTAATAAACTGAGAGATTTGTATTGGGCCAGTCGATAACCATCACCACCATCTGACTTGGAGAGGATAACAATAAACAGTAATCACAAGCCAACATGAGCCAACCTAGAAGCACAGCAGTGTGAGTCATAGCTGTGGAGCATATGGCTCTGTCCACATCTGCTCAGAGGCATCCAGATGGAAGTAGGAGGTGGGCTGGGGGGAGGGGGGAGGGAGGAGGAGGAGCAGGCAGAGCAGGGGAGGGCCGGTGGGGCGGAGGGAGCAGGCAGGTGAAGGCAGGCGGGGGAGGGGAGGACTTCAGGGACCAGGCTCCCAAATCAATCTCTACGATTGTGTGTTTAATGTGCAAGCAGCACGCAACAGCTGCCGATGGCTCCCATCCGTGACAGCACAACTGTATGACAAATCCTTCCCGTCATACTTAGAGAGCCGTGTCTTCTGCTTCATGGTTAATGGTCCTTTGACGCACCTACTCAAATCACTTCTTCGCAGGCCTTACGAGTCTTTGTCACCCATGTGCGGTAATGTTTTTCTTCTCCAAGTAGCCACAGTCAGTGTTGTAACCTGAGTAAGTGGCCCTACTGCCCTGTCCTCCCCCTTACACTCCTCCACAGCCTTCCAGAAGCTGTTATACCCCTGACATGTCCATCTCCTGATACAAAAGAACAAATGCTCACCTAAGTGGCAGAAGGTGCAAATTCAGGCAGCCTTTGTTCAAGTCACAGCTCAAAGCAACATTTAACCCTCTTTGTGCCTCAGCGTCTCCCACTAAAAAAAGGAATTTCATGACTGCAGCATTTTTCAAAGACTAAATGAGATGGCGTGTTGGCAAAGAGGTAGATGCTAAATAAACACAAGCTGCGTCTGACATTGTAACCCAAAGAAGACACAGGCATGACGCACTTCAAACTTCTGGCTTTGACTATTTGCAGACATGGGGAGGGCCACCAAGTGGCTCTAGAATCCTCAATGTTTTGTCACGATTCTTCCTGGCCTCTGAAGAATGTGTTGCGAACTACGTGCAGGATTCTCACAGCTGCGTGCAATGGCTTCATTCCCCCAGCATTTGCTAGCTGTCAACTCTCTTCAAACACTGTACCTGGGCTGAGGTGTACAAAGACAGTGGAGACAAGATCCTGCCACTCAAGTCACTGTCTAGTGCCCATGACTTACAGTAAGAAATACTCCCAGACCCAGACAAACACACACACTTGCAGCAGCAGAAGTAGTCAAAGTCCACATACTAGACCCTTACTAAATGCAATGGACTTGATATTTTCTTTTCTATTGCATTTTACAATTTTATTTCACCACCTTCTAATGAGATATCAACACACAGCTTTAAAAACTCTACTCTGAAGTTGGATTGATGTGTGAAGCTCTGTTCTCAGTATTTCCTAGATTGCCACAGAATGTCATGTGAGGAGGTCCTCGACCTGCCTTGGGGAGTCAGAAGACCTGACCCCTAAGCTTGGAAGAGACTCAG
This sequence comes from Antilocapra americana, assembly GCA_007570785.1. Taxonomy (NCBI): domain Eukaryota; kingdom Metazoa; phylum Chordata; class Mammalia; order Artiodactyla; family Antilocapridae; genus Antilocapra; species Antilocapra americana. Next base: position 57,655,544 of record ML662442.1, read on the forward strand.
GTATGCATGTGGGCAGTTAATATCTCTGGAAGAGGGAACGGCTTGGACAAAGGCACGGAGGAATGAAAGCATGAGTCTCCAGGAACTCCAAAAAATTATGAATAGGTAGAATCTAGGAAGCTTTGGGGAGATGGAAGAAATATAAGGCTTTAGAGATAAGTTTTCAACTAAGCAAAGGTTAAGGCACCAATGTTTGAACACTGCGAGGGCAAGATTTCTACCGCCAAACAGGAAACACAATCTAGCACACATCTTAGTAGGCTCTGGGAGAGGAAATTTCAGGTGAATTTTAAAAAATCAAACAGGTCACAAAATACTCATGCCTTGTGTTTAAAAAGTCAAGTCTCTTGGACATTGCTGATTGTTTAGCAACAGGAGGACATGAAGTAAGTGTTTGACTTTGTGAAGGTGCTATCAGCTACATGCTATAGCACTTACGTCAGACTGGGGTACCCAGAGGTCCTTCATGGCTTCCTAGGTGGCGCAGTGGTAAAGAATCCACCTGCAATGCAGGAGACCCAGGAGACTCAGGTTCAGTCCCTGGGTCAGGAACATCCCCTAGAGGAGGAAATGGCAGCTCACTCCAGTATTCCTGCCTGGAAAAAAGATCCCATAAACAGAGGAGCCTGACAGACTACAGTCTATGGGGTCATAAAGGGTTGGACACGACTAAGCACACACAAGGTCCTTTTAGCAGACAGTACGTCTGCTTCATGACCAGTTGATTATGTCATAAAGAACTCTGTGGCCTGCTGAAGAGTTTTGACATTAACCTGGCCAATGAAGCCATCAGAAGATGTAAAGCAAGAGAGTACCTAAAAATTGGCAGAAGCATCAACATTGCTGTAGAGTGACAGGCAGATTGGAAGGAAGGATTGACTGGAGGCAGATCAACCAGATAAATAGCTAATGTTGATGAGACAGTGATGAGAACCTGAGAATCAACAGGGATGATGAGGATGAAAAGAGGGGGGGGCTTAGGAAATAGAAAGTTGGAGAATCACATGACCCATGGACTGACTTAATGTAGCGCAGGAGAAAAGAAAACCCCAGGATGAAGCACTAAGTTGTTAACTTGGATATCTGGGAGCATCGGCCTCAATAGAGCCAATTTTGGGTATTTTGAAAAGAAATTGGAGGATCGGGACAGTACAAAGACACTTGCAAAGGACCTGATCTGTGTTCTATGCATTACCATGGCCAGCGAAAGAATTCTCTTCTACCCACAAAGCCCATATGTCCAAAAATTATAGAGCTAGCCTTCTTGCTGGACTATGCACCTAAGGTCAGAGTCAAACCAGGAGCAAGAGTGGGTGTCTGCCTGCTGTGGTGCACAAAATTACACAGTAGCTTCTCCCAAGCAATTTCTCCCTCCAGGCAGTCATAGAATTTGAATGGATAGGACAGTACAAGAGAGAAGCATTTGTTAGCTTCGCCTCCAGAAACTCTCATTGTCCATCTGTCTGGATTCAGAGGAGAGACCCAGGTGTGCAGTATCTAGAGACCATTCAGCTTCCTCACACACCCAATTTGAAGGATGATGTCTATCTTGGGTTGAATTGTGCTTCCCCAAAAAACACAACCAAGTCCTAACCCTCTGTACCTGTGAAGGAAACCTTATTCGGAAATAGGATCTATGCAAGGTGAGATTAAGTTAAGGAGGGGTGAGATCATCCTGAACTTAGGGTGCGCCTGAAATCCAATGACTAGAATCCTTATAAGGAAAGAAAAGGGGGATTAAGACCCACAGACACAGAGAGAAGACAGCCAGGAGAAGATGGCGGCAGAGACTGAGTGACACATCAGAAGCCAAGATGGCTGCCAGCAGCGCCAGATGCCAGCATGGAACCAGTCTCACTCTGAGCCTATCTACACCTTGACTTAGGGTTTCTCATCTCCAGAACTATAAAATAATAAATATGTGTTGTTTTAAGCCACACTTTGGTGATAATTTGTTATAGAAGGTTCCAGGAAACCAAGACGACATCCCAATTAGTACTTTCGGGACACTTGGGTTAAGACCGCCTAGTGACTATCTCAGAAGTGATTATTACTCTCTGGAAGCTTCCCTCTTCTCTCTGGTCCATTTCCCCAGCGTAGACACACCTCCTCACCTCAAGTGTCTATTTTCCACATTTTCTTTGCTTTTTTTCCAGAGCAGCAGATTTTCTTTCCAGCTCAGATGCTATTCTGAGCTCAGGGTAACAGCCAATTAAGCAGGTCTTTACCAAAGCCCTGTGGGATCCTGGAGGCAGAGCCCAAGTAAGCTAAGGAGAGGAAAAGCACAATTTTCTTAGGCATTTGGTGAGAAGTTGGGAGAGCCTGTGTGCCTTCATTCCACCACTGGGCTCCTGAAGAGGTCAAAGGCATATTATCAATCCTAAACCTTTATCTTCTTGATCTGCATTCCAGTTGCCATCCCAGTTTTCCCTTCTTTGGAAAGTTTTCCTGGGAAGAAGACCAAGACCCAAAGCCTCTCCTGTCTGGTTTTCAATTCACATTATTAATATCCCAGTTCCTTCCTAGGCAATACTTCTTAGATTTCAAAAAGTAGCTTCTCATTAAGAAAGGTTGGAGACCTCAGCTCTGTTCTAAGGCTTGGCCTGAGCCTGTGGATCAGGAAGGTTGCCATGTCCCTAAAAAAACCACAGCATTTTCATTTCTACTTGAAAACCTAACACTCTCTCAAAAGCAGCTATATCCCCAGTTTGTCCAGGTTCATTGACTGATCCTGATAGTGTCATATTGAAGGTGCAAATTTTGGTGAGCACTGGAATTAAAACATCTCTTTCTTCCTAGAAATTAAAAAAAGAAAAAAGAATGAAAGGACTTAAATCCCCAGGTGGCCCTAGCTCAGTCATTTAACCTCTGCTTGGCCCAGTTTGCTTATAGATGGCATTAAATGGGAATTGTGAGAAGACATCTTATGAATTAATTAATGATTCAAAGGGGCTTTAAAAGTGCTATGCAAATGTTCAGTGTTACTATAAGGCCCTTGGGACTCTCTGACAAACTCCAAACTGAGGATTATAACCAAGGAGAAAATATAAGCACTTTGGAATCTGAAAGAACTATTAATATTGGTTACTATGATGGATTTATTTTCTTCTAGTCCAGATCAAGACGTGAAAAACTGTTAAAAGGTGGATTCAGTTTTAAAACCCTTATGAGCACAGATGCTCACTGAGTAGTTATACTTCAGCAAACACCTGCACATTAAAACGAAATCAAAAGATCAAAGGAAACTGGGATTGGAGAAGAAGCAGGTACATAAAACCAATGCTATCAGAAAAAATGCATTGTAACTGCAAAATCAGATGATTGGCTTTTGCAGAAGTCTGTATATATCATTCCAATACTTCAAAAAGAAAACCTCTTGAACCCATCCAATTTTAATATTATACTCATTAGAGAGAGAAAACCTCTCTCAAACCACTAGCCTGTGGAAACCCTCCAGGCAAGGCAACTTGGTTTTCTTGTTTTCTTTTCCTTGATAAACAGACCCCTGGCTTTATGAGGGCCTGGGGCAGCCACTGATCCTTATAATTATAAACAAAACAGGGTATTAATTCATCCCTTTGAAAAAATGTATTCAAATTAGGCTATCAAGTTGGGGCTATAATGTCTTCTAAAGTCATATAAAGCCATCTTAGCAACAACGCCAACAAAAATCAAAAAACAACCCAAACAAATTTTTGCTATTTAAACACCTTCTGGCTTTAGTCATTATAAAAGAATGGTTTTGCCTGATGGAAAAAGCAGCTTTTAGTGTCCAGGTCTGATTTAACATCTATTTTCATGCTTTAATGGCATTCTAAGCTGCCAGCACTGTGTGTTCCTTGGTCTACCAGGTAAGAGCAGAATTTTCTAGACTGGCAGCTTCTCCTCTCCAAATCTTCACCATTCATGAGTAAAGAGCAACATCCATGGCGTTCAAGACAACATATCTGAGTGAGGAGACCCGAGAAGCAAGACACACTAGAAAATCTTGCTGCTTGCCAAAATATTCCCTTTAAATGAGAAAAATGTTTGATCTTTATTTTCTTGTGCTGCTTTTGTTGCTAAGTCTGGTCCTATTCAATAACCAATCATGGCCAAAGAGACACTCAGGATTATCTGGGCAAACTATGGTCCTCAAGTCATAGTAATTACTTGAGCTCACAAGGTTCTTAAAGCCACAGATGCCTTTCTCACATCTATACTCATAATCACATGATGAAAATGCTCAGTGTTCAGAAATTTGGTGAAACATTTATAGGAAGTGATTTTGAAAGAGTATTGTGATCATGGGCTTCTGAGGTGGTTTCAATGGTAAAGAATCTACCTGCCAATGCAAGAGACACTAGAGACTTGGGTTCAGTTCCAGGGTCAGGAAGATCCCCTGGAGGAGGAAATGACAACCCACTCCAGTATTCTTGCCTGCAGAATGCTATGGATAGAGGAGCCTGGTGGGATAGAGCTGGGCACAACTGAGCAAACCACAATCAATCAGTTCTTTCCGTAATCTGTTCCTAATCTCCTGAAATGGCAGAAGTGAGAATGTCAGAATCCCCTGAAAGATTAGAATAATTAAAGGAAATATCGCCAGAAAGAAAAGAGCATTTTTCATGCTTTCACTAAACATAACTTGTCTTATATTCTAGAATACCCAAGAAATTCAATTTTTCATGGTGGCATCTTAGGAAATCCAAGATCCTAACTTTGTTCCCATATTTCCATGACTTCAAAATCAACTTTCTTCTAACCTGTTCTCCTCCCTGAGCAAGTCTCCACCCATGGGATCCCCCTGTCCTGAAGCAGTACATCCTAGGTCTGAGATGCTCAGTCTAGATTAAGAACCAGATGCCTTCAGGAGACTAGGTCACAATGGCCTTTAGGTCTTCATATCCTGACACTCTTAAGTCCACCGACAAAACACAGCATAGATATGGTTTCCCCTTCAAGAAATGAGCTGAAGACCTGCCTATCCTTGTTGTTAGCAGGTAACTTTTGGTTTTTGTTGTTGTCGATGTTGTTTGTTTGGGTTGTTTTTTGTTTTTTTTTTTCTATTTTTCACTGCACTAGGTCTTCATTGCAGTGAGGGCTTTCTCTAGTTTTTGCTTGCGAGCTTAGTTGTCCCATGGCATGTGGGATCTTAAGTTACCAAACCAGAGATTGAACCCACATCCCCTGAATATGAAGGCAGATCCTTAACCACTGGACCAACAGGGTCAATTTTTGATCTGTGTTTGTCTCTGTCACTCTTCCTTTCACACACACACACACACACACACACACACACACACACATATACAAAATCCATTCTCAGAAATTGCCAATGGTGGAGAAGGAAATTTGTTTCCCTAACTCAGTCTTAACTCACAATGCAGGTAGAACAGCACTGTTCATGCCTTTCCTTTATCTTTCCTTTCCTAGCCCTTTCCCTCATTTGCAAATTATGTCCTACTGGGCTTTCCTGGGGTCAAAACTTGACCCATTAGTAAGCTAGAGATCTCTTATCCCTAGCCATACAAAGACCCTCTGAAGGTTTCATTCATTCATTCACCAATTATTTCTTTATTCACTTCCTCCAGTACCTTGCTAAACATCTGGAATACAGTGGTGAACAAACCTCCCATGAAGCCCCTTGCCTTCTATAAAGTAAGGCTTCTGGACTGGGGGCTAGAGGTGGGGGAGTAAGAGGGTGAGGAGAATGGGGGTTGAGGGATGGGGAGATGGGGAGAGGTGGTCACGGTATCCACCCTTCCCAGCCCCTGGGCAGACAAAATGGAAATCCTTTTGTCCATTATATGTGTTAAACACCCACCTAGGAAGCACTCCTTAAATGAATTATCATTTTATCAAAGATTTGCCTTCTATCTGGAGTGCTGTTTGTACAGAATTGTTGTCACACAAGGCAGTGAGCTAGCGGAAGCTGGGACGGCCTCTTGGAATTTTCTGATTCTCTGGTCACATGATCAGAGTATGAAAGCCAAGCCTAGAGATTATCTAGCCCTCCCTCCCACACCCCTCCATCCCAGATGAAGAGATGGGGGACAAAGACATGAAAGACAAAGTGAAACGGTTATTAGCAGAAGAGGGAGAATGAGGTGGTCCCCTGCCTGCTGGTTCTCATCTCCCTCCACTGCACCCTCCAGTCTGAGAAGGAAAATCTGACCCCTCACTGCTCTGCTGAAGCTTCCAGCCTGTGTGCATGCATGCTCAGTCATGTCCGACTCTTTGCAACCCTGTGGACTGTAGCCCACCATGCTCCTCTGTTTGTGGGATTTTCTAGGCAAGAATATTGCAGTGGCTTGCCACTTCCTCCTCCAGAAGAGCTACCAGTCCCCACTGGCCAATAGGAGGCTAACTCAATATTCCCTATGTTGACCTTCCTAACTCTACTCACATTTGGAAGCAGAATTTAATAAATACGTACCAACAGTCTCTCAAAGGCTCCAGAGGAGAGAAACCAGCATTCCTCTTCAGAGGAAAGTGTGAAAATATATAAAAAGTAGCTGAATGATAGGCAGCTAGAAAGTCACTTCTGTAATAAAATTGAGGGATAGCTACAGATTTGGATCATTACGTTGTAAACCAGATTCCTTTCAAGCTTACCTACAATGAAATCACAGAGAAGTAGCAACAACCCAGTGTCAAGAGTTTTTCAGAAAACATATTTTTTATTATTTTATTCATTAGCGGGTAAGGGCAGTGACAGATAAATGGTACCCTGCCATAAGATCTATACCATACAAGATTACAGAAGCTGACACTCTGATTTTCCTATAGGTACCACATACTTCATTTGTTAAAATTAGAAGACATGGTTTTGTTATTAAATGTCTGAGTGTTTGCATTCCTTTGCTGATTTGTATTGTACAACTAGTGCCTACATCTTGGAATATATCGACTATAAATTAAGTACAAGCAACATAACCAGCGTTAGTGCACCATCCTTTAGAAAACAACTTTGAAAAATAAAAAAAGTGCAGGGCAAACAACTTAGTGTTGTAGTTCTAGTTTCATCTCTTCATCCCTGGTCTTCAAATCCTATTCTGTGGGGTGAGTGGGGGTTAAAATTGTGCTCCCTTGGCATGTGTGTCTGCGGGTTTTTAAGTTTTCACTAGGTTCTCTCTGATTACCTTTCTGCTCAAATCCCTGGTGGCCACATTCCATTTTTAATAAGCTGGAAATCCTGTCAAGTGATTGTTCAGTGGTCAGATTTAACTAGCAGGCCAGTGGCAGAGCCAAAAGGTCAGCTGCTGGGCTCAGTGAGGACGCCGAAGGGCCAGCAAGCCAGCACAGCCTCCCTACTCTCAATGCACGCCCTTTCATTCTCCTGCTCATTCACAATCAAAGGGATTTCAAAGCTCATTCACCACCTTGGAAACCAAGGCAAAGGGGTCGGAGGGAGGGGCATTGTGCTCCTCCATATCAGGAAATGAGGACTTGGCTGACCACAGTCTTGCATTATTATGACTGTTGTTATTATTATGCTTTTGCTTCTGAACATCAAGTTTCCCTAATAAAAACAAACAGGTCTCTCAGCCAGGAGGCCAACAAAGCGTGGTAATATGTTTCCTGCTGGAAAGGCCCTCTCGGGTCCATGCTTTATCCCACCATCTCTTTCTTTCACATGTAGAACCATCTGGGGTAGGGAGGAGATATAGACTTTCAAGGGGGTCTCACAGGAATCCTGAACAATCCCAGTCATTGGTGTGTCTGCCACTAGGAAGGGAAAAAGGCAGAGAAGTTTCCATTACAGATAACATTGAGTCAGCCAAAAAATTCATTTGGGTTTTTCCATAAGCTGTTACAGAAAAACCCGGATGAACTTTTTGCCTAACCCAGTAATTGCCAAGAGACACAAAACCACTCAGCTAAACAGGCCGCATTCCAAAGGTTATATTGTGAGGGGGGAGAGGGATGAGATTTGAGACAATGCCAGTTTTGGTATATTTCTGCGTGCCTGTGCATGTATGCTGAAATACATCCTCACATCTGAAAAGGACGCTAACTTTGGGTCTCCTTCCTCCTAATGTTGTGCTGTTAACAACACGTATCTGTCAGCTGTTTCTACACTGGCTAGGGGAGACCAGGATGTGGAATGTGTTACCAATGTCGGCCATGAGGTTTGGAAGGGATTTAAATAATATAGATGACCACAGATTCAGGAACATTTTAGCAGATCTTGCACAAATTGGCAGGATCCCCCCAAAGTCGATGTAGGCCTCAGGGTCTGGCAGTTCTGATGGCCTGCTTGAGACTTTCAACCATGCTCTGAAGAGCCATGGGAAAGAGAACTCTGCCATGTGCACATATGCATGCACCTGCCAATGCCACCTGGAACACTCTTTCTTAAGATGACAGACTATTTGCAGCTAAAATTACGCAGCCATCTGGTCCACCTAATTCCTAGCCTTCTCATATATTAAGGTTTAAGGTAGCATTTGGGGTCCCAAACCAACACCCAGCTTCTACTCCACTGCTGTAGAGATGTTAAAACAGACATCTGAACAAGAATCCAAGCATTGTTGTTATTAATAGACTAAACAACCATCTAATTAGCCCTTTGCTAGAGGTTTAAGCTTCCTAGAAACAGCTGGATTGGAGTATGTACTCTGGCTTCATATCTCCTGCTCCAGATTGAGGACAAACAGACTCAATGGGAAAGGGGAGATCTGACTAGCTTCCTAGTTGGAGGTAGAAATGCTGGAAAAGAAAGTGAAAATGCCTATCTCCAACATCATCAGCAGCATAGAGAGGCCCTGCTTTGAGTGTAAAAAGCAAGGAGGAAGTGGTCTTTCTTACTGATCAAAAGGTAGGCAATGAAAAGGGGGAGGGTGGAGCCCATTTCCTTTTTGTTTATTGTTGTTGGAGAGATATAGACATATATCCATTTTCTTTTGAATAACACAAGCCCATCCTCTTATAATTTGCCAAAAGAAATATCAAGCTTTGGCCATTTGCTTTCTTCTTTTTATAAAAACATTTATTTCTTTATTTGGCTGTGCTGGGTCTTAGTTGTGGTGCACAGGATATTCCATCTTCACTGCACATGCAGGATCTTTAGTTGTGGCATGTGGGATCTAGTTTCCTGGCCAGAGACTGAACTCTGGACCCTCTGCATTGGGAGCATGGAGTCTTAGCCACTGGAGCACCAGGGAAGTCCCTGGTCATTTCTATTAGCCATTCATTCATTCAAGAGGAGGAGCAGGTGGAAGCTTGGAGAAAATGTCAGGAAGGACTCTGATTTGGCCCTGCTGCGAAAGAGAGAATCTCTCTCCTCCACTAAACCATGGGAGAGGGGTGAATAATTAGTCCCCTCCCCAAAGTCACTGTAAACGTTGAAGTAGAGAGTAGTCTTAGGGAAAGGCTGTCACATAGCAGTAGGGTAACAGCTCAGGGAAATTTCAGGAGGCCAGCAGAGAATAACAGGGTATTTTTAAGGTTCTAACACAAGCCTACATGCTGTGGGAGATGCCAAAGAAATAAAAAGACAGTGTTCCTACCTTTGTAGGGTGGGGCATCAAGCTTCCATAAGACGTAACAAGAAAAAATAATTTAAAAATACAGACTAAGAGAATAATCAAGTTCAAGATATGTGATACAAATTATATTCATTGTTAGGTTGAGAAGAATAGAAGAATGTTCTGGAACTTCCCAGGTGGCTCCAGTAGTAAAGAACCTGCTTGCCAATACAGGTAGACGTAAGAGATGTGGGTTCAGTCCCTGGGTTGAGAAGATCCCCTGGAGAAGGGCATGGAAACCCACTCCAGTATTCTTGCCTGGAGATTCCAATGGACAGAGGAGCCTGGTGGGCTCTACAGGGTTGCAACTGAAGCCACTTAGCACTGTGGAATAGAAATAGTCAAGGAAAGGCTTTAGAGGAAGTGGCACCTGATTCAACCTGAGTAGGAAGTAAAGAGAAATCATCACAGACAAGGAAGAAGATAAAGAGGGCAGAAAATAGTGTGAGAGGGAAGAGGGAAAACCTGGTTCAGGCAGGGAAGCCAATGTCAAGGGTAATGAGAGGAAACACAGAGTTAAGATGGAGATGGTTTCTGGGGCCTAAAAGCCAAGAAAAATCATTAAGATTAGATATGACAAATACTGTAGATTTTGACAGCCTTTCTAGCACAAAGGTTATCTTCCAAAACAAATAATCCTTCCAATGGAATTATCTTTGGGTCGTGAAACAAAATTTGGAGAGGAAGATCCCAAGTCAGAGTCATGGATTCTCTGGGATTTAAAATCCTTGGAGAAAAACTTCTAACCCTACAAGGCATTCTATCTTTCCTTTTCTTATGATAGACCTCAGGTGCTGGAAACCTTTTCCAGGAGGAGAGGAGTATGCTATATCTCCACTGATCCTCTCCTCCCACAGGAACTTACAGGGGTGAAGCAGGCAGAGGGCACAGTTGGGAGGCAAAGCAAGGACACAAAGTGTCAGTCCTCCCTCCCTCGCAAGAAACAGGCCACACCTCTTGCTCTCCTTCAGTGGGTAGTGCTCTGTCTCAGCTCATAGACCAGCATCAAGGTACCTCTCGTGAACACCCACTGAGTCCCATGTTCCCTGAAGCAGAGTGATGACAAATGATCAAGAAATAACTAGTTACGCTTCTCCTCAAAGATGTATAGTTTATCTTTAATCCCAGGACTGTCTATGCCCTAAACCACGCCTCCATCACTCCATCACTCTCCGTTGGCTCCTTCCCCTCTAAATAGGCTTTTCCAACAATGGGAGTGCTCTTTCCAGCCTTCAGTATCTCCTGACATCTCTTTTCCTTCACAACTGAAGTAAGGTATGGTTTGCATGCCATCAAATTCACCTGTTCTAAATGTAAAGTGTACTGATCTGTAGTAAATTTACTGAGGTGGACAACCATCACCACAATCCATATGGAGCACATTTCTAGTACCACAGTAATATCCCTTATGTCTGCTTTCATCTAACATTGTAATGATATTGTCTGACAGGTAGCTGTGAGTAAGACAAAAACACAGGGGAAAGAAGGAGAGGGGGCACTTTAGGGACTGAAAGAACTCCAGAGAGAGATGCAGATGGGAAATGCAAGAGGAAGACGAAGGAAGACTTCAGATAATCTCAGAGAGCACTGAACTGTATGTCAGAGGTGGCCAGATCTTCAATGCCCCTCCCCAACAGAAAGCCATAGGATTACAAAACTATATTCCCAACACATGATTCAGCAATCAAGCTCCTTAGTATTTACCCAAAGGAATTAAAAACCTATACCTGTACAAAAACCTGCCCGTGGATGTTTATAGCTAACTTTATTCATAACTGCCAAAACGTGGAAGCAATCAGGATGCAATAAACTGCAGTATATCCATAACAATGGAATATTATTAAGCACTCAAAAAGAGAGAGCTATCAAGCCATGAAATGACATGGAGGAAACATAAGCAAGTACTAAGCAAAGTATCTCCGAAGTATCTCTTACTTTTTCTACTAAGTAAACAAGCCATTCTGAAAAGGTTGCATACTATAGAATTCTAATATATGACATAATAGAAAAGGAAAAACTATAGTGACATTTAAAAAAAATCAATGGTTAGGAGTTGGATGGAGGGCAAATAGGTATAGCACAGAAGATTTTTAGGACATGGACATGTGTATGTGTGTGCTCAGTTGCTCAGTCGTGTCTGACTCTTTGTGACCCCATGCACTGTAGCCCTCCAGGCTCCTCTGTCCATGGGATTTTCCAGGCAAGAATACTTGAATGGGTTGCCATTTCTTTCTCCAGGGGATCTTCTTGACCCAGGCATTGAACCTGCATCTCCTGCATCTCCTGCATAGGCAGATGGATTCTTTACCACTGCGCCACCTGGGAAGCCCATAAATACTCTATATGATAAACATATATACGTGTCATCATTAATTTGTTCAAACCCACAGACTATACAACACCCAGAATGAACCCCAATAAACTACAGACTCTGAGTGATCAGGATGACCCCATGTAGGGTTCATTATCAGTTGTAACAAATGTACCAACTCTGGTGGGAGACATTGATAATGGGCTGGGGGATGGGGGCAGCCCATTCCCTCCATGTCTTACATGGAGGCAAGAGTCATAGGGGAAATCTCTATGATTGCCTTTCAATTTTACTATGAATTTAAATCTGTTATTAAAAAATAGTATTTTAAAAATTCATCAGAGTACATGGCTCCATTAAATGCAGCACAACAGATAACAAAGCGTAGAAGCTCCGTTTTTCCCAAAATGCCCAATGCCCGATACCTAATATAGTATCTTGTGTAGGGTGGATAATAAATGGTAAATTGAAATGAGTTGGGGAGAGGAGGAATTGGAGGGGGAAAATTCTTCCCAGATATTTGTCATCCAGCATACTTTCCCACTTTCTAACAGCCCTCCAGTTTTATTTTTTGTCTTTACCTCATCCCACTGTGTGTCATGTGTTGTTTTAGAGGCATGGTAATTCCAGGGATCCAGGAAGCCATGGATTGGATTTTCTTTCTTCTCTCCCCAACACATCCAGGGACAAAGGTATCAATTGGACTCTAAACCAGTGACACAAGGTCAGTAGCAATGGCTGCACCACCATCCGTGGCCACTGCTGTCCTGACCCCAACCAGAGTTAACCTGCTTGAAGCAAGCATTGACTTCCTGATCCCTGGCTTCCAGAGGTGCCTCGCTCCTACCTCTTCACAGACCCATTGCCTGACTCCTGCTAATTTTTGTGTGTCCTTCCAGTAATTCCTTTTTATTACACAGAATTGGTTTCTGTTGCTTGCAACCAAGGAGCCCTAGCCACTTTATTCCCTTTAAGAGTCACAGTAATGATACGCATGAGAGGTTGCTAGAATCTAAATTGGGCTTCCATAATAAGGAAGTTCAGGGGTAACTATTTATGACTAAAGAGATATTTTCAGGCAAGAAAGGGAGAGTAGTCAAAATCGGTATTTTATACTTCATGTGTTTCTACCGAGAAGCGCTTTCGGTCATTTGACCGTTCACCGAGGTGGGCTGAGAAAAGTGGTTGCATGTTCCTTATAAACGGATCAACAGAGCCAACTATTTTAAGCCCTAACACATGAGGATGAATAATTTTCACATGCTTTTCACTTCGTGGAGAGAACAACCAACAGGGATAGTCAGTCATTTGGTCTCACTGTTCAACCTCACGCACGTGCCGCCTGAGCTAGTGAGTCAAGCTCCTTCGAGCACTGCTTCCTGCTGAGTGGTGGAGCCAGGGTGTGAGTCAGCCCTGCTTACAGCCAGGGCTTTGATTCAGGATTCTCTTCTGCCTTAGCACAGGAGATTCAAAACGCCCCATGTCTTTAGCATGATACTCGGATAGTGAGAAGTCAGAGTCCAGAGCAGTTTCATTAAAAATGTTCATTTTCATATAATACCAGTGAACTTATTTACAAAAACAGAAAAAGACTCATGGACATAGAAAACAAACATGGTTACCAAAGAGGGAAGGGTAAATTAGTAGTTTAAGATTAGCGGATACACACTTTGTTGTTATTTTTTAGTTGCTAAATCATGTCTGACTCTTTTGCAACCCCAAGGACTGTAACCTGCCAGGCTCTTCTGTCCATGGGGTTTTTCCAGGCAAGAATACTGGAGTGGGTTGCCATGCCCTCCTCCAGAGCATCTTCTTGACCCAGAGATCGAACCCACATCTCTTAATGTCTCCTACACTGGCAGGGGAATTCTTTACCACTAGCTTCACCTGGGAAGCCCCTGAATATGTATATTCATATATTTATATGTGTATACACACACACACACACACACACACACATATATATCACTTTGCTCTACACCTGAAACACATTGTTGCAAATAAACTATACTTCAGTAAAAAGAAATGTTCATTTTCAGAAATCAATGATCTTTCTGCACTCCTCCAAAATAAACATATAAATAAACAGAAAAAATGAAAATGCAAACAAGAAAGAGCAAAACGGCGAGGGTGTAACATGTTAATACTAAATGCCAACTTCGATGGCTCAATGCCCAGTTGATTATGATGAAAGCACTAGGCAGAGGACAGGCATTGGATGAAATGAGGACTGAATAAATGTGCTACCTCGTGAAAACTATTTATGAATTTCCTGGCTGTTTGACATTGAATAAAAGCTATAATCATTGAATAGATACACATTTTGTTAGCGCTTCTTCAAACTGATACTTTACCAAATTGCTACAATCCTTTCAGGTGTGGGAATCACAGAGCATCTTTGCAGAAAGTCACGACTTACCGCACTAGAGATGAAAGGCCAGAAAAAATAACAGAGAAACAGCCCCTTACTAAAGGGCTATGATATAAGACATTTTGGTTGAAAGGGATCCCCCAACCCAAGGCTGAAGCCTGCCAGTTAGAACCCACTCATCAGATAATTTGCAACTGTGTCATATCACATACAAATGCTCTGTTATTTCTCCTAGTATTTCAAAGACTGGGAATCTGATCCAAGAGCAGGAATAGATTAGCAGAGTTTATTCAGTTTATGCATGAACCCTCTCATTGCTCTCTTTAGAATGGAAATATGTCATCCTAGATCAGTTTCCGGGGGTCACAAAGATAAGATAATATCTACTTTGATTTCAAACAGAATCCTTTATGGATAAAAGAAGCCTCCTCGATAAAATAAAACAGCTTTTCAAATAGCCTCTCTCCACAGTTAGTAATAATTTATGCTTGGTGAACAGGAAAATATGCTGAATTTATTCATTTTACCATGCACCGCCTGTCAAAAGGGCAAACTGATAAAGAAAGAGTGGGGTTGGGTAACTTCAGTATTTGCAAATCTGATATAAAAGATGTTTCTAATTCCTCTTGATTTCAAGAGAAGACAATTAACTCTGAAACAAACAAACAAAAAATCCTGTTATTGTCAAAGCCATGGTATCTGGCATTTTACTAATAGATGGTTCTAGAGGCTTTTTCTTCTGTCCCCCAATGTAAACTTTTGCTACACTTTTGGGCCCTCATTAAAAATGACAGTCACAAATGACTACCTCTGGTTATGAACCTAGAGTCTGGCTCTGCTTCACTGGCATCCATTCTGTCCTGTCCCACTTTCATAAGCATGGCTAATAGCTGGATAGCAGTTTATTCTCCTCTGCCAAGCAGCCCCTTTGCTTTAACCAGGGCATATTTATTTTCAGTCCCAATTATTCCTGAAGTAAGACTTAATTTTCTTGCATAGTTTTAAGGTACGTTTTAGAGTGTTTGGCTTTCAAATTCCACTTGTCAATGGAAGATGGTTTCTATACACCCAGGTGGTCTTCTCATGTTCTCTCAACCAAGGAAGTGTTGAAGCTCCTTACCTTTAAATAATTGTTCAGAGGACATCTGTGGTTTTCCACTTCATGTGGCAGACAGGGCACTGGGTACAGCTTGAAATTTAGAAAATTAACCTAAATTAAAGCACAGATGACTGGAAGTCTTAACTTGTATGTCACCTCTTTCTTTTTGCCAACGTGTCAAATAGTAAAATCTTTATCATAAATGAAAAGTATAGCTTGAAGTTTGGGGCATTTTGAAGGGGAAAAAAAAGGTATAAAGAGTTCAAAATTCAGCAGGTTCATTTTATAGACCTGATATATTTGCCTGCACATCACAAAATTCTGGCTGAAAACCATTACCTACAATGGCTTAATGATACTATCTCATTTGTAAAAATTATAACTTAATCATGAAAAGAGTGCATTTTCTAGACAAAGCTTCTTTCTGAACCCACTTCTATTCCCATTTAAGTCTGAAAAGGCACAGGCAATGCCACCCACTGAGAATTCTTAGAGGTAGTTGAGCAGAAACCTCAAATTTCAAAATAACTACACCCTGGCACACCACAACCACATCCTGAATCATCAGAAGCAGAGGAAATCCAGTAATGAAAGCTCTTCCTAATCCACAGGAATCTGTGGTGGGAGTAAGGGGTAGGGCTGCATTGCTCTTGCCCATGGATTTGGGCATCTTTGAACTTTGTTCCCCTCAGGCAATATCTCCCAATATTGCTGTAGCAACCTGGGAGGCTGTGCAGAGGACCAATCCACCCGTGAGCTCAACACAAAGATATGCTCCAAAAAGCCCTCCTCTTCAGAGACCCGGACCCTCCCTTAGCATTTGGAGACTAGTTACGAAGCAGAATCAGACTCATCATTAGTTGGCAGTTGTGAAGCCCAGAGGCATCATGGGATACTGAATGAAATAACATTTTTCAAAGTCAAAATAACATCTTTCCAGTCAAAGGTTTCCATATCCTCCTAAGATTCCTTTCATAGCTACCACCTAAAGGCCTCAAGATTTTGAGTTTTTTGTCTTTGTGTGTTTGATTATTTATCTTTAGAGGTAACCAAGGAATACAGCCTGGTCAAATATTTTTTTTTTCCTTGCCCTTGCTTCCTCATTAGTCCTGGAAACCCTGCTCTAAGAACATCCTTTGATGGGTCATATGATAGTTCTATTTTTAGTTTTTTAAGGAACCTGCCTACTGTTCTCCACAGTGGTTGTATCAATTTATATTCCCACCAATAGTGCAAGCAGGTTCCCTTTTCACCACACCTTCTCAAGCATTTATTGTTTGTAGATTTTTTGATGATGGTCATCCTGACTGGTGTGAGATGATACCCCTTTGTAATTTTGATTTGCATTTCTCTAATAATTAGTGATGTTGGTCTTCTCACGTGCCTCCTAGCCATCTGAATGTCTTCTTTGAAGAAATATCTATTTAGATCTATTCTGATCATTTTTTGATTAAGTTTTTTTTATATTGAGATGCATGAGCGTTTGTATATTTTGGAGATTGATCGCTCACCAGTTGCTTTGTTTGCAAATATTTTCCCCCATTCTGAGGGGTGTCTTTGACATATATACATTACTAAGGAGCTCTCCTGGTGGCTCAGAGGGTAAAGAGTCTGCCTGCTATGCAGGAGACCTGGGTTCGATCTCTGGGTCAGGAAGATTCTCTGGAGAAGGAAATAGAAACCCACATCTGTTTTCTTGCCTGGGAAACCCCATGGACAGAGAAGCCTGGTGGGCTATAGTGCATGGGGTTGCAAAGAGTCAGACACAACTGAGCATGCATAGTTGGGCAATTAAATATTTTTGATGTATGAAATAGACAACTAATGAGAACCTGCTATTTAGCACAGAGAACTCTACTTAATGCTGTGCGGTAACCTAAATGGGAAGGAGATCCATAAGAGGGAACGTATGTATTCATAAGGCTGATTCACTTTGCTGTACAGCAGAAAATAATGCAACCATTGTAAAGCAAATATACTCCAATAAGAATTACTTTAGAAAAATAGACCATCCTTTGACTATCATCATGACTTCATTCTGAGGAATTGAGGTAAAGACTTGGCATAACCAAGTAATTGGCAGGTGCCTAGCTTACCACCAGAAACAATGTACCACAAATTAATAGATAGTTCTTCCATCTTCAGTGGATTTTTCACTCACTGAGGGAGCATCATGGTAAACCAGAAAGTCTGGGCTCTGGATCAGACAAATTTGGAGATCAATTCCAGCTCTATTAACTGTGTATCCTTGAGTAAGTTATTCTCATCCCCAATTTTAATGGACTCTTATGAAGAAGCAATGAAAAACAAGCACTTAGCACTCTGTGGGGCACACAGTAAGCATGTAAGATTGTAATTTCCTACATAGGGGCGCTGTGCAGATTTAAATGAAATAATATACATGGAAGACTGTGGCAGGAGCTCAAAAAATATTAATTCCTTTCTTCTTGGAGAAAATTAAGTCCTTTCTGAATCTGTTTGGGATTTTTAATTTAGTTGTGGTTGATGTACAACTTTATAAAAGTTATAGGCATGTAATATAGTGATTCACAATTGTTAAAGGTTATACTCCATTTATAATTATTATAAAATATTGGCTATATTCCCTGTGCTATACAATATACTCTTATAGTTTATTTTATAACTAATAGTTTGTGCCTCTTAATCCCCTACCCCTATCTTACCCCTCCCCTCTTCTCTCTCCCCACAGATAACCACTAGTTTGTTCTCTTTATCTGTGAGTCTGTTTCTTTTTTTTTAATATATATTCACTAGTTTGCTGTATATTTTAGGTTCAACATGTAAGTTATATCCTACAGTATTTGTCTTTCTTTGTCCGATTTACTTCTTTTAGCATAATACCCTCCAAGTCCATCCATATTATTGCAAATAGTAAAATCTCTTTCTTTTTTATGGCTGAGGAGTATTCCATTGTATGTATATACCACACTTTCTTTATGCATTTATCTGTTGATGGACACATGTTGCTTCCTTATCTTGGCAATTGTAGATAATGCTGCTATGAACATTGGGGTGCCTGTATCTTTTTGAATTTGCACTTGAGGTTTGTTTTTATACATATACCGAGGAGCTGAATTGCTGGATCATATGGTAGTTCAATTTTCAGCTTTTTGAGAAACCACTGTACTGTTTTCCATAGTGGCTGCACCAATTTACATCCCCACCAACAGTGTACAAGTGTTCCCTTTTCTGCACATTCTTGCTGACACATGCTATTTGTAGATATGTCGATGATAGATATTTGGACAGGTGTGAGGTGACATCTCATTGTGGTTTTGACTTCCATTTCCCTGATAATTAGAGATGTTGAGTATCTTTTGGATCTGCTTAGGTTTTAAGTGATCTGAATGCAAAGTGCTTCCCTGGAACCACCTAATCATACAAGCCTCTCCCTTTTCTCGAAGAGGAGAGTATCTTAAGAACATCTCTAGGCCATGTGACCCTCCCCACCTATCTCTAGTTTTAGCAAGTCTCCTGCACCTCACTGTCTGCACCAAAATATTTTTATCAGTTTCTTCTCCTCATCTGATTTCTAGATGAGATTCTAAATCCTGCCCTCAGCCCACCCACTCCCATTTCCTCTCTCTATCCATCCCTGAGGTACTCATGACCCAAGCACATTTTTACAAGGACAAAGCAAAAACATTTGCTTTTAATTCAGTTTTGTCTTAGTCAAACTGGGGTACATTTATAATACAGAAATAGGAGAGGACTGGTACATTTTATCACAAGGAATTAAAGCTATTAACCTCCAAATCTGATCAATGTGAGCAGCCAAAACAAATATGTTGAGTTATTTCTTTCCTCACTAACTAGTTCTTTTGCCTGAATTTTCCAGACAATGACTTCACATGACCAAGTGTCAAATAGTATGTTATATTCACCCCTAACACTTGCATTCTGTTTTGGGTATAATTTTGAGAGAAGACATATTAGAGAGTAGATTCTTGGGAAAAAGAATAAAAAGTATAAATACTACATAGATAGATAGAGATAAATACCCAGATTTCAGAAACATTGCAAAAAAGTAACAACAGCAATAATATAATGACTGTAGTTTTTCAAACATCTTCAGACCACAAATGTAATGTGAGGGGGGAAATAGATGTGTTTGTCCTCCTCTTGCCTGATGGCTGAAAGAGCAAGCCATGCGTGATTTTTATGACCTGGCTAGTGATATGTCCCTACAGGGGCTTATTAACTCCATCCTTATAGATGGTGCCTGATCCTCATCAAAATTAGAAATTGCTTAAAACCAGAAAGAAAGCATTTCATTCCTAAATAGGCCATTAGTGATATTGGATAGTTTGTTACACTGTAATGTAATATTGAAATTCCTTGAGGCAACTGATTTTCAGTGGTGAATTAACAAGACCAGAACCAAACTGCGTGCTTGAGTAATGAGTGAAAAACATCTTGGACAACTAACTTTTTATAGGTTGCGTGTCAGCAACTGACCTTTTGAAAATAAAATCATTAGCCCTCCCAAGACAACTAAATGCAAATGAATCCAGCCCAACCATGCAGAAGGTATGAAAACATCTGGATGGAAAACTAATGTCTATTTGGATTTCAAGTGCAGGGGGAAGTAAACAAGAAACAAAATGTCAGAATAATGAACATCATCCTCAAAAGAAAATGGACTAAAAATAGAAATGGACAGTTTTGTTTCTTAGATATTATAAGCACTGATGCATAGAGTAATGGCAGCTGACATTTGTGGCAGGGTTTCTACCTTGAGTGTGTGTCTGGACTCACTGTCCTTGCCTCATTGCATGGCTAATGTAACCTTTGACAACCTTTTCCCAGGGGTGCAGAATTCCAGGAATAACACACATGAGCAAAATAGCATCATTCCTTACCCTACAGCGAGAGAGAAGCTGATTTACTGGCTACATGTGACAATAGATTAAAAAAAGATACCATTGTTTTCATGTCTGTACCTATATTCACGTTTAAGGCAAATACCTGCTTGGAAGACTGCAACTAAAGCTATCAGGGTATTGGAGTGATTCACCAACAGCTCTAATTACAGAAGTATAAAATCATATGTGTCTACAGGCTGGCAAATGCTAATTTCCATTTCTCACCATTTGTATCAAAAACCCCAGTTAATTTCCTTTTTCTGAATATGGAATCTGAATTACAAAACTGTGGGAAAAGTCACTACTCTGATGAATGTATCTTTCAACAGATACTTAATTTCCTTCCTGAAGTTACTGTAATTTATTTCAGGAACTGAGACTTTTTTCTGGGAATCTTTCTTGTTCTCATCAAGACTGGTATGTTCTCCAAGGACATCTTGATATCTCTTTTGGCTAGTCTCTGGGGATATTATCAAATGTATGGTACACTAAGTTAATATTTCACCAAAGGTTAAAAGAAAGGAAGAATGCGTGTATGTGTGTGAGGGGAGGAGGTGTCAAAATCATATTCAGGTTAAAATATTATTAAATTCATAGAACTGTAAAAATTTTATATCAATAGAGATGGTTTCAACAAACATATAAATCAAAGCCTTGCCTAATCCCTGGCCTGACTGATGAGCTTTTTCCATTAAAATTGCCCATTCCATCCTAAATATGGATAATATATAATTCAAAGTTGAAATCTGGTCCCTTGAGTTTCTTGAGATTGGATAAATGTCTCAAAACATTAGCAAATAGGCCTTAAAGGGAGGCAGTGATCTATAAACCATCCTGATGCCTTGTCAATAGCAGAAGGGAAGCAGGATGAGACTGTAAACCAAGCAACCTTTGCATGACCTCAACCCTCCCCCCAACGTCTGAAAAGGGCTGCTCCTTGGGTCTTTGTCTGAGGAAGCTCAGAATAAGAATGATGAGCCCCTGCATTCCCATAGAGAACTAAAGTAACCACGACTCCTTTGGTTCAAAATTGCTGTTTTTGGTGACCCGAGGTTCAAGTAGAGGAGATTTTGCCATGTTCAAAAGTTCAGAAATAATTCACAGTATTGCTCTCCTGAGTGAGACAACAAGTCAGGGTTACTGAGGCTCATGGGGCTGGGGGTGGGGATTAGGGCACAGAACAACCATATTTCAAGATGGTAGATGGACTGTGGAATAGGAACCATTTGAATGATTTTCAGAGACTCTGAGATTTTAGCTGAAACTTTTCTAAGATGAGGAAAGGACACCAGATTCAGCATTTGTAAGCCAGGTTTCTGGTCAGCTCTGCCAGTAATTTATTTTGTGACCTTGACTACTTAATCTCTTATTAACCTCTCTGGGCCTCAGCTTCCCCATTTACAGACTGGTTGAAACAATGTCTAAGTTACTGTTATCCCTTCAAAGTCTGCAGTTTTGTGACTGGTATTTGTTCATCGAAGATATAAGAACACAGATGTTAGTTGTAATCACGCAGCTGGAGCAAGAAAGAAAATGAGAGCTAAAAATGCCACCAGGGCTTCCCTGGTGGTTCGGATGGTAAAGAATCTGCCTGCAATGCAGGAGACCCAGGTTCAATCCCTGGAGAAGGGAATGGTAAAAATGCCACCGTCCATAGCAGTAAACAAAGGATGTTATAGCCATCAAGCTACCAAATCAGAGACAGCCTGATGGTAAGCCCTGAGGGAAGTCTGGATGGAAACAGGACGCACCCCTGACTAGTGGTCAGTGCTGCAGCACCCTCATTGGCACACCCTCAGGGAACTCAGGGAAGCACAGGATGCTGGCCCCAGACAGCTGGTAAGCTCAGTGCAGCTTGGTCGCTCAGTCGTGTCTGACTCTTTGCAGCCCCATGGACTGCAGCACGCCAGGCCTCCCTGTCCATCACCAACTCCCGGAGCCTGTTCAAACTCCCATCCATTGAGTGGGTGCTGAGGTGCATAGAAAAGGAATAATTTCAATGAGGCCAGACTTTGTACTTCCCATATGTAGAGAAGCACCGAATTCCTTAATTTGGGATATCTTGTCTTCCTTAGTTAACAGTAATCTTTTGATGGTCTGACTACCTGGTCTTTGTTGCCTAAACTCCTATGTATCCAGGCTACCCTCTCCTCTTGCCTCTTCTGAGAGTGCCGTCTCTCAGTGTTCTCTGAGGTGATGGGTTCTGGGCTTAAGTCCTCAGTTTTTTCCACAGAATGAAACATAACTCTCAACTTTTAGGCAGTGTATTTTTTTTTTCAGTTGACAAAAACAAACTGAGTCTTTTCAGTCTAGCTAATGACACTCCACAGCTCAGCAGTGAGGCATCAGAAATAGGCACTGGAATAAATTATCATTCTTAGGTTAATTACACATGGAAGACCTCTGTGCATCACTCTGGAGACCAAAGGGAAAGTAACCCCAGTGAGAGACAAAGAGTGGGAAAGTAAACATGGCTTATGATAGGAAAAGATGAAAATCTATTTTAACATTAAAAATCTAAGATCATGGCATCCAGTCCTATCACTTCATGGCAAATAGAAAGCCATGGAAGAGTGGAAACAATGACAGATTTTATTTTCTTGGGCTCCAAAATCATTGCGGATGGTTTTGAAATTAAATTAAAATTTAATTTCAGCCATGAAATTAAAAGATGCTTGCTTCTTGGGAGGAAAGCTATGACAAACCTAGACAGTATAGTAAAAAACAGAGATATCACTTGGCCGACAAAGGTCCATATCGTGAAAGCTATGGTTTTTCCAGTAGTCATGTATGGATGTGAGAGTTGGATCATAATGAAAGCTGAGCACCAAAGAATTGATGCTTTTGAACTCTTGTCCTGGAGAAGACTCTTGAGAGTCCCTTGGAGAGCAAAGAGATCAAACCAGTCAATTCTAAAGAAAATCATTCTGAATATTCATTGGAAGAACTGGTGCTGAAGCTGAAGCTACAATATTTTGGCCATCTGATGAGAAGAGCCAACTCATTGGAAAACTCTGATGCTGGGAAAGATTGAGGGCAGGAGGAGAAGAGGGCAGCAGAGAATGTAATGGTTAGATAGCATCACTGACTCAATGGACATGAATTTGAGCAAACCTTGGGTGATAGTGGAAACCAGAGGAGCCTGGTGTGCTGCAGTCCATGGGATCTCAAAGAATCAGACATGACCGAGTGACTGAACAACAACAGGTAAAATCTACCATAGTCTGTGGCTTCACCAAATGAGTCCCCAGTGCAGTGAGATCCTAATTATTTTCTAAAACAATATGTTAAGCCAGGCACCACCTGGCTTCAGAATTACTATATTATAAACACAAATTCCTTAAACTCACCCAGACCCACAGAATATCTGAAAAACGGGGATCTGCATTTCTAAAAAATTCCCTCAGGTATTCCTTTTGCATAATAGAACTTGGGAACAACTGACCTAGCAGAAGGAGAGAAAGAAGTTGAGAGAAAATGAATAACAAAGTGATGAACATGTATACTCAAGGAATGAGACTTTGGGTAAGTCTGGTACAGGGTCAAAGAGAAACTTATTTTTCACTATAAACTCTAATTCTGTTTGTATTTTTACCATGAGCAAAAATTAAATAAACACATCCTTTTAATGCGAAAAAAAAAAAAGACTGTTTCTGTGCAAAATAATTTTGGTACACTTAGAGTTGGAAAAAGTGAACAGTCTCTTCAAAGTTGAAAGATAGCATAACAACAGTAGTTTAAATTTATTCCTTTTCAGTCAGACTTGGAAAGGTTAGACAAAATACTGCCTTAGCTTTATAGGATGGCAAGGAAGAGTATCAGACAGATAATCTGATACTTAATGAAGATGCCTCCTCTCAATTCATCTTATATCTAGGAGGTAGCCTAGAATTCATACCTTGTTACTTACTATACACCACAACATTTTGTTTGTTTGTTTCCTGGGTGATTAGCAGGTTTTGCTCACTAACCTATGGGATCCTCATAAGCAGAGAACATAAATATGTCTCTTCATGTATTGTATAACGTTTTCATGTCACATAGAACATGGTATTTGCTCAGTAAAATTCTTAGAAATATTTTCTTTTCTGTAACCCACAACATTTTCCTTTTCTCAAGAAGACCCTGAAATTCAATTAAATCAAACTTCCAAGATAGGCTTTAGTGGTGAGGTGAAATGGTTGTAAAAAAGGATGCCTAGTGTGAAACGGGATAAAGAGATAAAGACCAGGGATCCCAGGATCGCTGTCACGGGAAGTCTGCTTACAAAAATCTCCAGGACTGAGAGGTCCACAGTGCTGAGCTCTAACTGGAGGAAACATACAGAGGCCTCTGTTTCAGCAATTGGTTTAAATGAAGCAACATAAGCTTAAATGATATTTATTAGAAAGTATCTCAGCCCACAGTCCTAGCCATAGGAGAACCAATCCAATGGGATGGACTGGGCTGTAGCCCTTATGAGAAAGGGAAAGTGAAAGTGTTAGTCACTCAGCTGTGGCCGACTCTTTGCACCCCTATGGACTATAGCTCACCAGGCTCTTCTGTCCATGGAGTTCTCCAGGCAAGAATACTCAAGTAGGTAGCCATTCCCTTCTCCAGGGGATCTTTATGAGAGGGGGATGGGTGAGCCATGTCTGGTATAAGGGTGAGAATTGCCCCAGCAGCACCATTGTTAAGTATCTGTTAGAGAGGTCAGGTTTCTTCCCCTACTCTGCAGGTGGAGACAGGTGGAGACAGACCTGGGAGTACATTTGGGTCACTTACAAATTGTCTGTTAGGAAGCCGAAGTTAAGTTGCTTCAGTGGTTCAAGAGACAACCATTCGATGCAAGATGAACATCTGGGCCACTGGACAACAAATGGTGTTGCCCTAGAAAGGCAACAGAGCAACCACAACGGCTAACTATACCCTAAACTCAGAATCCCATTTCTATAGTACAGAGCTGAGTGGTCTCCAGAGAATGGCTGCTTCCCAGTCCTCTTGCATCTGGAGACAATGTAACGTGAATCGAAATAATGGGCATCACTTCCAGACCAAGGCTTGTAAGCAGTTATTATACCTTCATTCCTTTTCTAAAACCTTTGTCTGGATGCAGATGTCAACCTCCGTGGGTTGACAGAGCCACAGGATGGAAAAAGCCTGGGTTGGAATCATTTCATCTAGAAGACATCCATCCACAAGGAACCACAGCTTGGCACAACTACCTTAACAAGAAATCAATTTCTGTTGGTTTGAGGTATTGCACATTGTAGGATCTGTTTGTCATAACAGCTAGCATTACCCTAACTCATGTAGTCGGTTAGGCCAAAGGTAAAAACAGCTATTCTGGAACTCAGAGACATTATCTAGATCTGAATAAGGTCCAATCCAAGGGGCAAGATCCTAGAACTGCCCTACTCTGACTAGGAGTTTGCAAGGGATGACAGATACATGATAAGCTTTACCTGGCTTGAATGGGATGTATTCCTTTTTGGACTTTCTTCTCTCCAGGACATGCCCAAGGATAATGTTCACAGGAAGGAGATGTAACTCCCCTCTGTCTCTCTCCCCATCATAAGCCCTTTGGAGAGGGGTGTGCTTCAAAGGCCTGGAACACCATCTGGCTGCAAAATGTTTTAAGAGTTGATGAATTTTCTTTTGCAAAGAGCAGCCCCACTTAAAAAAAAATACAAGGCCAGGAAACCCAGCTATATCCCAGAAGAGAGCCTACAAACTCCCGTGAGAATGTTGACTGACGTGTTTTTATGCAATAAAATATCCTAGAAAATTATTATAGTGGCTTGTAGTTCTCACACACACACACACACACACACACACACACACACACACACACACTCCTGAAGATATTTGCCCCTTGACTCTCAGATTCAGGTTATAGCTATTAGAGACAAAGCCACACACTGAGTCCTTCGGGGGCTAAAAAGAAATAAGACCCCACCCCTGATCTCCAGGTACTGCCAATTAGAATCTAACTCTAACCCACAGGTTACAAAAGAGAAAGACACAGAATGTGCTATAAGAATAAAACAAAGGAAAGGAATAATTCCACATTGGATACCTAGGAAGTTCTCTCGGGAGAGATGGAATAAAAGTCATGTGTGTAGGAGGATTGTCCAGAAGGGCAGACAGAGAGAACAAGAACAGACCCTGAGCTAGGAGAGAACAGGAAGTTAACTTACACTGGATCCTCTTGCTTACCAGAGCTTTTGGTGCCATAATCTCAAGGCAAGGGAGTAATGCCATCTTAGTTACTAAGCTTCTTAGCCTTTTTCTTTCCAAAAAAGATAAACATGACATTTTTAAGCAGTGAGCCTGCCACTAAGAACTCTCTGGGATATAGCATAGATGAAGGGAATGGCGTATTCTGAAGCACCAGAGGACTAGGACCCAGGGGAGCCCAATCCACAATTTGCCAAGATTATGTAACATTCAGGTTTCTGATGAAAGCTAAGACACTGATAAGAACATGGAAGGAAAGGCTAGAAAATTCATACTGCTTTGGGTAAATAACCTGTGAAATGGGATGGGACCATACTTCAGTAGTGCCAGACACCCAGTAGGCGTTCATTAAATGCCTATTGAATGAACAGCCCCTACATCTCGCCTAGCTTTGCCGTGATAACCTATGCCAGAAATATTGTTAAAAATTCATTGCTTCTGTTGCCCTCATTTAGTGACTCATCCTCTGTCCTTGCCGCCCACATGCAATCAGAGCACAGAAACTTCTCAGGGCTAAGCTAGAAAAAATAAATATATTCTACATATATATATTAAATATATATACAATTTATGTAAGAAATATAAAATGTCTGACTCCTATCAGAAAACAGAATATATATTCACATAGGAGTCATACATTGTAATTCTTATATAAAACATATATACATATATTTAATATTTAAAAGACTTTCCAAGCTGGGAGTCCCATAAATACTCAGCACTGCCCTCCACTCAAGCTCCAGCTCTGTCTCACTCTCTCAGTCACAGAACAGGAAAGGCCCAAAAACTTAGAGAGCTGTAGACCTTTCAGCAAGGACAATGTTAACATGTCTGACATGGTGAGAGCTATGGAATCATTCTCCATGTGTGCATCTCTAAAGGTCTATATGGATAAATTAATTTCCCATAGTGCTGCAGAGCTCTAATTATTTTTTAATTTATACAAATACATGCAATTAAAGTGCAATTACAATGCAGTTAAAATGCCAGTATAATTAAAATACAGAAAGAAGAAAATTTATAAATCTGTTCATGAATCCCCTTGATTTCTTCTTGGGTTCAATTAATGCCACTTATGATTTAAAGATGGTGAAAACTCTGATTTCAGTGAGTAAACCCATCTCATCAATACATGTACCTTAGAATGTGAAGACTCGTCTACATCCACAGGGTATATATATCTTTATGACAAGTGTTGGGCCAGAACTGGCCAAATTAGGGCTGCTTGACAAAGATATAGGCAAAAGAAGGTAGGTGGAGGAAATTAAGGATGTCAGCCTTACAGAGAAGTAAAGAAGGCATGCAAGATCCAAGTCTTCCAGTATTTCTCAAATATTAGTCAGTTATATGTACATAGTTCACTAACAAGAGCTGCAACTCTCTTTATCCTAATTTCTCTGTAGATGAAGACATTCCGTTAATAGGGACTGATCTGAGGGGCCAGCAGTACACGATAGGCTTAAAAAAAAAAAAACTAAAGATGCCTTCTGCTAAAGGATTATCTCTCTTTTCAGCTTTTTATAGATTAAAAAATTTGCATTGGGAAGGGGGAAAAAAAGACAGCAAACAGTCCAGTAACAAGCTAGAAACTCAAACCTAAAAGGCTAGATTTGATTAAATTATATTTCATACAATAAACATTTATTGAGCACTTCTAGGCTCTGAGTTGTAAAATAACACGTGGTCCCCATCCTCTGGGAAGCCTTGGGTTGGAAGAAAGAATAGATATGCAAACAGCTCATTGTTATACAAAAGGATCAATGTGATAGTGGTCACATGCACTTCTGGGGCACAGAAAAATTAATGATAAAAGAGCTCTCCAGGAAGCAGAAAATGCTTCAGTTGGGGGGCTTATTATCTCAGTGATTGGGGCATAACTGGCATTTTGTGAGAAAAGGTCAGGGAAGTGAACCATCCTCACCTTGGACCCCTTCCCCACACAAAGAACTGTCCTGCTTCCCAAGTGACTCAAATGTTAAATATCATGCCAGGCATTTAGGAGCTAAAAGACCTTTTTATCATCACTCGAACCTTGATGCTAACTCATTTTTACCTATAAACCAGAAAGGATATGTTATTTATTTATTTATTTGAAAAGAAAGTGAAAGTCAAAGTGGCTCAGTTGTGTCCAAATCTTTGTGACCCCATGGACTGTAGTCCATGGAATTCTTCAGGCCAGAATACTGGAGTGGGTTGCCATGCCCTCCTCCAGGGGATCTTCCCAACCCAGTGATGAAACCCAGGTCCCAGGTCTCCCACATTGCAGGCAGATTCTTTACCAGCTGAGCCACCAGGAAAGCCCAAGAATATTGGAGCGGGTAGCCTATCCCTTCTCCAGCAGATTTTCCCAACCCAGGAATCAAACCAGGGTCTCCTGCATCACAGGTGGAATCTTAATCCAACTGAGCTACTAGGCTGTTGGTACCATTTAAATATCCAGGAGAATTTTTTAATTTTCCAAGAATACAACTATCTTGTAAAACAAAGAAATGTTGCCTTTTGTTTTGTTCAGAACTTTTCATTCTTATATAAACATATCAAGGTACATTTATTCTTCAATCTTTTCTTAAATTAGCTTATTTATTTGGCGGCACCAGGTCATTGTTGTGGCTCTCGGGGTCTTCAGTCTTCGTTTGGGCATGGGAACTCTTAGTTGTGGCATGTGGGATCTCATTCCCCACCCAGGGATCTGATTCTGGCCTCCTGCCTTGGGAGCTTGGATTCTTAGCCACGGGGACAACCAGGGAAGTCCCTTCAATCTTTTGATATAGGGCAAGAAACATTTTGCTTCAGGATATGTCTTTTGATAGGAGTCATAGATTTTATTTCTTACACAAATATCAAAATATGTCTACAGTCTACAGTTTCAACCATCTTTTCTTTTTGGCTTGTATTTTTTGTGTCTTATTCAAAAAATTTTTGCTAAACCAAAGTTATAAAGCTCTTCTACATGTTTTTCTTAAAGTGTTTAATATTTAATATTTGCTTTTCTAATTTTGGTCTTTAATCCATCTGTGTGTGTGCATGTCTGAGTGTGTGTTATGAGATAGAGATATAATTTTTTTCATGTAGATATCTAGTTGTCCTAGCACCACTTTTTTAAAAAAAGAATTAACATTTTCTCACTTACTTGTAATGCTGCTAATGTCAATGCCCAAACTCTCATATATACTTGAGTCTATATCTAGGTTCAACCATCTAATTTGTTTTCCTGTGTATCAGTGCCATTTGTTTCATTACTAGAGCTTTAAGATAATTCCGATAACAGATAATATCTTTCCCTCCTCTTCAAAATTGTCTTAACTCTCTTTGTTCATTAACTCTTCTATGTGAGTTTTGGAATCTGATTGCCAAGTTCTGCTCAAGTTCTGTCCTGTTTTACTGTAATCATGTTGAATATAGGTATTAATTGAAGGAGAATTTATCATGCCAAATCTACTCATTCAGAAACAAGATATGGTTCTTTATTCATCTAGGATCCCTTGCTATGTTTTAATAAAATTTATTATTTTCTTTACAGAAGTCTTGAACAACTTTTCTTGTATTTATTTTTAAGTACTTCAGATTTTTTCTTGCAAATAAACAAATAATATATTTCTAAATTATATTTTTAATTATTACCTGCTTAGATAAAGGGATTACCTCGGATGTTTTGATATTGTTGATAAATCAAGCAGTACATTTGCTTTACTGATTAATTCCAATGGTTTGTAAAGTCCTGTGTTTTCTATATAGACACTGTGAACAATGGTAAATGCCAATCAATCATTTTTTCTCTTATTGTACTGATTAGGACTTCTAATATAACACTGAATATGAGCAAGAATAAAGGATATCTTTGTCCTGTTCTTACCCAAAGTCTTCTAAGAATGATATTCATTATACATTTTTGTTAGATACCTTATCCAGTTAAAGAAGTATTGTTCTATTCTAGTTTGCTAAGGAAGATTTTATCATAAATGAGTGTTGATATTTTTCCAGAATTTTTGCAAATATTTGAGGAACTGAATGGTCATTATCCCTATTCCTAAGATAATCATATTTGATTATTATTTTTATATATTTTATACTCATCTCTGTTCATAAATGAAAATAATCTCTAATTTCCTATTTACATGCTGCCCTTTTCCAATTTTGCTATCAAAAATATACTAGCCTCAAAAACCATATTGGAGATATTCCCCCCATTTTTATGATATTGAATACAAACAAGGCTTAACTTGACCTAGTTTCCAAGTGACGCGTTCTTTCTTAACATCATGCATAATGCTCTTAATTCTTTATAACTGAAGAAGAATGCTCAGTTCTTAAAGAGTATTTGTTATTAGCATATCTATACTAACTCTATTTTATTTAGACTGCCCTAGAATACATTTTTTTACTCTTTAATTTTAGCCCTCTGTGTCAAGTATTAGGTGAGTCTCACTTAAGCCAAGCTTTAAAACCTGAAAACATAATCTATTCAGAATAATCTTTACACTCTTGTGTACTCATACCATATGAGGAATGTGAAAAGTGCAGAAGAAAGCATAAATTGCCACTTGGGAGTTCACTAAACAACACACTGATATTGGCACACAACCCACATATACTATACTGCACTAAGCTTTACCTTTGCAACTCAGGCAGTGGATTTTTCCTTTCAATGACCACAGTATTCATTGGACGTCCCTGGTGGCTCAGACAGTAAAGAATCTGCCTGCAATGCAGGAGACCCAGGTTTGATTCCTGGGTCAGGAAGATCCCCTGGAGAGGGAAATGGCTACCCACTCCAGTGTTCTTGCCTGGAGAATCCCATGGACAGAGGAGCCTGGTGGGCTACAGTCCTTGCGGTCAGAAAGAGTCAGACACAACTGAGTGTCTAACACACACACAGTAACCATTACTAGGAGTTCTATTTGATTTATTTGCAAGATGTCTTCTCATTATATCTTAACTTTTATGATTTTAATGCAATCTTCTACATGTTTTGCTATTTTAAATGTACTTATTTTATCATTCCCATTGCAGGTTTGGGGGGTTCAGTCTCCTGTTTACTGTGCCAAGTGGCTGTCATTCATGGTATGTTGTTTTTTCTCATCTGTTTTGTAATCTTGGATTGTGACTGCGTCTTCACTAAGTTCTGTTGAAATCCTCTACCACAGGGAGATGTTCCTCCAAAGTGGTTTTGTGTTTGCTTCTGTATAGCATCCCAGAGACACCATTGGCTAGCAGCAATTTTCTTGAAATTTTCATACAATTTCATGGCTTGAGGGTGCCCAGAATATGTGGATATTATCGTTTCAAACCTTGGAACCAGGTTCTTAGAGATTTTCCTTTCTCTCCTTCCCTCCAGGCAGATACACTTTCTCATCGACTCTTTATGTTGGTGTGTGGATTGTTTTTTAGTCCACTTTTCCACAGAAGGTGCAGCATTTCAAAACCCAGGGTTTATACAAGGGTTTTATTTTGAACTCTCTGGTGATAAAGGACTAGCCTCATTTCCTCTCCCTTGTAGGCATTAAAGCCATTCGGCTTCAGCCTCCAAAAAAGACTAAACATCAGCTCAGACTCATTTAATTTACAGTTCTTGGTTTATCCCTGGAAACTGGGGTCCATTTTCTCATAAACACAGTTATACATGTCTAATAATTTTTATTGTATTTTATCCAGCTTGTATAGAAGCTGTTAGAAGGAGAATGTTCAGACTTTTTTGTCTGTAGGCATGCTGGAAGAAGAAATTCTCAATTGTATTTCTTACATGCAACCCTCTTTTTGTACCAATACTACAACACTTTATGTTCTCTTTCATTAAATTACATAATTATAAGTCACTTCAGTCGTGTCCAACTCTTTCACAACTACATGGACTGTAACTCACCAGGCTCCTCTGTCCATGGGATTCTCCATGAATACTGGAGTGGGTTTCCATTTCCTCCTCCAGGGGATTTTCCTGATCCAGAAATGGAACCCACATCTCATCTCCTGCATTGGCAAATGGATTCTTTAACACTAGTGCCACCTAGGAAGTCCAATTATAATAGTAAGTTTAACTTAATTTAAAAGATTTCACACTTATCGATTCTTTGTGAGAATACAACTTCAAGTGATAGAAGCAGGAGTTTAGGGCATATGAGAGAGTATCCTGCTAGCCAGGTATATTTTACAGGCTATAAACATCATTTGCGTATTTTAAAGAAAGAATGGAGAATATTGTAAATTCAATAAGGGAGCCCAGTGGGGATTAGGAAAGCATCCATTATAACTTTTAGAAATGGAGCACAGGAGTTGATGAGTAATGAGTCTAGAGAATACATTCGATTCAGGCTCTGAGAACATATTAGTCATTCTAAGAAATTTGGCCTTACTTCTTAGGAAAAGTTCATGGAGGTCGTATCAAAGTATGGATTTCGAATGAGAAAACATACATGAAACAATCTACAACAAGTTTTACACAACTCTAAGACATATTTCCTATAATTCCAAGATCAGTAAAATCTCCCCAAACCCCTAGAAGTTAGTGAAGTCAAATGCTCTAATATTTACACGACTGCAAGTTGTCAAGCCACTTTGAAGATTTTGCAGATGTCCTTACAGGGAACAGTCACTCTATTCACTCAGCCTGTGACACCTCAGTGAACTTCTCCACTATCCAATGGACCTTTGTTACACTCTTCTCTCAGTCTTAGTGATGGGGGAATGCATTCATTCCCTATGGGCTCTGCCTCAACCCTCAAGTTACTGGCTGCTCCTATATTTGTTATTCTTGTCCCCTTTAGAGGTCTTTTACCCATTGGTCATTATGTCCCACTACTAGTTAATAATTCTTTTCTTTAATTGTTCCCATTTTTAAATTAATTTTTATTGGAGCATAGCTGCTTTGCAATGTTTCTGTTGTACAACAAAGTGAATTAGCTATATGTTTACATATATCCTCTCTTTTTTGGATTTCCTTCCCATTCAGGTCACAACGCAGCACTGACTAGTAGAGTTCCTTGGGCTATTTAGTAGGTACTCATTAGTTATCTATTTTATATGTAATACTGTATACCTGAGGCTTCCCAGGTGAAACTAATGGTAAAGAACCTGCCTGCCAATGCAGAAGACATAAGAGACACAGGTTCGATCCCTAGGTCAGGAAGATCTCCTGGAGGAGGAAATGGCAACTCACCCCATGTTCTTACCTGGAGAATCTCATGGAGGAGCCTAACAGGCTACAGTCCCCTGGGGGCAGAGTCAGACACAACTGAAGTGACTTAGCATGCACGCAGTGTATATATGTCAATGCCAATCTCCTAATTCATCCCACCCCCTCCTTAATAATTCTTTATATTAAACTTTCTCTGTGTGAATTAATGTGCTGTTTTTCTCTCCTAGTCAGACCCTTATTAATATATACATTGCAACTTGATTATCAATTCTCTAGATCACAAAATTATCCTAGTGTTGCCAGTTATTTTCACCAAAAGTAAATGAATGATTCCAGTGATGATACAAATACCTGTTCCTAAAAGAATAAGGATCATAAATAACACAAATTTACAGCTTCAAATAAATATTTATTCAGGGAAGTTTTGACATAAGTTACATATTGTGCACTTTTATGGCTATATATGTCATCTATCCGTGTATGCTGATGCTTTTCTGATCATAAAAGCCTATAAAATACTAGTTTAATTTTTTTAAATCCCAGGTCAGTATGATTCAAGGCAAGATTAATCATCTAGAGAACTTAGAGATAATTTTAGTAATTATAATTCAAAGATGTTTGAAATGCGTTATAATTGTTCATTTATAGAATTCTATTTCAGTCATGAAATGAGTACAAAGATCAAGAGAAGGAAGTATATTTTAATAGGGCTTTACAAAAGGAACATCTTTTTTTTTTTAAAGAAGCACAAGATCTCACACATAACATATTACATCCTTTATTATAGTGAGTAAACATTGCTCACAGCAAGAAACCCAACCTTAATTTACTTATTGAATTAAAATAAAAACACCTACTCAATCAAAGTGACCTGCAGGTGCCGTCGTTTCAACTGCTTCCATGAATACATTTCTTATAAAAGATTAGGCTCTTAAAACAGAAAGTCCAGATAAGAAAGAGAGAATTGCACATCAAAGCTATAGGCCACAAAGCTTCAGCACTTTAGCTTTTATCTCCAAGCTAACTTCAATTTACAGATCTAAATTTTCAGGAGGCTTCTTATCAATCTCTCTTCCCCAAAAGTGAGTTTATTGTAAAAATCATTCTTGATCCAGAACTGAAAGGTTTTATATTTCTCATGGCACTTTCTTAAAACCAGATTCATCAAAACACAAAAATTAGATAGGTATTCCCAGCTTTTAGGATGTTTACTAGATAGTACTGATGCTTATGGAATGTCCTTAGTCTCTACATTATTCTGTATGAGACAAATGACTTTAAAAAGTGAAAGTTTTAATGTAAAGAAAATAAATAAAAATAATAATAAATTTTTAAAAATTAAAAATAAAAACGTGAAAGTTTTCTCCTGACAAAATCACAACAACTCTTTCAGAAAATTGAGGGTTCCCCCCAAGTCTCCATGTCAGATGGAAAGTTCAAATTCTTCTAGATTAATGCTGTGAAAAGAGCTACTCTTTTATTTTAATTTCTGCTTCCATAGTCCTTTGAATTTTAGTGTCCTTGTTTCTTTGTTTTCCATGTAAACATATCACAGCAGAATCTCAGTCTTTGTTTTTTTTCCAGTGGTATCTACATGAAACCCACTCTTCTTGTCAATTCACTCCATGTTTGATGGTTATCATCTAACGGAATTCAACCACCTGCCTCTTTCATTTTGTAGGAAAACTCAGTCTGGTACCCATTTATTTTCCTTACTATTTCACTCATATTTTGATTGAGTTGATTTTGGCTTCTCACCTGTTGATGACTCACATCTCAAATCCAAGAACTGTATCTGGTGCCAAAAAAATTATTCTTAATTATTTTCAATCACTGCATTGATTTCAGTTGCTTAACAACAGAACATGGTCTTTTTCTTTTCAGAGGAAGTCTGTGCTTGGTTTTTAAAAAAACACTGGGTAATGCTGATAGAATTTAGACATATATATTTGAATGGGAAACAACAAATCTGGGTATCCTGTTTACAGCCTCAAAATTCAAACCTCATTTCTAGTTATTTGCTTGTGTAGAGGGTTTCATGAAGTTCTGATTATGATTATCTTGTCTTGAAAAGTGAGGAAGAGAGAATGTACATTGATGTTTATGGATAGAAAAATCTAGTGATGAAACAAATGTTACTGAGCTCATGTTGATGGCTCCTGATTGCCAGAATGTATTAATTTCTCATATCCCTGAACCAGGATTCTCTAAACCAGGGCTTGTCAAATGTTACTGTGCATACTAACCCCCGATATCGTTCTAAGGCAAATTCAGATTCAACAAGTCTGAGGCAGAACCTAAGATTCTGCATTTGGAACATGTTCCCTGGTGATGCTGATGCCGAGGCCTGGGGCCCCACTCCCAGTAGCTCAGCCCCTCTGCTGTAGAAAGCAATTGAATCACAAGAAAGTGCATGTGTACTTCTAACAAAGGGACCTTGTGGTAAATGAATTTGTGAGAAGAAAGCCCTCTTTGCTGATAGATCAAATCTAAACTCCATTTCTGAACATAGGAGTCAGGAAAAAGACTACTAGAAAGTTTGAATCCCAAATGAGAGTTGCCACAATGTGCATCTAAATCTGCCTGTTCAGATGATGACAGCTGGAGACTAATTTGCCTTTTTTGCAATCCCTTGAACAATCAGTGGAAGAGTTTACTATCACATACATTACCAGCTGCATCCATGCTAATCAAACATGAGCAGAGAGTGAGCTATTACACCTTCCTATCAAGGGTGAGAGATTGGAAGAGGGGCAAAAATTGAGGTCACTATTTTTTTTTTTTTTGGTCCACTGCATCCCTAATAAATAGATCCTTTTAAAGGAATGTGGTATTGTATGTTTACCTCTATTGATGCCCTTTAAATGGGTTAAACCAGTAGTAACAGAATTCAGGCAGGCCTAAATCCTGGGCCTCCGAAGCAATTACACACCAGGAAAACTGACCTGGAAAATCTACTTTCAGTTTTTCCATTCCCCAGAAAATTACTGGGGTTGTTAACTGTTACTTTCCCTGGGACCTCAGGCTTATAAAGGATATTCTGGATGGCCGGGGGTGAGATGGGCAAGACAGGACATGTCACTTCATGAGAATCACAAAGGGAGTCTTGGAGGACTCTCTACCCAAAGGGATCCTCACACTCTGTTAGGTGTAACCATCTTCATTCAGTGGGGACTTCTGTGAGAAGAGATCTCTAGCAAAAATTAATCAC
The DNA here is from genome assembly GCA_007570785.1 of Antilocapra americana. Classification (NCBI taxonomy): domain Eukaryota; kingdom Metazoa; phylum Chordata; class Mammalia; order Artiodactyla; family Antilocapridae; genus Antilocapra; species Antilocapra americana. Next base: position 57,692,282 of record ML662442.1, read on the forward strand.
CCAATCACTGAGACCAAGGAAGGGACAGACTCTAAAAGGAGAAGGGTCTTCAGAATCAGACCCTCCTCTAAGAACTCTTCTGGCAGATCATGGGAGACTAACACGAAGAAGCTCTCAGAAAGAAAAGTCACTACCAGGTTTGAGGAAACCTGGGATTGGGAAGAAATTGTACTTACTAAAGCCCCAAGGTGTTTGAGTGGGGTGATGAGGCACTGTAATTAAAGTCCTATCTTATTCCTTGTATCCAAATACTGCTGCTGCTGCTGCTGCTGCTAAGTTGTTTCAGTCATGTCCGACTCTGTGTGACCCCATAGACAGCAGCCCACCAGGCTCCTCCGTCCCTGGGATTCTCCAGGCAAGAATACTGGAGTGGGTTGCCATTTCCTTCTCCAATGCATGAGAATGAAAAGTGAAAGTGAAGTCACTCAATCATGCCCAACTCTTTGCAACCCCGTAGACTGCAGCCTACCAGGCTCCTCCATCCATGGGAGTTTCCAGGCAAGAGTACTGGAGTGGGGTGTCATTGCCTTCTCTGATCCAAATACTGGTTATGCATAAAACCAGTGTTTAGAGACAGAAAGAAGAGAATTTGACAAAACAGTCACTCTGCCTTAATTTATGGAAGTTTATCTTAGTGGTCTTCATCATAGTGTGTCCACAACGACTAATAGTGGTGATATACGTACATGTTTAGCCTGTCCCTCAGTACACTGTGTGTTATCAGTATACTGATCATGACAGTGTTAACGTTAATGTTAGTGTTGACATTGACATGGACCAGTTTGAGAGTGCGGAAGGGCAGATACTGTTGATCTCTCCTCGTTTGTTGTCGTTGTTTAGTTGTGTGCAACTCTTTGAGACCCCGTACACTGTAGTCTGCCAGGCTTCTCTGTCCATGCATTTCCCAGACAAGAATACTGGAGTGGGTTGCCATTTCCTTTTCCGGGAGATTCTCCTGACCAGGGATCAAACCCAAGTCTCTTAATGTCTCCTGCTTTGGCAGGCAGATTCTTAACGGCTGAGCCATTAGGGAAGCCCCAGTTTGTAGAAGAAGAAACCAACATAGAATAATGTAGAAGAAAGAGCACCAGACCCAGAAGCAGAACTCTGTGAGGTCCTTGCTTTGACACAAACTAATCAACCTTTGGCAAACTACATTAACTCATTGGGCAATACTGTCCTTATCTTACACTATGATAACATCCTTCAGAGAATGGCTCAGTTGATTAAAGGAGATAATGAATATGAAAGTACCACTCATCTCTAAGAGATGGTTCAATAAATCCTGAAGTATGGTCATCTAATCCTATTCCTATCTGAATCTGTACTATCCAGCACACAGTAGACATTCAGCAAATTGTGCTGATAAACGAATTAATTCAATCCATCCCTTAAAAGGGAAAACATCCACATCTCATCCTTGAATTCCAGATTCCTGCTGCCCTGCAAATAAGACTTCTCAGATGTCCTTATTTATAACCAGGCAAACCCAGAATCATAAGGACAATGTATTTCCTGAAGGCAGCATCTCAATTATCCAAAAAAAATTTTCTTTCTTGGGTTGCTACTTGTGTTCAGAGCAGGCTATTAGAAAGACCACATCCCCTGACAACACACAGGATGCTGTGGACTCAGATAAAACTCCTTTGGGTAAGGACTATACATCTGATACATTCCTCAAGGGGTGAACAAGTGAACCCAGAAAGCAAAGCCATAACAGCCAGCATAAACCTCCAGCAGTTGTAATTCTGGAGTCCAGTGGCCACAGGGGAAACCTTTGAGCACATTATATGGTTGAGTGCTATTATCATATATTGCAAGTTCTGACCTGAGGCTTCTTTCTCTGCCTGATGACTAACTCTTTTTCTTAGTACTATCTACTTTGTTTCTAAGTAGACTGATCAAAATGTTCACATAAAATCTCTTACTTTAGTACTTAGCCAATGACTGGAGGCTTGGAAAAGGAAAGTTAATTTTGATGCAAACAGCAGAAACTGACCACGTTGTAAGACTTACTGAAAAATCCAAATTACATATTACAAGGGGACATTTTTCTTTGAAATACAGATGGTGCTCACCACTGTGAATCCGTGGCTTCAGTCTTTAGAGTGATTAGACAACAATGCTTTACCCTAACCAGTGATGTTTAGGAGCTCATTAGATCCTGGAGGGATGTTCTTCACAGCCTTTAAATAAACCTAAGTGACCAAGCCCTAAAGAGCATAATTGATCATGATCTTATATTTAATCAAAATGGTTGGCAATTATTCCTGCTGGGAGATTTATCCATTTGCATCTTGCAGTCGGTTTTAGAATTTTATCCCTTTGATCTTGCCATAATATCATGATTAATTGATTGATTCAAGGGTTGAGGAGTCAATAAACTCAGTATTTGTTATTATTTATTATTTAACTGCCCCCAGGGTGTTCACTGGCATTCAGAACCTAAAGAAAATACAATCCAGCCTTCATGGCTTCTTAAAGAATTAATTATGCAGAAGAAGAAAAAGGCAAAGAAGACTCCTTTTTTATTCAATCTTGTGGATATTAATGGAAAAGAGATAACAAAGAAAACGCACTCTGTACTTATATAGGCCATGATTTAAACATGTTCTGAAGATCTGGATTGCTGACTACTTTTAATTTAATTTATATATACATATTGTATGTGTATCTGAAAATAAGCCTCCAGTTTAGTTATTCCTCATACTGTAGAAATGATTCTACTTGGGCATTACTCAAGAAAGACACAGGCTTAGAAAAATGAGCGATAAAACTGTCTTTAGTTCAGAGGAGTGAAAAATATGTAAGTCCAGTGATATTGATTGTATCCTGGTGACCTGTATGCTTTTCTTAGATTAGGGCTAAGACATCTTCACCTGAATAAACACTCCTGCACAGGATGGATTTAGCAGTGGCAAAGAATGAGTCATTGATCCCAAGAAACTATATCCTTAGATACCTAGATCAAAGCCCTGGTCAAGTAAGAATAGGGCCAAGTTGACCAAATGAGAGGTAGTACAGTGATTAAATATGTTACCAAACGTTGTGCTTTAATTCTCAAATCATGCTTTTTAAGATCATCACTCAAACATACTCCCTGAAAAGAGAGGTAATTTGCTTCATACAGAGTGGAATGCATGGGTATCAGAGCCTTATCCAGTGATTAGCACAATGACAGGATGATTATTTGATGACTATTTGACATTTTACAAGGGATTAAAAAAGATATACAGAGTTCAATGAATTTTTCCCAGAGATGCTAAAATAAAGTCAGTATTAACATTAAGATATTGAAATCCTAATTCAGAATTTCCAGAGAACTGTCTCTTCCTAGGCCAAATTTCTACCCATAAACTGTCAAATTATACAAGGATGTCATTCCACAAATATGCTACTCTCACTTGAAGTTCCAGGAGAAATGTTTGCAGGGTCCAAAAATGGAATTCATCACCAAAAGCTAAAAGCTCAAAGGTTGCTACTGAGCTATGATTGATGGGATGCCCTAAATGCACCAACTGTGTAAAATATGAAACCATCGGCCATGTTAACATCCCAGAGGAACCTGGTGAGATAAGCACACGCAATGCCACATGTCCTGCATGACAGGCCAGACAACAATGGTTGACCAGATGTTCTTTTCCTTCTTATTTGCATGGTCAAAACATATGGTAACTGGGGGAAATGAAGTCATTGTTAAGCAGTAATATGAATGGCTTGGAATAGAATTGTTTTAAATCATAAGCCCCACACCTGTCATGGATTAATATTGCTGAACCTCTGAAAATAAGCATGTTAACTCTGACCTAAACACTTTGTGTCATATGGTGCTTTTTATGCCTTACTGCACATTTGCAATCCCTTAAATAAAGCCTAGCTCTTTGGACAGTTGAGATTGCACAGTTTTATCTGGAGAAAAGTTTGGTTTCCTTACACATGTTAAAGTTGGGAGTGTTTCAGCACTTGCAATAGCAATATTTGGATGTCAGAATATCTAGATTTCAGCACCCAGAGATAATTTGGTATATAAAACATCTGGTGTGTTTGTAAGAGAATATCAAATTTAAATCACTGGTTTCCATATTCCTTTTAATTTAAACATGCCTTTTGGTAGCAAGTTCAGTTTCTGATTTGCATTCTTGTTTTTTCAAAGGCTACAGTAAAACTAACACATATTTTAATAATAGCAAAGAAGAAAGTAAATTTGCTTTCCATCTTGGGAACATGAGCAGCCAGACAACATAGCTGCAACTTATTACAGCTGATTCTCATACTCAGGATAATAAGGACAAAATTTCAGTAGTGACTTACACAGCACAAAAGAAACCAAAGCCCTGAAATTCAGTCATGTAAGAATTCCCAAGGAGTATGTAGAGTTGGTACTCTATCTTCTTAAATTTGGAAGAGACAGGAAAAAAGCCACATACTCTTTCCTCTTGCAACATAATTGACTTCTAGACAAGGAAAATTTGCCCCATCCATGGGTTTTATGCTTATATTTTGGCAGATTTTCTAAAATTATGGTAATGTCAACACTTCCTGTGTACCTTTATGCAATACTACAAATAAGCTATATTAAATGAGACTATCCTGTCATAAAAAATAAAATTGTAATTGATTTTATGAAGTATTCTTTGGTGTATGTCATCACACAGCTCATTTTGAAGCCAGAATATGAATCACACCAAAGAAGGAGAATAAAGTTTGAAGTTTTATTCTCATGTAATAATGGAGCTTCCTGGACCAATGAGGACAAGAATTTAGAAGGTGGACCAACAGAAATATTCAGCAAAATCCAAGGAAAACATTCAACAGCTACTGTAACAGAAACCACAAAGAGGAAAGGACTTAACTGTACCAAACACATCACAGTTGAATACCATTAGGTCAATGTCTGCTGGTACCTGTGTCAAATATTGAGTATTCAATCTCTTCCATTTTCAAGCTGGTGCTATGAATACTGACAACACAGGCAGAATCTTTTGGCCAAATCAGTCCTAAAAAGGGGCAGCTAAATAAACCTAGGAAGCTGACTGAACCTCCCACTTCATCTGTTTATTGGCATCACGTCTAGGCATGGCTATGTCTATGGACCAGAGCAATACCAACACCGCAACCTTGCCGGGTGGCTCCTGCGAAATCCTGAATCTGGTATGACTCTCACCTAATGCCTACCATCACCATCTCAACACTCTGCTCTCCACTTTCAGCATCTCCCCAAACTAATGCTCAGTGTTCCCCCTACTCCCACCTCTGCCTCTGCTGCCAACACACACTATTCTCCTGGTGGAACAGCTAGCACTGCTAACCCATGAACCACTCTGTCATGCTGGAGACTTCTTGTAGATGTTCTTTATCAAATTGAGGAAGTTCCCCGTCTATCCCTCACTTGCCAAGAGATTCTTTTATCATGGTGGGTACTGGCTTTTGTCAAATACTTTTTCCCTTTTGATGAATAGGGTCATATGATTTGTCTTCTTCAGCTTGTCTAGGTGGTAGATGACTTTGATTTTTGAGTGTTGGCTCAGCTTTTATCTGCTCTTTAAAACACAAACAGGGAAACGAAATTCTATTCGTTGAGCACAATAAATAATAAAAACCACCTCAGTATTTTCTGGCATAAGCAATAAAGATAAGAAACACTGAGAGATACTGTTATTATTTAATATGGAGAGGGCATGAAACCATTTGGGTTTACAAAAACATAAAATAGCATTATTAGGCATTGTTATAAAGATTAGTTTAAATCTCTCTTAAAGTTTGGAAGCCCTAGGATTCCTAAAACTCTCTTTTTTTTTTTTTCATGGAGAAACCTCCTAACTTCCAAGGCTAGAATAACAAGATGTTTGTTTGGAAAAACCATAAAAAACAATTTTTTTAATTTTTAGGAAGAAAAAAACAGCCTACTTGATGGAGCTATATCACCAACGTGTAATTCAACAACATTACTTCTAGAACTTTTAAATCCTGTTGCAATTCCTACCGAGAAGCATAAACAGGATCCTCATGTGGTGCTTGCTCTATGGGACAGAGAGAGTGGAGCCAGTATCTGGGTTTGTTCACAGGATTCAAGTCCCCTCCACTGAACTAACTGAAAATGAAACATTAACACAGCATCCAGAGGTGTTCATTTTCCAAGGAATATTGGCATTTTGTTTGCTTATACCCAGAACCTAACTTCTAAGTTAGGTGTTCAGGAACTGGACAGAAGACCAAAAGATCAGGTCAGCAGGACTGCCAAGTATTTGATGTCCCTCTCTGATCACACCGATTGCCTGCTGGAGAACCCCATGGACAGAGGAGTCTGGCAGGCTACAGTCCATGGGGTTGCAAAGAGTCGGACACGACTGAGTGACTAACACTTTAACTTTCGATCACACCATGTAACTCACTGCCTAGTTCAACTACCTCAGTGACTTCTCAGAATCTTAAGGTAGCTATTTTTAAAACTGTGTCCTGAGGTTTTAGTTACAATCAGTGGGAGGTTATAGGGAATAAGTTAGTATGTTATAGAGAGCTTAAATCGCCATAATAGAATCAGGATTCTGAACATCTCATCTCATAGACAAGCAAACTAAGGCCCAGAGAGAAGGACAATGATGATAGCAATTTCTAACATTTGTTATAGACCTTGATGGTCAACAAAGCACTTCTTCCTTTAATCCATTTCAACCTCACAGTAATCCATTGTGAAGGTCCAGCCTGCTAACTCCGTAGAGTCAAGCAAGCTGCAATTTATGTCATAAAATTAAGGCCGTGTTTAACATTTCATTTTTATTTCTCTCTACTGTTTTTCTTGATTTATACAAGTAATATATCCCAACAATGTAGGAGGACGTGGATTTACAGTGTTGGGACATAAATTTGCAATCAAATGGAAAAATTTTAAGAGCGGGCTCAAACTGAGAGCAAAGAAGACTAGAGTCATCTTATACCCACCTCGAGGGATTTAAGGATGATGGAGGGGATGAAACCAAACTAACAGTTTTACTGAAGTGAGAGAAAAGGAATTTTGGATCAAGACAAGTAGAAGGTTATTAGCCAAACACCCCTATGCATGTGCTGCACACATCAACACAGGGTAAGCCAGGATACCACAGAGGAAGGGTAAAAAGAGGTTTTGCCATTGGTAAAAAGAGGTTCTCTGTATTTCTTAGTTTTACTCCTGATGTTTTTAGTTTTCATCCCACTCATAATTTTCCCAGAGCACTCATTTCATCCACATTGCAACATAAAATTTACAAAACAGGCTCTGGCTTTGCTGTTTTTATCATTGTCGTTACAGGTGAGAAATTGATGTCCAGAGAGTTTGAGTCCTTTATTTTTTCCTTTTAAACTTTTTACTTTATGTTGGAGTATAGCCAATTAATAATGCTGTGATAGTTTCAGGTGGACACCAAAGGGACTCTGCCATACATATACATGTATCAAGTGCTTTATTTAAGGTCAGACAGTGAGGTTCAAAATGAGCAAGAACTAGGACATGTGTCAGAAGGGGTATTCAAAATGTAGTAAAGCGGTCTACACATGACAGACTGATACTACATACTATGATGACTATATCATAAATTCTATTAATGACAGAAAGGAATTGAAAAGATTTTAGCCCCCAAGAACAAATGATCAATTGAAGATATATCAACAGATAAAAATTTCAACAAATGTTTGAAAAACGGTCAAAGGATGGACATGTGGTTTGGGTTCAGCAGAGTTAAGCTTCCACAGACGAGAATACCAAAAAGAAAAGAGATTGCTTGATACCAGAACTGGTATGATGTGGAGCACAAGTTATGGATGGTAGAAGGGCGTGTCAAGGCCAAAAACAAGGCATGGTGCCAGGAACTTCCCTAGAAGTCCAGTGGTTAGGACTCTGCTTCTACTGCACAGAGTTCAGGTCTGATCCCTGGTCAGGGAACTAAGATTGCACATGATGCATGGCCAAAAAAAACAATAAAGAACTTAAAAAAAAAAAAAGACATGTTGCCAAATCTTTACACAACCTGATTTGAAACCCATATCATTCTCCCCAACTCCCACACTGCAAGTCATAATACTCTAAACCCTGATAATTGATTTAAGCAAAATTTATGATACTATTATGGTGGGTAGGAATGTAGAATGGGAACTGGGGTTGTGTATGCAAGAGTAAGTTCTCATTTGCTATAACAAGAAGCTAAGAAATGATGTCCAAAACTATTAACTCAAAACTGTGTGATGTATTACTTAGAAACATGATGATAAATATGAGAAGAAATAGTTGGATTTGACAAGGGTCACCTCTGGGGTTAGAATTTGGAATTGAATGGGATAGAGCAAGTGACTGTAATCTTTCATTTTAAACCTTCATACATATATCACTTTACTGGAAATATTAAGTTTTAAAATAATTTTCAAAAATAGAAATAGCCTTAGTTACAAGGGGGAAAAAGTGAGCTTCCAGCTATGTCCTCCTCAGAGGGCTGACTAGTGCACTAGGTATGTGAGGGACGAGGAGGACATCCTAACCAAGAGGGAGGGACCCATACACAGTCAACTGGACCCATGGCAGAGCCTTGGTCCTCAAAACACAAGAAGGACTTCCCTGATTGTCCTGGGGTTAAGACTCCATGTTCCCAATGCAGGGGTCCCAGATTCAATCCCTGGTCAGAGAACTAGATCCCGCATGCTGCAACTAAAGACCCAGCATAGCCAAATAAATAAATAAATGCACATTTTTTTTAGTTTTAAAGGCAAGAAGAGTACACCAAATGTATAGCTCACAGGATGCCCCTCAGAATGGTTCTCACTCCAAACCCCCATTGCCCTCTGTCAAAGGAGTACAAGCCCAAACCGTAAGTGCTAGTTCAGTGAGAACTGCTCGGTGGCAATCAGCCCAAGGACAGGCCTGTCTTGGAATCCCTCCAACAGAATGTGTCCCAGAAGTGGGGAGATCCCTGGGCACAGACCCCTCTCCCAGTTGTGCACTTTGAGAACTTCAGCCCATCCAGGTGGTCTCCAGAGAAAGACAAATGCTAGAAGTAGGCCTGCCTGCCCTGTTGGACTCACAAGGTCCCGTGGGGCATTTGGCAGTCACCCAAGAAGCCATGCGAGCAGATGGAGTGAGATGGGCAAGTTCAGCATATTTCTGCTCGCATGGCCCTGCTGTCTTCAGGGCCTGGTGACCTGGAAAAGCACGTCTTCTTGAAGAGGGGCCAGATGTGTCAGCTTAGGCATCTAGCTCGGGCAGAGTTTCACCTGATCCCCTTGGAGTGCCCTTGCCATGAGCGGTCTCCCCAGATGCCAATCAGGGAACATAATGCTGCCCCAACAGGCCCCCAGAAACCCTGTGCTCCCCACTCATGGGCAGCCATGAATTCCCCATGCATGAGCACAGGGAGACTTTCTCATAAAGTCTGAGGAAGGGGCTGTGACCAGAGCACAGGGCCATGGCTACTAAGTCCATGGTCTTAGTTCCACACTGGAAAGTGCAAGAGATTCCAGTGACGTGAGCTCTCAGCTCTGGTACCTGCTCTTCCCCGTGTGTCCAGGTCCTTCATCTTGGACATCGGGCACATCCTCACCTTCCCCAGCCAAGGCCACAGTTTCCTGCAGGTAGTGCTGGATACAGTATGGGCTGTCAGTGGTGCCAGGGTACTGGTGTGTAATGTAGGTAGTGCCAGGTACCGGTGTGGGCTATGGGTGATGCCAGCGTACTGGTGTGGGCTGTAGGTGGTGCTGGGTACCAGTGTTTGCTGTAAGTAGTGCTGCAGTACCAGTGTGGGCCATAGGTGGTTCCAAGTACTGATGTGGGCTATAGGGAGTGCCAGGATATTGGTGTGGGCTGTAGGTGGTAACAGGGTACCAGTGGGTACCAGTGTTTGCTGTATGTAGTGCTGTAGTACCAATGTGGGCTCTAAGTGGTTCCGAGTACTGATATATGGGCTTTAGGTGGTAACAGGGTACCAGTGTGGGCTGTAGGTGGTGCTGGGGTACTGGTATGGGTTGTAGGTAGCACCAGGGTTCCAAGGAGAAGGCTCCCATCACCTCCTGGGAGGCAGGGCAGCATTTCATGCCTTTTTCCTTCCTCTGGTGGTTCTGTTGTTACAATGGATAAGGGGGATTTTCATTATAAGGGTCATTTCAGTTTCCAGAACAGCAGGGAGCCTGTCTGAGACCTCATCTGAGGCCCTACCCTGCCCTCTCTCGCCCAGATACTCCAGATCACATCCCACCATTCAGCTGACAGCTCCTCTTCTAAGAAAGGTCTCCTGTTGTTTTCACAGCTTCTTTGCGGTTAGCTAGACATTCCACATTGCAAGGTCAACTCTAGATATATATTCTGTAGTCCCAAAAGCACCAGCCCTGGTCCAATAAATATGCCAGCAGTCAACAAATATGTTGGCATTCAATAAATACTACTTCACTAGCTATTTCAACCCAAATGGCTAGTTTCATAAGCAATCTGAAAAGTGGTTTGTATGGGGGGAAAACAAAGGAAAATCTACAGGTCCTTCTAAGTGCTTTTGATATTCTCTCCTTCCTTTTCAACCCCTTCCCAACTCCCATGCATACTAAGATACCTTAATAAGATACTATAAGAAGCCAGATGTTTAGAAGAACGCATTTTCGAGGGATTTTTTTTTTTCAACAAAGCTTGGATCCCGTGAAGGTTGCAAATTTACAGCTGAAGATCTCTGCCAGAAGTTCCTTGGAGTGGTTACAGCTATGAAATACAACCTTTCAGTGACTGTGTATCCCCTCTGTGCTCTCAGCCCCATTCCAACAGCCAGTATTCCTGACAACATAACTCATTGCAGCAATAATGAAATAACAAGAATATTTATTTGGATTTATACACCATACTTTACCTAAGGGTCCCTGAGCAACTTCCAACAGAGCTGAATTGGCTCCAAACCATGTACTTCTCCAACCTGGATTTAGAAGCTCAAAAAGGAGTCAGTCTGCTGTGTGTAATTCCTTGGCAAAAGTCATATATTTCTCCATAAATGGAAACAGTGAGTCTTGGTTCCTGTTCAATAATCTCCCCTCCCTTCCTTATGCCTTTCTTTGTTGGTAGATAAACACTGGTATAACCTGTGTATGTATGTGCTCAGTCATGTCCGACTCTTTGCAACCCCATGGACCCTGCCCTCCACGCTCCTCTGTCCATGGGATTCTCCAGGCAAGAGTACTGCAGCACATTGCCTAGTCCTCCTCCTGGGGATTGGCCCAACCCAGGAATCGAACCCACATCTCCTGTACCTCCTGCACTCAGGTGGATTCTTTACCACTGAGCCACCAGGGTAGCCCATTGGTATAACCTATACTTCTCCATACACTTTATTATTTTGTGCTTCCAAGATTTTTTTGCAGAGGGTAAGTATACTATAAAAATGAAGTATCTCTACTTTGTGAGTTTCTGTAAAATAACTTTTCAGTACTTAAGAAATGAGGAATTCTGTATGATCTATGATTTTAGTTCAGAAACCGTCTGTCCTCCAATACTTTCTTTTCTCAACACTTGCATGTTCATTTTTCCAAGATTATAGCTGTTTCTTGACTTGCCTTATTGTACTCTACTAGACTGAAAGATTTTTAAAAATAAGACTTCTGTGTTTATAGTTCTTCTCTTTATATTGATTTCTCTCTATATATACTCCTCATGCAGGAAGTATATAGACCTGTCATAAATTCACTTATTTTAGAATTGCATCAATGATCTAAATTTTTATAAATATATAATGAGCCCATTTTCTGCATTAGGGTACAAATGAGTAGGTAAAAATACTAAGTACCCAAACTCTATTTTTTTATTCCATAAGTGTTAGTCACTCAGTCACATCTGATTCTTTGGACTGCAGCTGCCAAGACTCCTCTTTCCATGGGATTTCCCAGGCAAGAATACTGGAGCGGGTTGCCACTTCCTTCTCCAGGGCATCTTCGTAACCCAGGGATTGAACCCAGGTGTCCTGTACTGCAGGCAGATTCTTTACCATCTGAGCCACCCATTGAACCTAAACAAACACCTCCCAGTGGTGCTAACCATCCTTCCTTATCCCTGGAAACAAGGAAAGCAGGGTACTAGACTCACCAGCAAAGGAGCTAGCTCTCCTGCTTCAGTCCAACACAGCAATAGAGGGAAATTCCTCTGAGATCTTGGCTCTCTTAGCTCCACTGTAGGGCAGATAAAATGCTAACTGTCTTGGAAAACCTTGGCTCTTAGTCATTCATTAAATTTAAATAAGGACTCTACTGTGTGTCAGACATTGTGCTAAGGGCTGAGGCTGTAAGAATGTGCATTGCTTTGTCCCTGAGGAACTTGTAGTCCAGGGAGGGAGATCTTTGGAGAAAGAGAGAAAAGGAGGAAAACACTGTGAGTGACACAATTACACCTGAGGCAGATGTGGCTCCTCCAGAAATCAAGCTGACTGACGCTTTCTTGCCACGACAGGCAGCGCTGTCAGCATACTTTATTTTTTAATTAATTTTTATTGGCGTAGAGTTGCTTTACAATGTGTGTTAGTTTCCACTGTACAGCAACGTGAACCAGCCATACATATATCCCTTCCCTTTTGGACATCCTTCCCATTTAGGTCACCACAGCGCATTGAGTAGAGTTCCCTGTGCTATACTGTAGGTTTTCATTAGTTATCTATTTTATACATAATATCAGTAATGTACATATGTCAATCCTAATCTCCCAATTTCTCCTACCCCACTTTTCCCCTTAAGATCCATAATCTTAAGGAAGCCCCAGGCTTCTCTGGGGCTCTGATGGTAAAGAATCTGCCTGCAATTTGAGAGACCTGGGTTCGATCCCTGGGTTGGAAAGATCCCCTGGAGGAGGGCATGGCAACCCACTCCATTATTCTTGCCTGGAGAATCTCCGTGGACAGAGGAGTCTGGTGGGCTACAGTCTATGAGATCACAAAGAGTCAGACACAGCTGAGCGACTAAGCACAGCACATCCATATATTTGGTCTCTATATCTGTGTCTCTATTTCTGCTCTGCCAATAAGATTGTCTACACATTTTCTCAGTTCCACATATATGCATTAATATACATTTGCTTTTCTCTTTCAGACTTACTTCACTCTGTGTGACAGTCTCTAGACTCATCTACATCTCTGCAAATGGCCTAATTTTGTTCCATTTTATGGTTGAGTAATATTGCATGGTGGGCTCCCCAGGTGGCACTAGTGAAAAAGAATCTGCCTGTAAGGCAGGAGATGCAAGAGACACAGGTTCAATCCCTGGGTCAGGAAGATCCCCTGGCAGAGGAAATGCAACCCACTCCAGTATTCTTGCCTGAAAAATTCCATGGACAGAGGAGCCTGGCAGGCTACAGTCTGTGGGGCCACAAAGAGTCAGACATGACTGAGCAACTAAGGACACACACACCCCTTCCAGAACAGGCTGGTGGCAATCCTGATACTCCAGAGTTCCAGAATGCATGCACTGGAGCCAAAAGCAAATAACCAGCAAGTCCTTCTGACTTCCTCCCAACACACAAAAATATATTTAAGAGAACCTGATGGTTTGAGGAGAAGATGGGAGAGCATATGACAAGTGAAAGGAAGGGGGCTTCATCCTTCCCTCATTCTCTGCCCTAGGAAAGATGTCCCTGGGCTAGAAAAAGGAGACCAAGGCAGAAAGATACCAAAGGGTCCCAGAGCAGCCCTGCTTCCCTCACGATCCCACAGTCTTGACAGAAAATTCCAAGATGAAGAGCTGGAGAGAGTTTAACTAATCAAAACCACAGGCAGCAGCACAGGGCACAGCCACAGCAGAGAAAAGGCATCTGGTAGGAATGACGGCAGCCTCAGCAGTCACCTTCCTGACGGATACCCAAGGACCAGGTCACCGCTCTGTAACCTGAAGCCTCATCACTGCACAAGAAGAAGGGAAATGCAGATAAGTGAACTGAAGCTTTCCCCCCAGGCTAAAAGGAGGGGTGCTCAGTATGAAATGAAGTTGACTTACAAACTGTAACAGCATATGACGTTTCTAATGTCTGTGAGTTGTGTGGGCTGATTCATTCTGTTGCCATCCTCTTCCTGGATGCTTTTGTTTGTGTCCTGGTCTTCAAACACTGTCAAGCTCTAGATCTAAATCTCAGGTTGTGTTCTCTCTCTCTGTCATTTGGAGTGATATTTCAAGAGGCTTTCTTTTATTTTTTTGTAATTGAAGCATAGTTGATTTATAATGTTGTACAGTTAACTGCTTTCTAAATGTTTCAAAATGTTTCTAGAGACTTCCCTGGTGGCCCAGTGAGTAAGATTCCAAACTCCCAATGCAGGGGGTACAAGTTCAATCCCCAGTCAGGATCCCAAATGCTGCTGGATGCAGCCTAACTAAATAAATATATTAATGCATATATATGAATCTGTTACTAGGAAAATGGTACTGATGAACATATTTGCAGGGCAGGAATAGAGCCCCAGATGTGGAGGACAGACATTTGGACACAGCAGGAGAAGGAGAGGGTGGGATGAATTAAGAAAGCAGCACTGAAATATATACAATACTATGTGTAAAATACATAGCTAATGGGAAGTTGCTGTATAACACAGGGAGCTCAGCTCCGTGCTCTGAGATGACCTAGAGGGGTATGATGTAGAAGGAGGTGGAGGAAGGCTCAAGAGGGAAGAGAAATATGTATACTTATGGCTGATTGATGTTGCTGTGTGGCGGAAACCAACACAACACTGTAAAGCAATTTATTCTCCAATTCAATTTTTTTAAATTAACCAACTAACTAAATGTTTCTTAATGTTTCACTTCACACTTACCATGTCCTAAAGTGACTTCTATCTTTTTGACTCTTCTGCATCCCACTCTACCGACCCAGTTCTCTCCTCTCTTCTCTGATACTAGCATTAGAATCCACTGATGCTAGAAACTTCATCTATATCCATAGTTTCTGTATCACACTTCCAGGCAAGAATATTGGAGTGAGTTGCCACTTCCTTCTCCAGGGGATCTTCCCAATCCACGGATTGAACACAGGTCTCCTGTATTGCAGCAGATTCTTTACCATCTGAGCCACCCATTGGACCTATCCTTACCTCCTCAACTGGTCAGTTCCACCTCAGGAATTCCCTCCATTTCCTCAGCCTTATCCATTTCGCAGATCATCATCACCTGTCCACCACATTCACATAACAGTCTTCCCACTGGTGTCTTCATCATCAAACCTTCTTCTACTCTACCCAAGGCAACCAGATGCTAGGTTCCTCCAGCTTCCTATTAGAGAAAATCCACATCCCTCATCAGGGAATACAGGACTTTATTTAAATATGGTCTCTAACTACTTCATTCGCTACCAATTCCTACACATTTGCACACCCATGCACTTACACACATACCCTAGAATCTTACTACCTCTCATGATCCAAAAGGTGACAACTGGCTAAGCAATAGATGAGGAAACTGTAAGCTTGTGGCGAGTCTAGGTGATAAGCTGATTGAACATAACTAAGCATGAAGGAAGTAGGAGCAAATGAGAGAAAATCTTGTGATTTCCTCCTAGAACTTTCTTAAGGTGCAAAAAAACAAATCCAGGAGAGCCTGTTGCTTAGGATAATGGCTAAGGTGAACACAAATAAAGTTTCTGAATTCTGTCAGGCTGCTCTGTCCAGCTTTCCAAGAGTCTTTAGCCACTTCTGCTGTGAATGGAGTACTACTGTTCTCACACTGTTTTAGTTTAAGCACAAAAGTGATAGTGGGGTGGGGAGGGGAGCTCTCTGTAAACTGCAAAGTGCTATAATACAAGCACTCACAATTTTTTCTCTAAATAAATATTCATTCACTTCTGTCTCTTACATTTCAAAATTCCTTAGAAAAATTCAACTCACAGAGGGCTTTCCTGATGTAAAAAGGAAATGCCATACACCCGTGACAATCCAAATAATGTTTTTAATGAAAGATCGTTGGGACACGGCTGAGTCGTCTTTTACTGAGAATAGGCTAAGGAATCCATATGAACTGAGAAACAGTACACCAGAGTTGTTATCATCAGGTCAGCCCTGGTGTGTCTTGGCTGAATTTTTAATATTCTTTTTAATCTTGCATGACTCTCCCTGGCAAAGTCACTCCAAAAAGAACAGACGCTTCATAAATGTTTGAGGCTGGGGACTAGCTGTTTGTGAAACTCACTGGCCATTAAGCACTTGTAGGTAGGCCAAATAAAATGTTTTATGGAGACCAATATATCTATGGCAAGGCCTCATTAAGTGTGGTGCTGCTTTTATGGCCCCTTCAGTACAGCAAACAAATAACCTATCTTCTTCTCCAGACACTACTCTGATCCCAGAATCTGTTTGCACTCGCCTTGCATGTAGATAAGGGATCGAGGCAGGTTTTACAAGATAAAAGAGTGGAACCAGTTCTTTGTTGCTTATAAAGCCCTGATAATACATGATGAGGAATAAAGTTTCATTTCGGTATTCTCCAAACCATCTTCTACGGAACATTAGTTCTGCAAGCTGGTAATGTGTATTCTGAAAAACTAAAAGGGAATGCTCAGCCATGATAAGCAGCTCCATGAGCAAATAGGTTTGAGAAATAATCAGCCAAACAAAAATAAATAGTTCTCTTTCCTGCAGGATATGTAGAGCCTTCAACAGGCCAAAATGCTTCGTGAATCGCCTAGAAGGAAATACAGCAAATGAAGCTGCTCGCCTCCAAAATTATTTGACCACAGGACTCGTATTCTATATAACACAGTACAACAGATATTAATGTCCCACAGAACATAGTTTAGAGGAGTCTGTTTTGTTTAATACAGCCAAGTAACCAATGACAACCAGTTCAATCATCTCCAGAACAACATATTTCTCATTGAAAGTCCTAAACAAAGGAACATCCCCCACAAGCAATATCGTTACAAGCATGAGACAGAATCATCTGCAAATGAAGTTCTGAGTAAAATGCATTAAAATTTCATGACAGCCTGAGGATCCATAATTCAATATTTGAAGCCATCAGTTTATTTTATTGAGAATAGGAGACAAAATTGACAAAGGAGGTTACCATATTTTCTACACTTGGCTGTAGGATGACAATTTTTACTAAAGCACCAGAAGGAAAATATTTTTTTAAAAAAAAAAGCTAAGTATATCTGCTGTGCATGCTTTCTCTTGTCATTATAAAAAGCAGAACAAAAGCACTATAAGAGTATCAAGCTTATAAAATATTACAGCTGATCTATAGGCTACCTCTGGCATTGCCATGTGTGACGATGTGAAGATCTTTGCTTTACATTGTCCCTGCTAAAACCCAGTGATGAATTTAACAACCTGAGCTCTCTGGTCTGTTCTAGTCATAATGTTACTTTCTCTGAAATCTTGATCCAGAGTGTATCTGAAATCAAAGGGGTTTTGCTATTGAAAGATGTTTTTCTTTTCAGCTTTGATAAAAGATTTTTAAAAATTGGGATGGGGAATCCCTGGTGGCTCAGATGGTAAAGAATATGCCTACATTGAAGGAGACCAGAGTTAGATTCCTGGGTCAGGAAGATCCCCTGGAGAAAGGAACAGCTACCTACTCTAGTATTCCTGCCTAGAGAATTCTATGGACAGAGGAGCCTGGCAGGCTACAGTCCATGGGGTTGCAAAGAGTTGGACATGATTGAGGGACTAAAAATTTCAAAAATCTAAAGCTCTTTAAAAAAAACATATGACACCAAGATTGACCAGGGTAGCCAAGAATGGGAGCCATAGTGTGAAAAGCCTCTCATGTGATTCCAGGTTGTCATAATAGATGCTGTTGGTACCCCTCCTGGATATCTTTTGCCTGGCTGGTGCATCCATCCACTACTTGTCATGTGGGTTGCTAAAGGCTCCAGAGACTTCCTCCCTGGACAACTGCCTTTTGCTTTATCCAGGGGATTATATCACCCACATCAGAGTAGCTTACCACCAATGACTGGCTAACAAGGGGTACAAAAAGCTAACCTTATTTCTCCAAGGTGGGATCAGCCATGTAGTTCAATTCATGCCCGAGCTCCCTGAAAGATCAAGTTAAAGCTGGCCTCCAGCTGAGGCCACATCCTAGCCTAGCACTTTTCACTGTGCTACTTCCATCATTCTCTTTTTCCTCAGACTACTCCAATGAATCACATACACCAAAATGCTGATCTCAGGTTCTCCTCCCAAGGAATCCAGTAAGACACACAGTTTAGATAGTGAGATCTAAGGAGACACTTTTTTGCTCTTAATTACAATGTTAATATCATTCACAATGGTCAGTCTTCTCACCTGCTTCAGAAACCTTACATCATGTACTAATAGGAGGTCCTAGATTAGTACTTCACATCATGTGGTCTTGGACCATGCACGTTAGAGTTCTTGGGGTACTGGCTAAAAGATGTAGATTGCTAAGGCACACCCTAGATATACTAAATGAGAATCTCGGGAGGTGGAACCCAGAAGTTACATTTTCTGTATCAGGTACTTCTCATGAATACTAGAGTTTCAGATCCACTCTCAGAAGGCCATGCTTGAACCAATTCCCCCTTCCCCTCTCTGTAGTAACTGATACTCCCAAGGCAAGCTAACTTGTCTTCTTACCTTCTGTCTACTAATAAACTCCTCTGAGAGGAAACAGTGTGTGAATTTCCAAGTGGAAATTTGCCAGGTGGTTTATAGAGAATATATATAAAAGCCAGCAGGCATTTGCTTTGGCTAATGACAAGTTACTTCCAAATGTAAATTTTGTTTTATTTCCTTGAAATAAAAAAAAATGTTACTTGAGATGACAATCTCTAAATAAATAAGTTGGAGAAGCTATGTTTAATCATCTAAAATCAATTATTTCCAAGTATCTAAGGGACTACAGGAAGGAGGAAAATCTGAAAACATTTTTTTCAAAGCATGATGCAGAAAAGATTTACAGTGGTTCATAAACATCTAAATTGCCATATTTATTCATCTCACAAAAGTTGTCTGTTGCTTGAGTATTATTTACTTAAATATCTCTGAATCCACAGTGAAACCACTACTCAATGCCGTGTCCTCCCATTCCTCTGAGAAGCACATGACTACCACAGCTGAGCACACGTACACCAATTAGCAGGACAATCAAAATTAACCACATGTAAGTTAGTAACAAGAAGCCAAACGGAGCTCTAATAGCAACCTGCTGTCCACCAGGGAACCAAGATGGTCAAGAGGAATTGGAGGGTGGTGGCTTTTAGGGGACCTCATGGAGTTTATTGAGAAGCAGTTGATTCAAGCCTAGACTGCTTGACAGGCATTCTCCTCCCTTCATTGCTGCATATGTGTGTTTGTGTGTATGTGTGTTTGTGTGTATAACCACATGTATGTGTGTACAGGAGCATGCACATGTGCCACATATGTGGTCTTAGTTTCTCAGTCCAAGAGAAATAAAGTGGTCTTGATTCTAAACCAAACAGAGAGTTCTTCGCTGGCTGGTATTTCGTAATGACCATCTCGGCAGGGATCCCAAAATGAATCAACCACCCCTAGAAAGCTCACTCACCCCTAGAAGATGTGTCTAATAATTATCTGGCACTTCATTAATAGAAAATAGAAGAGCACACTTCTAATCAAAGTGAAGTACTATTTCAAATCCCAGACGTCCAAAAAGCTACCTGTTAGGAAGTGAGTGGGTCATTGAATTTGCTGTTTTCTCCTGGAAGTTAAAAAGAGGGGTTCTGTAATAGCCAGTCTAAGTACAAAACTCAAAGAGAAGTCTAAAAATACATTAAGACCAGTATTTTAACGAAGAGATACTCCAAATATAAAACACTGCAAATAACACATTTTTGAAGGAAAGACAACTTGACAGGTTTGAACATGTAGCTTCCAAAGTCCAAAGTGGTTCCAATGTGCTGTTTTCAAATGTAATCAAATTTCCCTGGAAAATGTGTTATTAGAGTGGCTCCTTTTGAGGAGAAGGTTATACTTCACTCCATGGGATTACTGTGAAGACATCTGAGACTACATCTGACTAGAGTCAGCAGCTTTGCCTTGAATTTCACAGTCAGCTCTGTTGGTACACCACCGCAAACTAACCACACCAAGAGTATTCTGGTCTTCTGAAAAACTTGAGGTTTTCAAAGAGACCCAACAAGAAGAAAGAACCATTTTAGAGGAAGGACCTGGGCAATGACAACACTCAAAGTTGTTAATTCTCTAGGTTTCTACCAAATAACTGTCAGGGCAGTAAAACTGCCCTGACAGTTCCAAGGAAGGTAGGAAGAAACATGACAAGCATAAACTCACCTCCCCAACAATAATTCCTGTGGTGACACTAGGAAAAATCATCAGAGTGTCTGTTTGACGGGCACCCAGAGAAGCACCAGGTTCAAATAAACTTACATGCCTCCCTGAAGGGGAGGATGAGAGGGCCCCTGTAGCCCTTCAACCATAGTGTTGATCTACATTGTAAATGGATAAAAGAAGTAGAGTTAGAGTTGACTTTCTCAAGTAATTCAATTTCAGTCTACATGATATACTTAGCAATTACCTAACAAAGTATGGTTTAGCACCTAAATGGTCAAAAACAAGATTCAAAACAAAGAACTGCAGTGTATCATTAGAATGAAAGCTGGAGGCTTCCCTGGTGGCTCATTGGTAAAGAAACCACCTGCTAATGCAGGAGACACAAGTTCTAACCCTGATCCAGAACGATCCCACATGCCACCAAGCAACTAGGTTTTTGTGCCACAATTATTGAGTCCACCTTCCAAAGTCCAGGAACTGCCACTGCGGAAGCCCGTGCACCCTAGCCTCTGTGCTCTGCAACATGTGAAGCCACCACAGTGAGAAGCCCCCCACCACATCAATGAGTAGTCCCAGCTTGCCACACTAGAGAGATACCAGCACAGCAACAAAGACCCGGGGCAACCAAAAATAAACACAAATAAATAAAGCATGAAAGCTGAGGTTAAATTGCATGCCTTGGTCCTTTAGATGACACAGTTAAGTTGGACTGCTTAAAAGTCATGGAATCCTATTTGAAAGCAACTATAATAAAAAAAATAAAATAAAAAAAGATGCTCAACTTCATTAGCCATTAGGGAACCACAAATTCAAACTATATATGATACCATTATGCACCATCAGAAAGGCTAAAATTAAAAACACTAGTAATATGAGGTGGTGGTGAAGATAAGGAACAATAAGAACTCAGACAGATGGGAATGTAAATTGGTTCAACCAATCTGGGAAATTATTCAGCAGTAAAGCTGACCTTACATATACCCAACATCTCAGTGATCCTATGGCCAGGTCTGTAGTCAACAGAAATGGGTATAGGACTTCCCTGGTGGTTCAGTGGTTTGAAAGTCCACCTGCCAATGTAGGGGACACAGGTTTCATTCTGGGTCCAGGAAGATCGCACAGGCCAAAGAGCAACTAAGCCCACACTGAGCCTACACTCTAGGGCCCATGCTCTGCAACAACAGAAGCCACACAATGAGTAGTCTACACACTGCAACTAAAAAGAGTAGCTTCTTTTTGCTGCAACTAGAGAAAAACCATGTAGAGCAATGAAAACCCAGTGCAGCCGAAAGTAATACATAAATAAATAAATAAAATTTTTTTAAGAAATGGGCACACACATTCACCCAGTTACTTCTAGTTTGGGGCTACTATGAAAAGTGCTGCTATGAATAGTTAAAAGCTCAAAACAAACAAAATTCATCAATGGTGTTCGAGGTTAAGATAGTGCTACCCTTATGGCAGGAGTGCTAGTAATATGTGTTTCTTGATCTAGATGCTGGTTTGGCCACTTTGTGAAAATGTTTTGAGCTGTATACTTACAATTCATATACTTGTAACAATAAGTTATACACCATAGACTGAATTGTGTCCTCTCCCTCAAATTCATATATTGAAGTCCTAACCCCAAATGTGATGGAACTTCGAGATAGGGCCTTTGGGTGGTGATTAGATTTAGATGAAGTCATGTGGGTAGGGTCCCCATGAAGGGGTTAGTACACTTATAAGAAGACATACCACAGAGCTTGTGCTCTCTCTCTCTGCCACAAAAGGACACAGTGAGAGGTAGCTCTCTGCAAGCTAAGAAGAGGGCTCTTGCCAGGAACTGAATGGGTCAATACATTGATCTTCCAGCCTTCAGAATTATGAGAAATAAGTGTCTTTTGTTTAAGCCACCAGTCTGTGGCATTTTCTTATAACAGCCTGATCATATTAATATGTTATAATTAGTAAAAGTTTACTCAGATAAAAATAATAACAAAAAAGCAATGATAAACATTAGAAAAATAGTCCATTAATAATAGAATATACTTGAAAACTGTGCTATCAGTACAGTGTCTTGTAATATTATTGATTACTAAGATCTTCTTAAATTCCCAAATTTGCAAACACTCCTTTAGATAAAACAAACCTCCCCAGGATATGGTTGTAGGACAGACAAACAGGCACTTCCTACATGACTGCTTCTGGACACTAGTCTTGCAGTCTCTGAAGCTCAAATATTTGCTTTAGTAAAATGATATATGACTTTCTTTTTGGGTTACTCTCACACACACAAAATCTCACTACTGTAATCTCCAGAAATGCCAAGTCTGCCATATAAAGTTTGAGGATATAAACCAAAGCCAGAGGTATCAAGAATAGCTTGGGAAAAACCATCATTTGAAAAGATACATGCACCCCAAAGTTCATAGCAGCACTATTTACAATAGCCAAGACATAGAAGCAACCTAAATGTCCATTGACAGAGGAATAAAGAAGATGTGGTACATATATAATGGAATATTACTCAGCCATAAAATAAAACAAAAATAACATTTGCAGCAACATGGATGGACCTAGAGATTCTAGTACAGAGTGAAGTAAGTCAGACACAGAAAGACAAATATTATATGATATTGCTTATGTGTGGAATCTTAAAAAAAAAAACAGTACAAATGATAGCACAGGGAATTCTACTTAGTACTCTGTAATGGCCTATATGGGAAAAGAATCTAAGAAAAGATGGATATATGTATATGTATAACTGATTCACTTTGCTGTACATGAGAAGCTAACACAACATTGTAACTCAACTATACACCAAAAAAAGTTTTAATAGTTTTCCACTCTTAAAAAAGAGAATAGATTGGGCAGAAAGGGTCATTGTGGATCACAAACTCACAGTGGAGTATGAAATATCTTTTCTGGAAAGTTAAAAGTTAGATGTCATCTCTTTCTGGTCAATAGAACTCGGGCTTCTATATGAGAAAAATTCCATCACTGATACTGGGCTCTAGCAATAGGACTTGGCATACAAGGACTGGGAACTAATCCTTTGGGGCTTCCACAGTGGTTCAGTGGTTAAAAAAAAAAAAATCTGCTTACCAATGCAGGAGATGTGGGTTTGATACCTGGGTCAGGAAGATCCCCTGGAGAAAGACATGGCACCACTCCAATATTTTTGCCTGGGAAATCACAAGGACCACAGAGCCTGGTGGGCTACAGTCCGTGGGGTCACAAAGAGTCAGACAAGACTGAGAGACTAAACAACAACAAAACAAAAATGCTACACTAGATACTCATTATAGGAAATTCAGTTTGGATGAAAAACACATTTAAAATGTTGGAAATCATGCAACATAATACAAGTAAAACTGTAGGCAAAAACTAAAGATACCAAAGTAGACAGCTACTAGAAGGGCAGCCATGCCATGTGTTCTGGAGCTCCACTGACTGCCTGGATTGAACCTGGCTCCATCCGCTTAGTAGCTCCACTGGGTAGGCCTTGGGCAAATTATATATCTAACCTTTTCATAGGCTTCCCAGGCGGCGCTAGTCTGCCTGCTAATGCCAGAGACTAAAGAGACATGGGTTCGATCCCTGGAGGAGGGCATGGCAACCCACTCCAGTATTCTTGCCTGAAGAATCCCTTGGACAGATGAGCCTGGCAAGCTACAGTCCACAGGGGTCACAGAGAATGGGACACAACTGAAGCGATTTAGCATGCCCACAACATTTTCGTGCCTCAATTTCTTCATCCATATCACTCAGGATGGTAACAGTGATCTTCCATGAAATCACTGTGAGTCAGCTGAATTATGTGCCTGCCATCTAGTAAACAGTATACATACACCTGGACTGTTACAACAGAACAAGAAATAGCTTTGAGAGTCTTAGAGCTGGTAAATGGTGGTGGTGGTTTAGGCGCTAAGTTATGTCCGACTGTTGAGACCCCATGGACTGTATCTCACCAGGTTCCTCTGTCCATGAGATTCTCTAGGCGAGAATATTGGAGTGGGTTGCCATTCCCTTCTCCAGGGGATCTTCCCAACCCAGGAATCAAACCCAGGTCTCCTGAATTGCAGGCAGATTATTTCCCAACTGAGCTATAAGGGAAGCCCAGAGCTGATAAATAGGACTCAACAAATAGTTTTCCTTTCATGGCTTCAAGTAGAGGAATAGAAAGGGGAAAGTGGGATCAGTTGTGGGATGGAATTCAGAGGTCCCCAGTCCCCAGGGCACTTCCCTCCCTCACTTAGAGACACCAGAATTGTCTAAACACATTCCACAGACATAAAGACTTGAAATAGCAACAGCTCCTTAAAGCAGCTCTTTGAATTCCATCTTATTTATGCTATGATGTAAATGATTGCTGGCAGGACCCTTACCAGGAATTCATTTGAAAACTAGAATACCGAGCTCCCTGGGGCACTGGATACTTAAACAGAGAGGCTCAAGAACCTCACAAGAGCAGACAGGGCCAGGAAGGTTGAAAGGCAACCTCAGCACTTTTTTCCTGATCATCAGACAGGACACTGGAAACTATTTCCTTATTTTAAAAAAAAGATTTAAAGAAATCTTCTGGGTACTATAAGCTCCCCCAAATCATTTCTCCTCAATTACTCGTGTTTGTCAGGTGACGTGCTTATACACTTAAATTACCAGAGAGCAATTACTTTACATGCACTCTGTCTGTGTAAATACGTGCTTTGTATTAAATGCTAACAAAGCAACAGAAAAATGCATGTGTGTAATTTTAACTCGAATAAAGATGCAAATCTTAGGAAACGTGATATGTGGTTTTATGTAGTTTAAGTGTACATTGAAATGTAGACTATGATTAAAAACAACCACTATGTTGGATAGCACACATCCCTAGAAATGGATCTGTAATGTGCTTTTAAGGGTGATTTAGTAACTGGCTATAAATGTTGACAGTAAAAGTTAGCAGGCCATCTCTAACAGAACTTTTTTAAATTTATGAACAATAAAGGCTTATGGAGCCCTTCCTGAAAGGGTTTGTTCACACCCTTCTGGTGGTCTGTGCCTGCCTCAGGCAACAAGCCATCGCAACACATCCTCTGGAGAGCCCCTCAAGGTCTGTGGTTCTGCAATAAAGAGGTAACTCACAAGAAAGGAAATCAACACACAGAGAAAACACCTCCATTGAAACATTCCACTTAAGAGCCCTAATTCTCCAAATTACCTTCTCCTGGGAAACTCAGGATCATGGTTCCTTCTTAATTCCGTTGGAAGCAGTGGGTGCAGAAGGTGTATCCAGGTAAAAATCTTCTATCATTCCCAATTTTCACAAAAAAGGGAGGAAAAAAACAGGCTCTCTCTCTATATTGAATTTGTTGTTGTTGTTCAGTCTCTCAGTTGTGTCCTACTCTTTGGGACCCCATGGACTGCAGCATGCCAGGCTTCCCTGTCCTTCACCATCTCCCGGAGTTTATGCAAACACATGTCCATGGAGTCGGTGATGCCATCCAACCAGCAGGTCTCACTGGGATTCCAACCCAGGATCTTCCGTTTATGAGACAGAAACTTTATCCAACTAAGCCACAGAGCCAGCTATATTGAATTAAGGGTGATTAAAAGTGGTGATGAGTAGAAATTACTACTACTGTACAGAGCCAAACTAAAATAACTAACAAGATAAGAAAAGAAAGAAAAGGAGCAAAAAGAGTAAACTAAAGAAATTCTTGGTAAATAATTCTCATTTTTTAGGATCTTGGCCTGAGGCTTTTCTGTGAATTTTAGATAAAGATATTCAGCCTCTGCAGAAATCTCTAATAAAACAACCAGCCCAACAATAATGCATTTTTCTGCTCTGGCAGAAAGACTGCAGTTCAATTTTCCAGCATTCATGATCTGTTTTCCATGCAAGAAAGAGAGCCAGGCAAAAAGGATTCTTCCATAAGGCAATTAAGGTATAACATGGATTAGGAGGAAAATAAAATGACTCTTTATCTTCTTCTATGTAAATATTTTTCCTAATATACCACCTGCTGGATGCCTCTGGCAGAATATGATTGCAATAACATAACTTCTGTGAAGCAATTTTCTGAATTCTTGAGTAATTCAATCAAAAGTGGGACAACTCTTGAATTATCTAGGATATTATCCAATTTCAAACCACTGCTTTGCCCTACTTTTACCAACCTGCCCCAGAAATCTCATTATCAGTTTTTCTGTTTGGTAAGATGAACTCCTTTAGTTTTGTCCTTGAGTCTGAAATCTGATCGGTTAACAAATAACCTTGCCACTCTCAAACCTGGGAGTCATCTTGTATTTCCTCACCCTGTCACCTTCATACTAACTGGGCCCATTGGTTCTCCTCTCTCACACACACACATACACACACACACAAGCTAAAATATGCAGTTCTGTCTGATTCTAATGGGCAGACCCTTTTTCCCTCCTACATTCACTCAAATTCCAAATCTTTAAGGCTAAATTCAAATTTATCTACTCCAGGCAACTTTGCTGGATGAAACCTACTCGAGGCCCTTAACACTGATGTGCCAAGGTCAAAACCTGTGAAAATAAACTCCAGATCTTTGGCTGGTTCTTTTAACACTGCTTAAAATAACATGGCTCTTGAGTATCTGGGGCTTGGTTCTCCCAGCCCCAAGCACTACTTTCATCCCCACTCTCTCCACCTCCACCTTCCCCGCCACCCACACACACACACACAAGGGCACCACAGACTGATCAAGAGCATGAATCTGATTACTTCATACCCTTTGTCCTTTGCAATTCTCCCCATCCTTCCTAAATCATCAAAAATACAGTACTTATAGCACTGTAGTTATTAAACACATAAATATTAGTTCATCAGTTTTGGGTGTTTTTTTTTTTAATATATCCAGACATAGAGGCCATGGAAACTAATCTGCCAATTAAATACCTGACCCAGGAGGCACCCAAAATGTCAATACCAGTGGTTTTCTTGAAGGCTGCCTTTGGCGGGTGGCAACTGGAGTGGGGAGGATTTAAATAATCTGTGTGTGGGACTACAAAATGTCTTCACAAAACTCTGCTTGATTTTCCCCATCCCACTAGAACAGACCGTTACAACCCCAGCTCTCTAACCCATCAAACTAGAGACACATCCTTTTGCCAGGCTGCTCCTCTGCTCTCTGCCAGAGTTTCTTCTCTGCAAACATCACAGAAGTAACACCTGGAATGTTTTAACACATCACAATCACAGCATTTATTTATCCCACAATCATGGAATTATTTATATGTTAGCTTCCCACAATTAAGGTTGTCAGACTTAGAGTATTAAAATAGATTGTCAGTTAAATTTAAATTTCAGATAAATAGTAGGTAATTTTTAGTATTAAATATATCCCAAATTTTGTATGGAACATACTTATAAAATAATGTGTTATATGGGACTTCCTCAGTGCCAGTGGCTAAGACTTTGCACTCCCAATACAAGGGGCCCTGGTTCGATCCCTGGTCAGGAAACGTTCACATGCTGCAACTAAGACCCAATGTAACCAAATATATACTTTAAAAATTATTTGTTGAATATTTGAAATTCAAATTTACCTCAGCATCCTGTATTTTATCTAACAGCCTTACCCAAATTAGACTGGAACCATCACTGTATCTACTAACATCTACCTCACCCAATAGGCATCTTGTAAACCCTTTTTGGATGGATGCTCCAAATTGCATTCCAAATTAAACTTTCATAATAGAAAGGACAAAAGTTTTAAAGGGTCATCCTGTAGCCATAACAACATGGCTGTGCTGTGCTAACTAGCTTCAATCATGTTGGACTCTTTGCGACCCCATAAACTGTAGCCCAACAGGCCCCTCTGTCCATGGGGATTCTCCAGACAAGAACACTGGAGTGTGTTGCCATGTCCCCCTGCAGGGGATCTTCCCAACCCAGGGATCAAACCCAGGTCTCCCACATTGCAGGTGGATGTGGTACCGTCTGAGCTACAGGGAAGCCCAAGAATAGTGGAGTGGGTAGCCTATCCCTTCTCCAGCTCTCTTCCCAATCTAAGAATCAAACCTGGGTCTGCATTGCAGGCAGATTATTTACCTGCCAGGCTACCAGGGAAGTCCAAACAACATGGCTAGATCATCTAGAAAGAAGGAAGATATTGTTCAGAAAGAGTAAATGTGAACATGTTCACTCTGAAGAGCAACATTGTACAAATGATTCTCTCAAAATTCCCTCAGTTCCCAATAAGGACGATAATCATTGGTCAAATTCAGTGGGAAGACCATGGTCAGATTTACAGCTGCCCGCACAGGTCGCTTTCCAAAAAGCAAAGCTTCACTTCTGCCTTTCTCCCAAGGCTGCCTTATCTTACTTCCCCCCACCCCAAAACGTACCTACAAGTCATATTTCTCAGAAAAAAAGATAAGAAACAAGAAAATCTACCACCGGGGAGTTAGAAACAGATAAGAGAAATAAGCTGTCTAGATTCCAACTTAGCAATGGAGAAAGGAATTAAGGACCTGATATGTTTCATAGGTGGAAAGATGAATACAGAGGATAAAGAAAATAGGAAAGTTTCTTTAGGACTGTACCGAGAAGCATACATAACATATTCAAGGCTTCAGAGAAGATCAGCAAAGCACTTCTCCTGACAGTACATTTTTATAGAATTGCAGATCAAAGGTTGCTTCACGAGGACTTCTTTATTAATTCTTCAGATCCCAAACCCTGTTAGTAAACCTGTCCTCCTAACAAGGCATCTTTTGTATTGTTGCTCAGCAAAGCTACTCTTAAAATCTGAATGCTGTACGCAAATAGGTTGAAAAGAAATCGTCTTTGGAAAGCAGAAAGAATGAACCTAAATAACTCTCAGCTCAGAGTATCATTAAAACATTGCTTACTTCCCTAAAAAAAATGTATCATGGTACATATCTAGAAAGGAATATCAGCTCACATGAGAAAGAGTGTGCCTTGTATACCAGCCTCTTAATAGCTTTGAATTCTTGAACAAGTTATTTCATCTCTCTGGCCTTATCTCTTTTTCTTAATTGAAATCTAGTTGATTTACAATGTTGTGTTAGTTTCAGTTATACAGCAAACTGATTCAGCTATACATGCGTGTATATCGATGTTTTTCATAGTCTTTTCCCTTCCAGGTTATTACAAGACACTGACTATACTTCCCTGGGCTATACAGTAGCTCCTTTCTGGCTATCTATTTTATATATAGTAGCATGTATGTGAAGTGAAAGTCACTCAGTCGTGTCTGACTCTTTGCGACCCATGGACTACACAGTCCATGGAATTCTCCGGGCCAGAATATTGGAATGGGTAGCCTTTCCCTTCTCCAGGGGATCTTCCCAGCCTAGGAATCGTAGCATGTATATGTTAATCTTAAACTGGCCTTATCTTTAAAATGAAGTTATGATGCTTACTATATGGCGTGAACATCAGTTAACATCTATAGCACACCCAACACAGACCTCAGGACTTCTCTATTCATTCACGTAGAGTAACATCACTATCATCGTCACCAATATCAATGCCAGTTACCGGTTGCCAGTGACACATAAACGGGCTCATACACATCCGTTATCAAGCATGGCAGATCTAGGATTCTAGTCGCCATTTTATGATTTTTAAAAGCCCTTTTCTGTTTACTCTACCACACTGCCTCTGAGAATAAAAATTCTGCCATGTAAATCCTTTTACTTCAACCTTTTACACTGTCTGTACCTTGACAAGTCAGAAGATTTATTGGTATTTAATAGCAAGAAAACCAAGGCCTCCAGAAGTATGAGAATGAAGCACACCTTCCCATGGAAATCTGGTGATAACTTCTGATTCTTCTGAACCTCAGGGAAGATGAACTTCCCCAAGAAGAGAGAGCATTGCTGGAGTACAGCCTGCTGACAGAGACAGTTCTGGGGGTGGTGAGGGCAGGGTCCAGAGAGAAAAGTCACCTGCAGTGAATGATTATGACCCAAGAGAAGAAAGCAAACACTTCCCTTGGCAGCTGGAAGTCAATTATCAAGGCTGAGGATGGAGGGGAATCTGAACTCTTGTTTACAAAAATTAAAGACCAAATACCTCTGGAGTTCAGGTCTTTTCAAATCAATGTATTTTGTTTATTTGAAACCAAATATTTCGAGATCTCAAAAATGACATACCTGAATTGATCCCTCAGGTGTGTTCATGCAAGTGAACCAAAACTTATAGACAAGGAACTTCATTACAGTATTTTTCCTAAAAGCAAAAGATTAGAAAGAACCCAAATGTCCACCAATTGGAAATGAAAAAACTGTTCATCTGCTATAGCAAAATTCTCTACAGTGACGAAAAAGAATAAAGTAGATGAATTTGTGCTGATCTAGACAGACTCTAAAGCCCAAGATGGTACCTGTGTGCAAATTAAGGAAAGTGTTCCTCTTCCAGTCTGCCCTAGCCTCCTGCCAGAAAACACAGTTTATTGAATCTCAGCCTCCACTCTTTGCTGGACCAAGTGCCTTGTGCACAACTATATATGGTAGCTCTTTCAAGGTGTATTAAGAGGAGAAATGGGAGATGGATGAAATGATAACTTGAGTGTGCATTTCAAACAGCATATACATAAATACTGAGTATACGTTTATGCATAAAATTCTTCTGCAGGAACACCTAAGAAATGGGTAACAGTGGTTGCCTCTGGGAAGAAGATATGAGGGTTGTGGGTGGGGGATGATGTTTCACTGTATTTTATTTTGTACCTTATTTTTTTAACCATGTGCATATAACTTTCCCAATTTGAAAAAAAAAAAAAAAAAAAGAGGAAAGTTCTATTCTGAATGGCATGCCCGGAGGCTGTGAGGCCAAGGGTCAAGGCTGCTGCTGCTCTGCTACTCATCCTGCTACCCATCTGGACCCCCCAGCAGCTCACGTGTGGTGTTCTGGTCCAGTTCAGCCCACACGGCTTCCATTTATCTCTGTGCAGTGTGGATTTTTAAAGTATGCGTGTGTCAGTCACTCAGTTGTGTCTGACTCTTTGCAACCCCACGGACGTGTAGTCTGCCAGGCTTCTCTGTCCATGAGAGTGTTCAGGCAAGAATACTGTAGTAGATTGCCATTTTCTTCCTCCGGGGGATCTTCCCAACCCAGGGATCGATCTCCAGTCTCCTGTGTCTCCTTCATCGCAGGTGGATTCTTTACCTGCTGAGCCATCAGGGAAGCCTTTTTAAAGTATATTTTTGGCTTTATACATTCCTCAGCAATGACAACTCTTCAAGTCATTTGCACCAAGCGCTTCTCACATTAGCCCAATACCCAGCTTGCCCTAAGCCAACTATGAACTCTTTTGCCACTTCAGCCCACCATGGTGGGAAAATAGCACACATTCAGCAATGAAAATTCCTGCAATGGGTGAGTTTCTGGGTGGAGTTTGTAGGTTGTATTTAGCATCATGCCTCAGCACATAGGATAAACCACTTGGAAGGGTGCTGATAAAAGCCATGATCCCTAGAGCTCTGGTTAAGAACTCGTTCAGGACCTTTACTAAGAGTGTGATCCTGGGCCAGTTCCATACACATGCTATACCTCAGTTTTCTCATATGAAAACTGGGACTAATAACACTTCCTTTAGAGCAGCGGTCCCTGACCTTTTTGGCACCAGGGACTGCTTTCGTGGAAGACAATTTTTTCCATGGACCTGGGCTTAGAAGATGGTTTCAGGATGATTCAAGTGTATCACATTTACTGTGCACTTTATTTCTATTATTATTACATCAGCTCCACCTCAGATCATCTGGCATTAGATCCCAGGGGGTTGGGACCCCTGCCTTAGAGGATTAGTGTGATGCTTAAATAAGATAATGGATGTGCTGTACACATTTACCATTCAATAAATAAATGTTTCTTGTTGTGACCACTGTCTTGTAGTAAAGTGTTTGTTGTCTGGTTAGAAGATGAGACAAACAATTATAATGATAGGCACCAATAAATTCATTATCCTCTGAACAATTAACCTCCACTTATCAGATGTGATCTTATCCAGTACATCATCTTCAATAAGTACAACAATATTTGCTATTTAAGCCTGAAAGTAAGGTGCATTGAAAAACTAAGTCACATCCTTTATGTTATTGCTTGGATTTTGTTTTGGTTTAATGACATCAACCACCATTATTAAAGACCAGCAGAATAGGAAAAACAAAAAAACAGACAAAAAAGAAAGTGATTATCATTTATAATCTGGCTCCAGAGAACCACTGTTAACATTTCAGTGTGTTTCCTTCTGGTCTTTTTTCCATGCATAGTAACAGTTGAAATCATATGAAATATTTTCTTCTCGTTTTCCTATTTAAGCATTTCCCAATATTATTGAAAACTTCCATAAATATTTTCATTTAAATAGGGAGTTAATATTCCATTACAGTTATCGTTTCTTTCACAAATATCCAATGAGAGCCTACTGTGTTAGGCACTGTTGCTTCTGCTGGAGATACAGTAGTGAACAAAACAAATGGGTCTCAGTCCCCACGAAACTGCTGCTGTGCTAAGGACTGTGGTGCACATTGTAGTGACTTGAGGTGAAGCTGGGCAGTAGAAAATAGTGGCAGTACCTATAGACAACTCTCAACAAGTTTAGCTATCAAGTGACTGTAACTGGAAGGAGAGGTGGAATGGATGCTGTACCTTATTTCATTATAGCACTAGTGCAGAGATACAAATATGCATCTCAAATGAGCTCTTGGCCATTTGTTAATACTTTAAAAAAAGACTACTTAATAAAAGTTGCTAAAGTAGTTTCTGAACTGCTTTTGGTGAATCTATTTTGGCCCTCATGTGTCTCTGCAATATGGTCTTTCAAAATGGCATAAACAGGGAGTTGGATTTAAAGGTCATGATACTAGTCTGAAGGCAGGAATCCACTATGACTGTCATGTTATCACCTTGCAAGAACCATCCATTCACTTTAAGAATGGATTTTATAGAAACCACTTCTGCCTTGAATCCATCCAGTTCTTTCCTGTTCTTGTTTTTAAGGCAGGGAAGGAGGGAGGGTTGTTCTTATAGGTTTTGTACTAAAAATGTTTTATGGTTCCTTCCCATACCTTCTTCGAGCAGAAACCATGTGACCACGTTTTATAAGACATGGTGCATGCTCCCCCACTCCTGGCCACAAACACACACACTGACCACACCTGACAGAAATTAAGGTGGACTCTAACCCAACAGCAGCAGTAAGCAGTCACCTATGAATCTGAATGGCTCTGCTTGATATTTAGATTCCCTTGTCAATTTCATTTAGGAATTGGAATGATGCAGGCAAAGAACAGTGAGGGTAGAAACAGAAGTAGAAACAGAAGTAGAGGTAGAAACAGAACTAAAGAGGCCTTAGTTATACAAACCACAATAAGCTGGCATGCTGGAAGACCAAAAATAAGTCAGCTTAAGAGAGAAAAGAATACATAGAGAAATTCATAGAGAAGTAGAGACACTGTGAGATTAATTCCTGATCTTCCCCAAAACTCATGGATTGAGACAACTAAAATAGCAGCTAATTAAAAAAAAATTTTTTTTTTTAATGAGCTGGCAAAAAATAAAGTTTTCTGCAGAAAGGAGTCAGAGCAGGGATCCTGGTCAGAAATGAACACCAAAGCTGGCTTTCACCCTGAAAATTTCTGCCAAACCATGGAGCTTCTGAACTTCTACAGTGAACCAGGGACCCAATCAAGATAGGCAATCTGATTGAAGACCCCTCCCATAATGTTGGAACCCAGAGGACCACACCTTCAGTGCACATACAGATGAGTGAGAAATAAACCCCACTCTACAGAAAGCAGAAACAAGGATCTCATTTCTCTGGGCCTTGGTGCTGAGTGGACACCCTAAGCCAGCCCTAAGCCAGTCCTCACATGGCTTGCAGTCCGGATTCCTGCTAGCGGGAGAGTCTGAAAAGCTTCAAACAGAGGGGGCCTGGGTTGGCAGTCCCAACTTCAACCTCAGTCTCAAAGAATTCCCACAGTTGCAGAAAAGTCTGCCGCTCTCAGGCAAAAATCACAAAACACACAGATACACAGATACATGTTCCAAGGCCATGCAGCTCTTGGAAGAGAACCGCCTTCATTCATCACTTCCTGTCCTTGGATAGCCAAGAGATTATTTAATGCTGCAACAAAGTCTTTTACTTGATCAAATTTTACAGAGACTTTGTTCTTAAAAAAAAAAAAAATCACAACTCCTTTGATATCATTTTTGCCCCAAAACAGAAGGCTGACCACATGGATGGTGAGGACAGCAGTCGGGGGTGGTGGCCAAGAGAGGGGGGCTCGCTTTGTTCCTCTGCCATTCTGTTTACTGTTACTGCATTGGTTTCTGAACCGCATCCTGCAACCTCCATTCTTGTCATCACCAAGTGCCAAGGATCACACACATCTCTCTTTGGTATCTATTTGCATGACATACTAGATGAACAAAAGGGGCTTACTGCATCCAAGTGGGACTGGATTGAAGAAGAAATGTATTAGGAAAACTCTTGTGGGAAATCTAGCTTATGCTAATCAAACACAATTTGGATGATAGTAAATGCCTGGGAATTAAGCAGAATGAAACCAAAGAGGCAAAGGGATAGCCACCTAATTCCCCACAAGGTTTGAACACAAGAAATAACTAGTCTTATCATTTTAGACACAATAGGAAATAATCTACAGCTGAGTCTGGTCTATGCAGATAAATCTTTCACAGAATGTGAATAAAGCAACTGCGAGCCAGTTTTTAAAAACGTAATATGGTGCTATTACGCAAGACCGCCTTTTGTCAACCTGGGCTCTCCTTCTGGGAATGATCACACTGTTTCAAACCCCAGGCCTATAGATGAGGATAAAAATGTCTGGGGTTCTCCAGAGAACTCTACATTGGCTGGCCGCCAGCTGCTGCTAGCACTGCTTTTTCTAGAAATTCTCACCAGTGCTTCTGTTTGTAGTCCTGCTAAACAAGCAAACCACCTGGCTGTTGACAAGACTCTGATGGGGAGACAGTCAGAGTGGTGGGGAGACAGAAGGAAACAGAACTCTTGACCTTCCTCTTGGGCTGAATTAACACTCGTTGGTTAATATTAAATATAATTAATCGCAGAGAAAGGAGATGCACTTGGGAGCTAACGCTAATGCCTTCTGCTGCTTCTCTTGACTCTGTGAGCAACTATTTTGAGGTTAATTGGGCTTTTATCTGGGAGATCCAGTTGTGTGACCCTTCTTTGCTCTGCAGTGAGCAAACCAAGGCACCATGATTTCCTGCTGAAGGTCAGGCACACAGTGATATTTGAAAACAATTCATCATCAGGCATTAAGGCAGGGAGAAAAGACTTCTGTTTCCTCCTTCTAAGTTTGAAAAGCCACATTTAATTTCAGGCTAAGTGGAAATTTAGGATCCAGGAGTAGTGGTTCTTCCAAAACAGTAAATTAGGTATTCATCAGTTACAGATGAGGTTGGGGAAAACTGATCTGATCATTCTGATACGTAGTAGGCAGAAGTGTTTGGGACTGCTGCTGCTGCTGCTAAGTCATTTCAGTTGTGTCTGACTCTGTGCAATCCCATAGATGGCAGCCCATCAGGCTCCTCTGTCCCTGGGATTCTCCAGGCAAGAATACTGGAGTGGGTTGCCATTTCCTCCTCCAATGCATGCATGCATGCTAAGTTGCTTCAGTTGGGTCCAACTCTGTGCGACCCTATGGACAGCAGCCCACCAGGCTCCTCCGTCCACAGGATTCTCTAGGCAAGAATACTGGAATGGGTTGCCATTTCCTTCTCCAGTGTTTGGGACACTGGAGCATTTAGGCTACAGAGGAATTACATATTTCTGCTGGTATCTCAGCAAAAGACTTTTTCTTCTATCTTCACAACTTGCTTTATTTGAGAAGAACTAGCTTTCTCTAGATTTGAGCAATTAGCCCTCCCTGAACAATCTTATTTGCATTACTGTGAGTCCTAGTCTTGTTTGTAGAACTCTTAAAGAAGAGAAATATATCTGTCTGTAAGCTTGTAAGTTTATTTACACACACACATACATAAAGAATAAATAAGGAAAGGTGTACACTTTTAAAAGAATACCACTTAGAGTTTAGCCTTTTAAACTCCTGGGTTCAGCCAGTTAGTTCACTAATTTAAATCACCAAGTATTTATTAAACATCTACATGTTCAAGGCATTATGCTGTGTCAATTGAGTCAAATGTCAACCAAAGGGAGGGATCTAAAACTAGCTGAATTTCACAAGGTTCATCAATAAAGTTCTCAAAGCAAAACACGGTCAATTTTTTAATTCATGGATTCTGACTTAAGTCGTATGGAAGGCGTCTTATGTAATCCTTATCAGAACATATGCTAAATTCCTCTGTTCATCACCAGGAATCTATTCCTACTAGAATATAGAATGTAATTTTTCTTACCATTACCATCAACAACAAAAAACTCCTACAGATGCAAGGTGTCATCATGAAAAAAATCAAGATATACAAGGGTTGGGGGAGGGTCTGAATAAGGATGGACAACACAAGGCATTCTTTGTGGTTTGGGGCTTGCTCTGTATCCTGATTGTCACAGTGGTTACAAGAATCCAGACAAATATAAAAACTCAGAACTGTGACCAATAAAAAAATGAAATGTACAATATGTATTTTTAATGTTTACTTTTAATGCACAAGAGCAATGCAGAGGCAGGCTGACTGTGCAGCTGATGAAGCTTAAGGGTCCTTGTCAAGTACAACCTCTTCCAAGCCCTCATACCTAGTTTGTACTATTTTTCATTAAGAGGGCCACACCCAAGCTATATAAGCTTCAAGATCTATACAACTTGGACTCACCTCTAGGCATATGACTCAATAATGGAAATAATTCAATTCATTTCTAGTAAAGATCGGAAAAAGTGAATGACATGAGGTGGCAAAGCTGAATGCTGGGGATTCTGTGAACTGGGGAGCTCAGAAGGATTTGAATGGGGGTCTTTGTAATAGAGTCTGACTCCATTTTTGTTGTGTGACAGCTGGGAGCTTACAAGCACCATCACTCCCAGATCCCTTCTGCCCCACATATTAGCAAGCTGATAAGAAACTCAAAAAAAAAAGAAAGAAACTCGGATGCTGCCTCTTTTGGTGCTGGAAATAAATAGAAACCACACCAGCCCTGGCCCATGTGGAATCCCTCATCCTAACCCCACTCCCTGATCACAATAAAAGCAGAATCAGTCTTGCTCTCCGTAGAAAGTTCCAGTATGTGAGAACTAGATCTTCACATACCCTCTTGGTGCAGGCATGACATCATCAGTCTTGATGTTCAAACCATATTGTGGGTGGAAACCAAACACTAGATGATGATCCATCCTGTTCTGCTTCTGCAAGATGACCAAAGCAGTCTTGAAAATCTATGTAACCAACATGCACAAAGAAGAAAAGAAGGGCACTGTAGGGACAGAAAATTGCTTACATGAACACATGGAGGTGGAAACATGAAAACTGAGTTTGCAGGATGGTGTAACTGAAACCAGAAGTTTGCACAGATGATTCAGAAGGGTAGTGATAAGACTGGAGTGGGAGGGAGGGGTCATTGCACAGGTTAAGAAATATGGACTTTATCTTTTATACATCAAGAAATTACCGAAGATTTTTTTCATGGGAAAATAAGAAAGCCAAATAAATATTTTAAGATTATTCATCTAGTTATGGAACACA
Organism: Antilocapra americana; assembly: GCA_007570785.1. Classification (NCBI taxonomy): domain Eukaryota; kingdom Metazoa; phylum Chordata; class Mammalia; order Artiodactyla; family Antilocapridae; genus Antilocapra; species Antilocapra americana. The sequence goes on from ML662442.1 coordinate 57,730,160, forward strand.
GAAGAGGTTGGAGGCAAGGAGGTCAAGAGAGAAGAAAACTGTCTTATTTTTCAAGCATAGGATGGCAAGGGACTGGATTGTTGTGCAAATTCAAGTCTTGCTTTGGGAAACTTTCTGAAATTTTCTTTTTCCTTCACATATTTTCACTCTATAGTTGGTTGAGTCTGCAGATGCAGACCCCATGGATATGCAAGGCCAACTGTGTGAATATATGTGCTACTTATATGTGTGTGTGTCCGTATATACACAAAGACATGTATATTCATACATATATGAATATATTAAATATACACATGCTTTTAAAATATATGTATTTAAAAATATAGCCATGTATACTCTAAAATAGAAACAAATGTTTACCTATAAAATGAGAAAAGGGGATGGAGTTAAGAGTACAGGAGTAAAGGCTAATGCCCTTTGAATAGTTTTGTTCCATAGATTTAACTTTGAAGTCATATAAATATCTTACAAATTGTAAAATAAAATTAAGTTTCGAAAGAGCACTTTTTGAAGCTAAAAAGAAATGAACCCAAATGTATATCTGGTTGGTACTATAGCCATACAGAAAAGAACCAATTCAGATTACTTTAAAGTACAATAATATGACAGTTCATACCTAGTGGAAAAGACTCTAAAAACAAAAAGAACTACCCCCCAAAAAAATCTTAAACTATTTTCAGTAATCATTTGTTGGTAGAAATGTTGGTATTGATATTCTGTCACTCTTCTGTGTATTCTGTGGGTAAAAAAACAAATGTGCAATTATATGATATTCTGATTCAGTCGTTTCGGTGACATTGGGAGCCAGGACTCTCAGTGTAGAGGAAAGAAAGTACACATGTAAAACCAGATACATTAAATAAAAAAAAGCTTTGTCCTGATTTTAAGTTGAAATATCCCAATGAGTTCCTAATTTTGCCTTGAAAATAAATAGTTCCCAGATCTGCCCATTGAAAAAGACCCACCACAATGTTTATTTTAGTAGCAACCAGTATCTCACCACTGAGGTTTTGCCTCTAAATGCCATGTTCAACTAAAAGGAACCAAGAATGCTTAGAGAGAATGTTTAATTCCAGGTCAAGACAGGGAATATAGAAGTTGATGTTGGAGCATCTTGTCATAACAGCAAAAATGTTACTGAAGACTAACAGAGCATCAGAATAGCTCAGGAGTGGATCTGAAGAGGATCCCACTAGTCAACCAGGAGAAAATGTAAGCCTCTTGCTCACACATCGCTCTGAACAGTATCTGGAGAACTTAAACTGGGAAGTCTCCAGACAAGAAAGAACAACACCAGAGGGGACAGTAGAGACGCCGTTGCTGATGCTGTTGTTACTGGTGTTGAGTTGCTAAGTCGTGTCTAACTCTTTGCGGCCCCATGGACTGTAGCCACCAGGCTTCTCTGTCCATGGGATTTACCAGACAAGAATACTGGCGTGGCTTGCTATTTCCTTTTCCAGGGGATCTTCTCAAACCCAGCAATCAAATCCATGTCTCCTGCACTAACAGATGGATTCTGCTGAGCCACCAGGGAAGTCCAGAGATACAGTACTAAAGGTGAAAAAAGAGGGACCAAGTGAATATCTTTACTATGGATGCTGAAACTCCAGCCTTGCCCACTGTCAACCCTTGAACTCAAGCAGCCAGTATTATACCCCAAGGTAGGAGATAGTAGTATCCTTCGCTGTAGTAAATGAACCTGAAGATACAACACATACTAACATGCTGAGAAGTCAATTAAAAATCTCTGTGCCCACCGATTGTCCCACAGCACCATTCACCAGCTGATCTGTCCCATACGGGCACAAAGAGTTCCAATTAGCTTTTTACTGCCCTGTTCTTAACCAAATATAGACAGGCAAGGATTATCAGGCAGTTGAGGAAAGTCTCCAACACAAGTGACCAGTGGCATAGTAGGAGACACAGAAAGGCAATGAATAAAGAAGAAAATTTCCAAGATACTACAAATAATGGCTTCAGAGAAGGGAAAATGATAGCAAAAATGACAAATCCAATTGGAAGATTGGATAGGAAGGTCTAGGACAGAACATGAAGTTCAATAACAAAAATGACCAAAATAAAGAGATTGGTATTAGAAGAGGAAAGATAAGAAAATCAGAGGTCAATCCAGAGGTCAAGATTAACAGGAGAGAAGATGAAAAATATAGCAGGAAATTATCAAAAAAATAATATAAGAAAAGTTCTATTGGACACAAGTCTCCAGATTAAAAAGCCAATGAAAGAATAAAACAATGCTATTGGAAGCTATATAAATGAACCTAGAGATTATTTACTGAATGAAGTAAGTCAGAAAGAGAAAGACAAATACCAAATGATATCACTTATATGTGGAATCCAAAATATTGCACAAATGAACTTATCTACACAGGAGAAAGAGACTCAGAGAACAGATTTGTGGTTCCCAAAGGCGGGTGAGAGGGGATAGACAGGAGTTTGGGACTAGCAGATGCAAACTATTATATATAAAATGGATAAAAAAACAAAGTCCTACTATATAGCACAGGGAATTACATCCAATATCCAATAATAAGCCTTAATGGAAAAGAATATGAAAAAGAGTATATATATATATACACACATATATAACAAAATTACTCCACTGTACAGCAGAAATTAGCACAACATTGTAAATTGACTATACTTAATTAAAAAAAATTTTAAATGCCAATGAAGCTAATGAAAGAAAGACCTGGATCATTATGAAATTTCAAAGCAGTGAAAGAGAAGATTTTGAAAGTTCTGGGGAATGGAATGCGTGGGGGCAAGCAGATTATTCCACAGATCATTACATAAAATGGTATGAGATTTCTAAAAGCAGTACTGAATGTAGCAGGCAATGTTTAAAGATTCTGAATGAAAATTATTTCTAATCTTGAATCCTTTATCTAAATCAAATTATTCATCAAATGCAAGAATACTTTTTAAAATTAAAAGACTTTTTTAGAGCAGTTTTATATTTATAGAAAAAAATGAACAGAAATTGCCAAGTTCCCATGTACCCTTTTTCCCACTCTTCCCCATCACCCCAACAACATGAAGTTTCCCCTCTTATTAGCATCCTATACTGGTGTGGTACATTTGTTATAATTGATGAGTGAATGTTGATATATTATTATTAAAAAGTCCATAGTTTACCTTTAAGTTTACTGTTTGTGTTTTACAATTCTATTTTTGACAAATGTATATTGTTATCTATTCACCATTACAATATCATGTAGAGCAGTTTCAAGTTCCAAAAAATCGTCTATGCTCCCCATCTCTCATCCCTTCTTCTCCCTCAACTGTACCTGTCAATCACTAATGTTTTTACTCTCTTCATATTCTTGCCTTTTTCAGAATGTTATATAGCTGGAATCAAACAGTATGTAGCTTTTTCAGACTAGTTTTCTTCACTGAGCAGTGCACTTAAATTACGCCCATGTCTTGTCATGCCTTGATAGACTTTCTCATTGCTAAATAATATTTCATGGTATAGACAGTCCCCAGTTTGTTTGTCCATTTGCCTATTGAAGGACATCTTTGCTGTTTCCAAGTCTGGACCATTATGAATAAAGTTTCTGTAAATATTCTTATGCAGGCTGTTATGTGGACATAAATCTTCAATCCATTTGGGTAAATAGCAACAAGAATAATTGCTGTATTATACACTAAACTATATTTAATTTTCTGAGAAACCACCAGACTGTCTTCTAAAGTAACTGTACCATTTTGTATTCCTATCAGCAATGAAGGAGAATTCCTGCTGCTCCATGTCCTTGACAGCATTTGGTCTTGTCATGTTGTGGATTTTGGCCATTCTCATCAGCAGCGTGTAGTGGTTTCTCATTATTGTTTTAATTTGCAATTCTCTAATGACATATGATGATGAGCAGCTTTTCATGTTTATTTGACATCTATATATTTTCTTTGGTCTCTGGATATTTTGCCCATTTTCAATTGGACTCTTCACTGCCCTGTTATAGAGTTTTGCAAATTTCTTCACATATTTTGGACACAGGATCTTTACAGACAAGTGTTTTACAAATATTTTCTCCCAGTCTGTGACTTATATTTTTATTTTTTTATATAAACACATTTTTAGACAAACAAAATCTCAGGAAATTAACCTCCCTTGCACTTTCCTTAGGAAGTTACCAGAGGATATGTTTCATTCAAATGAGAGAACTCAGAAGGAAGAAACATGGAATTCAAGAAACAGGTCCAACACAAGGAATAGACAAATAGAATTTCTAGACTGATGGAAAGGAAAGCCCTAGGACAATCATTGTGAGTAATCCTAGAGCAGACATCTCACCTCCATCTCTCCCCAGTGAGCAAAAGACAATCATTGGGGCACAAGAAGGAAGTAATACCTTTTTATTTATTTTAATGTTTGTCTTTTAAAAGTTTGAATTGTTTATGTTTCACTCTGTATATGTTATTATAGAAAAACATATTTTATAAACAAAACAATATACAAATATAGGAGGCATGTGTTTCTTAGTGAGAAATAGATTTAAGGGACTAGATCTGATAGACAGAGTGCCTGATGAACTATGGATGGAGGTTCATGACATTGTACAGGACACAGGAATCAAGATCATCCCCAAGAAAAAGAAATGCAAAAAAGCAAAATGGTTGTCAGAGGAGGCCTTACAAATAGCTGTGAAAAGAAGAGAAGTGAAAAGCAAAGGAGAAAAGGAAAGATACACCAATTTGAATGCAGAGTTTCAAAAAATAGCAAGGAGAGATAAGAAAGACTTCCTCAGCGATCAATGCAAAGAAATAGAGGAAAACAATAGAATGGGAAAGTCCAGAGATCTCTTCAAGAAAATGAGAGATACCAAGGGAACATTTCATGCAAAGATGGGCAAAATAAAGGACAGAAATGGTAGAAACTTAACAGAAGCAAAAGAAGCAGAAGAGGTAGCAAGAATACACAGAAGAACTGTACAAAAAAGATGTTCATGACCCAGATAATCATGATGGTGTGATCACTCACCTAGAGCCAGGCATCCTGGAATGTGAACTCAAGTGGGCCTTAGAAAGCATCACTATGAACAAAGCTAGTGGAGGTCATGGAATTCCAGTTGAGCTATTTCAAATCCTGAAAGATGATGCTATGAAAGTGCTGCACTCAATATGCCAGCAAATTTGGAAAGCTCAGCAATGGCCACAGGACTGGAAAAGGTCAGTTTTCATTCCAATCCCAAAAAAAATCAATGCCAAAGAATGCTCAAACTACCACACAATTGCACTCATCTCACACGCTAGTAAAGTAATGCTCAAAATTCTCCAAGCCAGGCTTCAGCAATACATGAACCATGAACTTCCAGATGTTCAAGCTGGTTTTAGACAAGGCAGAGGAACAAGAGATCAAATTGCCAACATCTGCTGGATCATCAAAAAAGCAAGAGAGTTCCAGAAAAACATCTATTTCTGCTTTATTGACTATGCCAAAACCTTTGGCTGTGTGGATCACAATCAACTGTGGAAAATTCTGAAAGAGATGGGAATACCAGACCACCTGACCTGCCTCTTGAGAAACCTGTATGCAGGTCAGGAAGCAACAGGTAGAACTAGACATGGAACAACAGACTGGTTCCAAATAAGAAAAGGAGTACGTCAAGGCTTTAAATTGTTACCCTGCTTATGTAACTTACATGCAGAGTACATCATGAGAAACGCTGGGCTGGAAGAAGCACAAGTTGGAATCAAGATTGCCAGGAAAAATATCAATAACCTCAGATATGCAAATGACAACATCCTTATGGCAGAAAGTGAAGTGGAACTAAATAACCTCTTAATGAAAGTGAAAGAGGAGAGTGAAAAAGTTGGCTTAAAGCTCAACATTCAGAAAACTAAGATAATAGCATCTGGTCCCATCACTTCATGGGAAATAGATGGGGAAACAGTGGAAACAGTGGCTGACTTTATTTTTTGGGCTCCAAAATCACTGCAGATGGTGATTGCAGCCATGAAATTAAGACACTTACTCCTCGGAAGGAAAGATATGACCAACCTAGACATAATTAAAAAGCAGAGACATTACTTTGCCAACAAAGATCCATCTAGTCAAGGCTATGGTTTTTCCAGTAGTCATGTATGGATGTGAGAGTTGGACAGAGAGAAAGGCTGAGCACCAAAGAATTGATGCTTTCAAACTGTGGTGTTGGAGAAGACTCTTGAGAGTCCCTTAGACTGCAAGGAGATCCAACAAGTCCATCCTAAAGGAGATCAGTCCTGGGTGTTCATTGGAAGGACTGATGTTGAAGCTGAAACTCCAATACTTTGGCCACCTCATGCGAAGAGTTGACTCATTGGAAAAGACCCTGATGCTGGAAAGGATTGGGGGCAGGAGGAGAAGGGGAAAACGGAGGATGAGATGGCTGGATGGCATCACCAACTCGATGGACATGGGTTTGGGTGGACTCCGGGATTTGGTGATGGACAGCGAGGCCTGGCATGCTGCAGTTCTTGGGGTCGTAAAGAGTCGAACACGACTGAGCAACTGAACTGATACTGACTTATATAAAGTAATGGGCCTCCCTGATGGCTCAGTGAATGCACCTGCCAACACAGATGACCCGGGTTTGATCCTTGGGTTGGGAAGATTCTCTGGAGAAGGAAATGGTGACCCACTCTTGCCTGAAGAATTCTATGGACAGAGGAGCCTGGCATGCTACAATCTATGGGGTCACAAAGAGTCAGACACAACTTAGTAACTAAACAACAATATATCAAATAATATTTTCAATAATAGTCAGTGTAGGAAAATATTCAAAACAATGTCAAATGCAAAAGGGACATTAAAAATTGGTAAAATTTTATAGAAATATATAAATATTTAAATAAATATGACAAATTTAGCAAATTCCAAATATGCATGTCTTTCGTCAGGATAAAATCTGGATGGAAATACATCAAAATACATTTACATCAAAAGTAGTTATCACTGCATGATAAGCTAAGGGTAATTTTAATCTAATTTTGCAGCTTTCTATATTTTTTTAAGCATCCACAATAAGCTATATTATGTTCTCAGGCAGGAGCAGGACTTTTAAAAAACTTTTCTGACCTTCAGTTATAGTAGATATTGCTAAACTGCAAGCAGGGATTCACACTTAACTGATGAGCATGGCAGCCTGAAAGATACAAATTGGGTAATACTGGGTCATAGCCTTCCTTCAGCTGACTTTCACCCTTGCCCACTATTACAGTCCCCTCCTCCTTGTGAGGAGCTCCTACCTCCCTCCCACCCCAGCCCTACCCCACCCCAGTAAGTTTCTAGGCATTCCCTAGGGCAGCCTTGAATATGTCCAAGAACTGCTGCCTCCACTTGGCGAGGACCTGCCAGACATCTCTGCCACCCAGAAGAAGCCGTGGGGCCTCGGAGGTGACGGTACTAGCCTGCAGCCTCTAGAACTGTCAGCCCACCATAGCTGCCCTCCGCCCTAGCTCCTCCTGAGTTACCATCTGTTTAAGGGCTATGAAAGAAATTCCACCAGGGCCCTGGGGTTCTGGAGAGATTTAGGTAAAAAGAGCTCTTTGGATATTTCATTTATTTGCTTGAAAACCTAGTGTTCACACACACACACACACACACACACACACACTCACCCTGCAAGACTTAGGACACAGAACTGGGCCAAAGAAAACCATTTCATGAAACAGGTGTCCTGTCCTGACCCCCCTTAGTTCCCAACCTGCCAGTCTGGCTCCCTCTTCCTCAAGTCTAGCTCAGTGGAGTTCTTTCCTAGGGGCTCCCTCAGTGTGTCAGTGAGAAGAGTTTTATTAGGTTACCCACAGACCCACAGAAATGCCCAGTGGTGTCTGAATTCCAGAGGAGACCACACATGGGTGCTGTCATTTACCCATATTTTACAGGTGAAGACACTGAAGCACGGAGAAGTGAATTAAACTACTGAAGGTCAAACAGACACCAAGGGCAATCTGGCTGCCGGGGAAGTGTTCTCACCCACTACAATGCTCCGGAGCATGGAGCAGAACCTCCACTCTGTGCCAGTTTCCTGTGCTTCCAGAGAGGCCCCTGCCCTTCAGAGAGTTTGTGTTCAGTCGCTAAGCAGCAACCTTTGCGACCCCATGGACTGAAGCATGCCAGCCTTCCCTGTCTGTCACTGTCTCCCAGAGTTTACTCAAATTCATGTCCACTGAGTTGGTGATGCTATCTAACCATCTCATCCTCTGTCGTCCCCCTCTCCTTTTGCCTTCAATCTTTCCCACCATCAGAGTCTTTTTCAGTGAGTCGGCTCTTTACAGCAAGTGGCCAAAGTATTGGAGTAAGTTTCAGCATCAGTCCTTCCAATGAATATTTCAGGTTTATTTCTTTTAGGGTTGACTGGTTTGATCTCTTTGCAGTCGAAGGGTTTCTCAAGAGTCTTCTCCAACACCACAGTTTGAAAGCATCAGTTCTTCGGTGCTCAGCCTTCATTATGATCCAGCTCTCACATCCATATATGACTGCTGGAAGAACCATAACTTGGACTGTACAGACCTTTGTCAGCAAAGTGATGTCTCTGCTTTTTAATACACTATATAGGTTTGTCAGAGACTCTCCCACCTGGTGATTCACAGCCTCAGATAGCTGAGAGAAATTCTAAGAACAATCTTAAGGCATTCTTTAAGCCCCAGTTAAGACCACCTCTTTCAGGTAAGCATCAGCCCCAAACATGATTGCCACCTCCACCTGCAGTCCCCCAGTCAGGACTGGATCTCAGCCCCTTTCCTACTCCCACGGCCCTCCAACTCTAGAGAACAGAGCATGGTCGCATTCTCCTTAGACGGAGCGATCGATGTCAGCATCTCACAGTAGAACATAAGCTCCGTGGAGTCGGCACTGGTCTACTCGCTCTCAACGTCTGACAGCACTCATGGTACTGCCTGTCTAGACAAGCGTTCCCTCTTCGTCTTTGTTGGGCTGTGTTGAGACTTTGCTGGACACACAGTGGGTGTGCAGGGACTCCTGACTGGGTGGTGAGCACTGGGGTAGGGGCCTCTCCACAGAGAGCCCTGTAGAATACAGTATTAGGTCAAACTGTGAAACTGCCATTCTAAAAGTTAAATTTTCAAATACTGACAATTTCATGTGAGTCGATTATATCTCAGTGGTAAAGAATCCACTTGCAATGTAGGAGACGCAGGTTCAACCCCTGGGTTGGGAAGATTCCCTGGATAAAGGAATGACAATCCACTCCGGTATGTTTACTTGGAAAATGCCATGGACAGAGGAGCCTGGAGGGCTACAGTCCATGGGGTCTCAAAGAGTTGGACATGACTGAGCACATACACACACACACACACACATATATAAATATATATGTATACATTTATATACATAAATATACATATATATATTTATATATCCTAACTGGACTAGCCTATAAGCCCTAGAAAGTGTTTCCTTGGCAATTTTGAAATCTCCTTTCTTGGATATCTGTCTTTTATAATTTGACTATAGTTATTAAATAATATTTTGTAAAAATACCCCAGAAGTCCAAATTCTAGACTGTAAATCCTCCGCTATCCCAAAGACCAGACAAGAGAGACGAAATTTGATTCCAACAAGTTTGTTCAGCTGTGAGTTCCTAGGGTCGTGTGGACAAGGCCAAATGTTAACAGAAAACAGAAGAAAAATTGGTTTTACTCACTTCCTCTCTCTCAAAAAGCCAGCTGAGAAATACCTTCTGGGGCCTGTACATGGAGGGTTTCTATGTGCAGTGAATTCTCCACTGTTCTTTACTTCTGTCTTCTGTTCCCTGGCACTTTTTAGTGGACTGACCCTCCTGCATATTAATCTTTGGGGACCTCCCTGACCTTTGGAAGGAATGTCAACAGTGGGAATTCATCCAATAGATGAGAAGTTTCCTCCACTGGCAGCTTTCCTTTGCCTGGTTCAAGCCTCTGGAACTGAAGGCTATAAAGGCAACTGACAATCTAATTTATCCACCATTTCACCTGGAAACAGTATCATTTCTTTGCACTCCCTAGAGACCTTCTCCTGGAAAAAAGGCCCAGGATGCCTGTCAGACCAAACAATGCCTATCATATTTTATTACATAGGATGAAACCTAAGACTTTATACTCCATTAGCAGAAGGTTTCATTTTCACTTCAGGAAGGTAGTTCAACATTATATCTCATCTTGTTCTTTCTTATGTTTTTAATATAAAGGCCTTTAAATTGCCCACTTCCATCCCCCACGCCCACCACCCCAGGCATCCAGAAACTATATTATCAGATTTTACAGTCTGAGATAATATGCTATTGTAAGAGTGCCAAAATATATGTGGTGTGTATTTTTTTTTTTTAATAAAACTACAGCCTGATAGAAAGAAGAAGTTTGCTCTCTAGTGGCTGACTTATAAAAGGCTGTGAAAACCACACAATAAGATAGCTTAGAAAAAGACTTAACAGTGATACTTGTTTAACAAGGTCTGAGTCCTTAGTTTGTTTTTATTGATCTTTTTAATTTTTCTTATAGTAAAAAACTACATCAGAGAGAGTGTTCTGTGGATATTTTTTCCTATTAAAATTTTTCCTATCATTAAACTAATTTTAATTCTAAATTCTTAGAATAACAATTAAGTTTCTGGTGTTTTATTAGCCTATTGTACCTTTAGAAAGCTTTGTGGGTTGTTTTAATACCATGTAATTAATGTCTATTACAGACACGTTGCCCAATAATATAATATTATTAGGCTTTTTAAACCATTTTTAGCTTTTTGCAGGAAGAGTGTATAAATTCAAGGAGAAATAGTATAATTATTAGTATGATGCCAATTAATATCATTTTATTACTCCCTTTTCTACAGCAACTCACTTTATGCAATTCTATCACAATATGAATTATAAAGAAAAAAATTTATTCAGTGTGCCCCTCCTTTCAACCCTTGTGCCATGTTTTACTTTCCCATTTTATTCTCCCCCGGCGCCTCCCTAAGTTCACACTACTTTTCTTAACTCTCGGTCAGATAACAGGAGCAAACCATATCAGTGGTCCCTAAAGTCCCCACCCTCCATGTTTCTCAAAACAGAGACAGTTACCTAGGAAACTTTCTACCTACACAGTAATAAACACTTTAAAGGATTTTCAAAACTGTAAAGATTCCTGGGACTTCCCTGGCAGTCTAGTGGTTAAGACTCTACGCTCCCAGTGCAAGGGGCTTAAGTTAAATTCCTAGTCAGGAAACTAAGATTACACATGCCCACGTGGCACAGCCAAAAAGAAAAAGTATAAGTATTCTTGACCTCGCTTTACCTGTGAGAAAGGAACCAGATAGTTTAAAGAGGCTTAACCTTTTCTGCTGGTCAGGACTACAGTGGACATACTAGAAAGTGAAAAGAGGAAGAATGTTTTATGTATGGAGCAGGCATATGGCACAATGCAAGCGGTGGTTCAGAAGGGGGATAATGCAGCCTGATATACATTTTTGAGAATTATTCTGGCTGCTGAACGAAGAAAGTCCCACAATAAGAACAGGAGTAGAAACAGAGAGACCTCTTTGGAAATGACTATAGCCATGCTACATAATAAAAAATGAGTGGCGCTGACAGGGGTGGTGAAATTGTTATCAGTGAATGCATTTCCAAGGTATTCTAGAAAAAGCTCCAATACTTCGGCCACCTGATGAAAACAGCCGACTCACTGGAAAAGACTCTGATGCTGGAAAAGATTGCAGGCAGGAGGAGAAGGGACTGACAGAGGATGAGAAAGTTGGATGGCATCACCGACTCAATGGACATGAGTTTGAGTGAGTTCCGAGAGATGGTGAAGGACAGGGAAGCTTGATGTGCTTTCTGTGGGGTTGCAAAGAGTCAGACAAAACTGAGTGACTGAACAACAACTGGAGGTAGAGCTAATTGGTCAGAGATGGGAGTGGGGCATGAATTCAGAATAAAGAACTTCCTGGAATTGGAAAGGATGAGAGAGAAACAGGTTGGGGAGATAAGGGGCACTGAGAATAGAGAGCTGTGTCTGAGTTGGTTATGGCTCAGTCTGAGATGCCTAACGAGGAGAGATACCAGGTAACCTCTTGGAGATATCAAGAGATGTCTACACATCCAAATCTCTTCTTGTTAGCAGTCTAGAGCTTTGGAAAAAGTTGGGACTTGTGATTTATATTTAGAAGTCTTCAGGATACAAATGATATTCAAAGATGAGATCCCCAAGGAGCAAGGTTGGCTAGAAATGAGAGAAATCCTGAGCCTGACCCTGGGGCACGGGCTAGTGAAGTAGGGAAGGGACGGTCAGCCTGGAAGATCAAGTGGAAATGTCCAGGAGTGGGGAGGACAGCAGAAGAAGATGGGTGAGGCAGCACTGGCGAGAGGTCAGTATGATGAAGGCATAGACATGACCTTGAACTTGGCAACACAAGGGTCATGGGTGACCTTGACAAGAGCTCTTTCAGCAGCATAATGGGGACAGAGCTCCTCTTGTTCTTTCACCTACCAAACGTGAGCCTAAAAAATTATTTCCCTTAGCAAGCATGCAAGGCAGAAAGGAACTAGCAATGGGTACAGAGTTCAGGGGAAATTTCTATGTTGTCTATGTTGATAGATGGTTAATTTATACTCAGTCTTCAATCTGGACTCATTTTATTTGAATCCTTTTAGAATCAAAATGGACAAGGAAAGAGATTCTTGGATGTCAGAAATGGACAACCCTTCACAACATAACTCATCTTCCCCACAGATTAGATGGTAGAGAGAAACTGTATAAAGGAGAAAATATTATCTCAGGAAGAGTCCATTTGACCTAGAAACTGTCAAGGAAGAGGGAAGAAGAAGTAGGGGAAAAGTGCATCTGAGGGACTTCTCTGGTGGTTTAGTGGCTAAGACTCTGAGATTCCAATGCAGAGAGCCTGAGTTCGATCCCTGGTTAGGGAATGAGATCCCACATGCCACAAGTAAGACCCAACACAGCCAAGTAAATAAATAAAAAGAAATATTTTTAAAAGTATATTGGGGACAAAAGAAGATAAAAATAGGAAAAGAAGGAGCTAAGGATGGGCTTTTTCCTAGAGGCATAGCCTGAAATGAAATTTCAACTAGCTGCCAATCTCAGAGGAAACAGAACCAGACAGAATAAATATGGAAAACATTTCCGTCAGACTCTATGCCAAGGGTTGGGGAACAAGGAAAGAGAGTAACACATGAAACAGGAAGAAGAAATTGCAAAGTGAACAGGTGGACAGCAGAAGGTGCTTATTTCTAACAGGCTCTTAAAAATTTGCGTAACTATTTAAAACACACACCCCAAGCCTCCTGACCAGTTAGTTTCTGCACAACCGAATCTCTTGTTAGTTTGTGGGGATGTCCAGGAAAACTCAAATGGGGGACAAAATAAAAGAATTGTGGCCAGTAGAGTCCCTTAAAAAAAAATAACTTGATGTGTTACTATGTTTAAGAGGTTGAATAAGCACATTTTGAAAATGCAGAAGCAAGTTATAACTGAAGGGACAAAATGCAGTTGATTCTTCTCTTTCACACTCTTGGGATGAGTCTTTGCTCAACTCACAGTTCACCATATGTCGTTTAATGTCTCACTAATTCTATGATGTAAAAATTACTGAGCTTTACTGGAAATGCTGGTTTGTGCTAACTAGGTAGACCTTATAGGCCCTCAGCAACACCAGTCAATCTGGCCAAGTAGGGGTAACTTTCAAGTGAAAAGGACTGAGCAGAACCTTAAGACAGTCTTGAGATCACATTTAATTACAACCAAGGCTTCCTATCACCAGGCAACCCTGCCCTCCACCACCCTCCTCTTACCCTTCACTGTGGGTGTGCCCTAAAGTCCATGGTTGAAAGCACCTCTTCCTATGGTTTCTGTCTGGTATTGAGATGATGGTTCACTGGATTCATTTCTCTGCCATGTCAGAATCTCAGCACTGTCACTGTTCAGGTTCCAGCTTGTCTGTCTTTTTCTACCTCCTAACCATCTATTGTTTCACCATTATTTTAAGGACAGAGCACTGTGATTAGAAATGGGGAAGGGGATCATATATCTCAGCTTCCCAGACCAAAGAAACACACTGGCAGTAAGTTGAGATCGAGTGTGTCTGTCTTCTTCTACACAGAATCCAGGGATGGCAGCAGGAGGCTTCCTCCTCTTAAAGCAAGGAGGTCATGCGTGTTCATTAACAATGACATCAGGAGAGAAAATAATAGTTGATTAAATGATGCTAAAATTATCTCATGACTTCTGTCTCCTGTGCAGCTCAGAAGGAAAAAACTCAAGAAAAGGATCAATACTAATTGGTGGAGTAACTGCCTAAAATAGATGAGAAATATCCCCTTCTCTGACTTCTGTGCTCGCATCACTGAAACAACTATTCAAGAGGGATGATCCTCAAATTTTCATCTCCAGAATCAAACTTCAACCAGGATGTTCTGGAGGTCTCTTCTGAATTCTTACTAAATTAATTTTAAGAGGGTTCCAAGCTTAGGCAGTACCAAGTCATACCAGAAAGTTATGTTTATGGGTTTCTATTGAGACTTAGTAGACTAATTTTGTCAAGTACAAGTAAGTCTCTATGCCATCACAGAAGAATAAGAAGTTAAAACAGAAGAAACTTCAAAAGGCTGTCAATGATGAAATCATACTACTGAGACTTTATCTGAACAATGAAAGAGGGCAGCCCAGTCCATGGACTAAATATTCCCTATACTTTTAGTAAACATCTGAGATTTGCCTCAACTTTTACACATAATGGTTTCCACTCCTACAGATGTTTGCATTTTGAAACAACATTAAGAAGAAACAAACATAAAGAGCATGGAAATCTAGGAAAAGTAAAGGAAAACAACTTTTGAAGGTCATTTAGATTTCCAAATAGGTGTGTGTGCTTGAGTGCATTCTAAGTCACTTCAGTGGTGTCCGACTCTGGACCGACGCTGTAGACTGAGCCTGCAAAGCTCCACTGTCCATGGGATTCTCCAGGCAAGAATACTAGAGTAGGTTGCCATGCCCTCCTCCAGGGGATCTTCCCAACCCAGGGTCTGAACCCACGTCTCCTGCAGCTCCTACATTGCAGGCAGACTCTTTATCACTGAGCCAACAAGGAAGACCTCTGAATAGGTATATACATGTGCTTTAAATATAGCACCCCATCTTTCACTGCAGGGGATGTGGGTTCTATCCTTGGTCAGGGAAATAAGAGGAGCAGTTAAGCCCATGTGCTGCAACTATGGAGAGTCCGCATGCCGCAACCAAGACCTGAGGCAGTCAAATAAATTAATTAATAAATATAAATAAATAAATAATATAGCACCCCAAACAACAGTGAAGCCTCCCTGTCCTGTGTGCATGTATAGAATCTCGGTTTACCCCTAAATCACAATAGATTCTTATGGCAGTGCATGATTCTATGTTTTATCTTACATGAAAAAAGGAACATTAACTATAAGCTAGGGACTAGATTTGGAGGTAATGGAAGTAGGGGAAAACCCACATCTTTTGGCATATTTTTTTTACTGTGGAAACCATTTCCTATCCATACACGGCACACATTTCCCCTACTTATTATTCTCATAAATCACACAACACCACATTTAATAACATGAGGATAAGAGCTCAGTAACACATATTCAGAAACACTCAAAGCTCTAAAATAATTGGGAAGAGACTCCTGAGGTTGTCCCAAGAGTTAGGGATCAAGGTGCATTTAGCCAAGAGAGAACCTGCTCCTTATGGTTAGTGCTCGCTATCCAATCCAAGGTAGAAGGAATGCCCTGGAGCATCAGAAAAGGGGCTGCTTCTGTTCCCACGACTCCTCCTCCATCTGGCAAGGATGCTGGAACTCATAGTTCACAGAATCACACAGAATGTGAGAGGAGTTCTAACCTAATTGAAGCTCCTCTTTTTATATCGAGGAAACAGAGAGGCTTATCAAGGTACCATGGCCACGTCATGGCTGAAGCAAAACCAGGAGTCATTTTCTGACCCCCAGCACAGGAAGAGGAGTTCAGTAGGTGTTGTTGGATGGCTGGAACCAAAAGACTTGTAAAATCTTAGAGAGAAAAAAAAATGAAAAAGAATGGATATGTGCATGTATAACTAATTCACTTAGCTCTACATCTGAAACTAACACAACATTGTAAGTCAACTATACTCTATGTCAACTATAAGTTTTTTTAAAACTCCAAAGCAAAAAATAAAATCTTAGAGTGAAATGATACCTTGAGGTCTTACAAGTTCAACTTTGCCCTGCAGTGCAGAAATCCCCCAAAAGTTTCATTTTTATTCACACTATGAACTTGGGTAATTATGACTCCTTCCTTAACCCACCAACAAACATCTACACAGAGTTCACTCTGACTGAGGAAGCAATGGAGATTGAGGGCAGTGTAGACCTCCATGCACAGACATGATCATAGTGCTTGTTCAACTCTTAGGAATGTGTCAAGGCTGCTCCCAAAGCTTTTCTCAGTGCCATAGAAACTTCCTGGCTCACCATTTTCCTCTTCTCCAATTTTCAGCCCTCTATCTCTCTCTTTTACTGTGCCTTTGTTGGCTACACTAACATCCAAAGAGATATCCTCTAAAGGAAAGAAAACAGAAAAGAAGGGACAGGAAGAAACCAAGAAACAACCAAGAGAAGAACTTAGCCTTTGATGAGATAATATGGTTGATGACAATGATGGTAAAGGAGAATTTTATTCCAATTTGGCTTTCCATCAAGTTGGCTTTCCACTGCTGCAAATCAAAGTTATACTAAATAGCTAGGTCAAACTGCAGTTATCTAAACTCCTCTTCTCCCCACTAACAAGAAATCCCTTCAATTGTCTGAAGTTAATTAGAAGTTTGCAAACATTAAATAGATTTCTTTTGTTTGACAGAATTATTGCATTTTCTTTTCCACAAATGCTTTGATTGAAAATATTTCAGCACAATGGCATTTATCAATATGTCAGATGTCCATCGGCCCTAGGAATACAATCCTATTGGTGTTTTGTCTACAACCCATTAGTTCTATCCTTTTCCATACTCAGTCACTAAGCCATAAAAAAATGCACATACCACAAAATATTATTCTGCCTCCACCTTCTGAAAAAATTTTAATCTAATAATTCTGTTCTGTGGCAGATAGGAAATACACATGCACTTGAAAGCAAATATAACTGAAATCTCTCTTGTTTGGATTTTTTCCTTTTATGGTTCCAAATTCAAATATGAGTCAAAGAAACTGCTTCCCTTAATCATACACTTGATCTCTGGTTAACACAAGGGAGACATAGTGAGTGACAAAAAGAAAGCAAGAGGAGTTTTAGCAAACCAATCTGACTTTCTTTTTTTTTTTAATTTATTGGGAGTATAGTTCCTTTACAATGTTGTGTTAGCTTCTGCTGTACAACAAAATGAATCATCTACATGTATAAAAATATTCCCTCCCTTGTGGATCTCCCTCCCATTTCTACCCCCCAACTTTAAATTGTAGTTTTCTTCTCCTGTGCTTTTGAGACAGTAATGTCACCCTTGATATTATCAACTGTTTGTTTCCATTGTATTTCTTGTACAATTTCTAATTCTATGATCAAAAACATGTTTGTCCTTAGAGACTAAGAAACTAGATATGTCTTTTTCAAGCATGGTTAGAATATTGTTTCACATTGTGAAATCATTAAAAGATGTGTGATATAAAAATTATGAAATCTGTAAGATTTCCTTAAGAGCTGTTTCCATAGTATCTTTTATTTCTATACAGATATGTACTTTTGAAAATACTTTCTCATGATAATAGCAGCTAACATTTACTGAACACTTATTTTCTGTTGGACATTGTTTGAAGTGTTTTACATACTAACACATTTCATTGTCTTGTCTGCATTTTAAAGAAGAGAAAAAAACTGAGACACTTTTTCCTATGTAAATGTTAGCTCTTCTATAAATCAGAAATCATCTCACTTAAGCCTTCACCAGTTTGTAAGAAAAATTAAATCTACAGCTTCCTATCTCTGCCACTGTATTTTACCTGTGAAGAAACCAAAACTCATTTATTTTCTCTCAGAGAAGTTATCATGTTTTCAATTTAATTACTTGGTTGTGAAAATTTAAAGCCCCAAGTTTTCAAATATGAAAACCAAATGCCAATTAATATTGGTAAACAAAAAAAGAACAATTTTCAAGTTACAGACTGATTTTTCTATTAGCCCTGTATGGTTTAAGCATTACCATAAATAAAATATCTGCCTCAAACAGGAAACAAAGAGGATTTACTAAACACAGGTCTTGAGTAAAATACAAAACTCTTGAATTTTTGGATTATGAACAGAGCAATGGCCTTCCATTAAAGAATAAGTCTTCAAAATATTAAGTTGAAAAACCAAATGCACATATTTACCTACTTTTTCTTTTCTCACTGCGAACTTTTTGTGTGTGACCTTTAACAGTAGCTCAAGTGCATCTGCCGTTTATGTCTGTGTGTACAGAGAGCTAGAGAAACAAATGGACTGTCAGAATATCAAGCCCTTAGAGAGATATCCAGACATTTGTAACTGGAAGTCAGATCTTTTTTAACTCAGAGAAATATTTAGGATAATTCTAAATCCTAAAGATTTGCCCCCTAAAATACCTTCTCTATTACTAGAGAAATTAGTGCTCTTGACCTAGTTCGTCAAAGTAAAGTTGCTTTGGGACTTCCCTGGTGGTCCAGTGGTTAAGAATCTGCCTGTCCATGCTGGGGACGTGAGTTTTAGCCCCGATGCAGGAAGATCTCACATGCCTTGGGACAACTAAACCTGTGCACCACAAATACTGAGCCCATGCTCTAGAGCCTGTGCTCCAAAACAAGAGAAGCCACCACAACGAGAAACCTGCACACTTCAATGAAGAGTAGCCCCCACTCACTGCAACTAGAGAAAGTCCCTGTACAGCAATGAAGACCCAGTATGGCCCCCCAAAATTAATTAATTATTTATTTAAAGTAAAGTTGCTCAAGTATATTAATTTGGTCACGTTGTCAAGTTGCAGAAGTGCAAGGACACATCCTACTTATCCTTGCTTCTCCTATAACTCATAGCATAACACCATGACTTGATGGGTGAATCACAAAATTGGAAAATGGGATCCCTGAGTTCTAGTTCTTGGTTCTCCAGCTAGGTGGTCTTTGAGTCCCTCCTCTAACCCAGACTACAACATCCTCTAAAGCTGAGGACTTTACCTTGACACATGGTGAGGTTGTTGTTGTTCAGTCGCTATGTCATGTCCAACTCTTTGCAACCCCATGGACTGCAGCATGCCACGCTTCTCTGTTCTTCACCATCTTCCCAGAGTTTGCTCAAACTCATGTCCATTGAGTTGGTAATGCCATCCAACTAGCTCATCTTCTATCATCCCCTTTTCTTCCTACCTTCAATCTTCCCCCAGCATCAGGGTCTTTTCCTTAGTGAGGACAGAGCAGCTATTCATCAGTGAAAAGAACAAGTTATGATTCTAACTGATAATCACAAATATCTCTCCAAACTGGAATCAGAGGTGATATATCATTTATATTCTAAAGTCATTAATGATAGTACAAAATCTGCATCATTCAGAATATGTTCAAGCATTTTGGAAGGTACTCAACTGGCCACATGCAGGTAACTGTCCTTATTTATACCCAGGGACAAAAACTAATATTTCTCAGTAAACTCCTTTCTCACCAGCAAGCTTGCAAGAAGAGACCTATGCTTTACTAAATAAGAAATTAAGCATCAGAAAAGTTAGGTAATTTGCTCAAGTTCACATAGCTAGCAAGTGGAAGAGCCAGAATTTAACCCAAGACTGACAGGTTTCTTGGATACCAATTTCTTTCTACTATATTTGGCCATTTCAACCCTCTATGTTAAAGCATGTACTAAGGTAATACAGCTCCTCAAGGGCAGAAAATGAGTTCTAGTCATCCTTATCTTGCTAGCACCAACAGATAAATCTACTGAATGTAGGAATTCATGCTCAACAACATGCAGTTTCCCAGCCCTCTTTAGGAATGTGCCCTGAACTGTGTTTGCTTCTCAGAGCACCTGAACCAGCCTCCATCCATAAGCAGCCTTGGTTGTTACAGATGCACCCCACTTTGTCTATGAAGGTTATCATTGTCTCTATGTGCCATTCTGTGGGAAGGATTGGGAAGCAGTGCATACCTTGTCAGCATGAGCAAGAGAAAATTATATGCTCATTGCAGTCAGAGTGATGTCCTGGCTGGGAAGAAAGGAGACCTTGAAGTTTGAAAGTCCTAGCCACAGTTGGAGTGGAAATCACAAGAACCAATGGACACCCTGACAATGAAATTACTGAAGCAGAAATGGAGGGAGAGTTCCTTGACAGGGGAAATAGAAGAAATCCTGTACCCAAAGCAAAGAAGGAGAAAATAACACACTGAATCATTCATCAGAGCAGTGAGGGGGGTTGAGGGAGAGCTGGGGGGAGGGGGCAGGGAAGTCGGTGATGTGAGCTCCCTAAGAGTTGGACTCAGATTAATCTTGCTTAAGGATTGTAGAATTTCAAAGGAATCTTAGGAGAAGCTCCCAGCCCCTCTACCACTCATGACAGTAGTTGCTATGTATTATGTATTGTATACCAGCCATTCTACATACATGTGTAATTTCATTTTTAAAATCTCTCACAGCTCTCGAAAGTATATGTATTGTTCTTATTTACACATCAGAAAACTGAATCTCAGAGGAATTAAGTAACTTGTCCAGTGTCCTACACTTGTCAGAAAGGAATAGCCAGGACTCAATCCCAAGCAGTCCAACTCTAAAGACCACACTTTTCCCATCATGCTTTGCTGCCTCTGTCCACCCAAGCTCCATCTGGTCTCCTTCATCTTAGAAAACATCTTCTGTGAAAGAAAGTGGGGCAAAGATTTATCTAACTCCCAAAGCCCTATTACAGCTTACCGAATCAACGGTGGCAAAGCACTTTGAAAATGCCAATGAAGCTCCATGAGTGCCTGGGGCTTTGTTGGGGCCTAGAGGCCCTGGGATGTGAGGTGCCACAGAACGTGTATGTCATACAACTGCCACTAAGCAGGATTCCAGGAGCAGAATAGAGCCTTTCTCTTGGGAGGAGCCTTCAGAACCCTGGGCTGATGGGGTGGTAGGAAGACATCTCACAACAATGTGTGTGTGCTAAGTCACTTTAGTCGTGGTTTACTCTTTGTAACCCTATGGAGCATGGCTTTCCAGGTTCCTCTATTCATGGGATTCTCCAGGCAAGAATACTGGAGTGGGCTACCATGCCCTCCTCCAAGAGATCTTCCCCACCCAGGGACTGAACCTGCGTCTCTTATGTCTACTGCATTTGCAGGCGGGTTCTTTACGTTAGCACCACCTGGGAAGCCTCTCACATCAGAGTTGTCTCCAGTTAAAGCTTCTACTCAACAAACAGGGAAAAACAGAATTTAAGCTTCCAGAAGTACCTCAATAAATTCTTATAAAACACGCTGAGCAGAAAAGTAGAATAAAAGAAAACTTGTTTTTTCAGAAGAGCCATGAATTGCCTTGCAAGGATTTGCATGGCATTAACTGAGTCTCAGGAAGCCTGGGGTGGAGGAGGCCACGGAAAAAAACCTGAAATTTCCCAGGTAAATATTGATGAACAGTTAAAGGCTCCTACCACTGGCTGGATCGCTGAGCCACCAGCTTTTCACAGAGCTATAACTTGACCACAAACCTCAGAAAGCCATCCAGAGAAAAGACTGCTTAAGACGGCAGAGATAGCAGCATTTTCTTTTTTGGTTTGCTCTTTGTTGTGTTTTGTTGTAGTTCTGAGACAAACCCCACAGTCAGATTGATTGAGTAGCATATAGCTGATCATGTGTACGGGAGAAGGCAGGGTTTTGAGACTAGAAGATACTAGTATTGATACTAGAGGGCAGAAAAGCTGAGACAAACAGTTATGGCTGCTTGGTTCTTCTTTGTCAATTCTAATCTTGCTTCATGTTTATATCACAGCACAATTCATGATGGCATGATTTCACAACATCTATCTCTCATCTTTGTTTCTCCTCTACTCTGCTACCTTCCCAAGACCACACAGGTGCCTCAGGTGGCTTTCACCATGTTATGAACCACTGCAAATCTTAGCAACCTAACACAGTAATCACTCATGTAGTTCACAGTTCTGTGAACTGGTCAGCCATTTGGGCTGGGCCCAGCTGTGTTGTCTTTCTGTTCTTGTCTGAGCTCACTCACACTGCTTCCTAGCTAGGTGACTGATTCTGGGGCTGACTGGCTGTTAGCCGAGGCCATGGGGACAACTAGGCCACCATCAGTCAGCAGGTTATCCTTGGCTTGTTCTCAGGGAGCTTGGCAGGGTTCCAGAGTTAGAGCAGAAGTGTGCATGACCTCTTGTGGCCTAAGCTCAAAATGAACAAAATCCACTTCCTTCAAATTCTGTTGGCCAAACAAGTCACAAGTCCAACTAAATTTCAGGGGCCAGGAAACAGACACCATCTCTTCATGGGAGGAACTGCAAATTACATTGCAAAGGGTCATGGGTTTACAGAGGGACATAATCATGACCCTTTCTGCAAAATATCTAATGTATCTGTGTTTAGGGGAAAGAACCACTATTCCTTTGCTTCTCTTTCCCTTTCCTCTGCTTTCCTTTCTCCCTTTTTATTCAATGCCTCACTCAATCTCTATGGGTTTTTACTTCTTCGCTCTGCCACAGTCTCTTCTGAGATGATCTGGTCAATAAGATTTTATACAGCTACCTTCCTCTCTGTTTAGCTTTTTTTTAGTAATGTCAAATATCTTGCCAACACAAGACAAATAACATTAGGAAAATAGCAGATTTCCAGAGCCTGAAGAATTCAGTTTGTATTTTTTCTCTAAATTAGCAATACACTTTGCACACAGTCCAAAACCCAAACTACTCTCATATTCTTGGCACACTATTTGCTCTCAACAGCTCCAAGCTTCCTTTTAAATCCTCTGTAATACTGCTGGAAATCATTAAACAGTGAGTCATGGAAGCTCTCTGATGGCCTCCAATAATGATTTTACCATCCACACCAGAGGTTTTTTTTTAAGCCCCATTTAACGAATTTAGTCCATTGCTGAGATTTCTTCTTGGGTGGATCCCAATTTTTCCTTTTTTCCAGGAGGAGCGTTAGGGTCACTGAGCCCTTGGCACTCAAGGCGCTGCAAGGGCCAGCTGGTACAGTCTGATAAACCAAGGTGTCTCCTGAAAAAAAGTACTCATTGCTGCTGCTTCTGAGATTTCTCACATTCTGGAATTTGTTCTGAGATCTCCTGAGCCTCTCCTTTGACATATTTCCTGCTTGCAGAGTTTCAAGAAAGGAGATCATCCTCAGGTCAAAAGCTGGAGTTTGTACTGGAGAACTGAGCTTCTTAAACCTTTATGTCTATGTGCATCTGCATGCATAACAGACACCGAGAATGCACCAACATCAAGCTTCATAATTCAAATATCGGTATAAGTCTGAAAAGACTCATGATATTTCTTTGCAAATTCTCAGTGTATCTTCATCTGCTTTACCAGTTGTTATCATCTTCCTTCTCGTCCCAGGGACAGAGGCAGCCCTACCCCTTTACATGTGCAGATCCATCTCACCAAGTCTTTCCATAGCCCCATCTACCATGCAAATATCCCACCATTAGTATTCTTTCTTATTTTCATTTCAACCTCTTCTCCCTTGGATTCAGGCCCTCATTTGACATGATCAAATCCATGACCTCAGCTTGCAGACACATCAAGAGCTCCTATCCCCCAAATAAACGTTCTCTCACTCCACCTGCTGCCCTTTTCCTGCTGCCTGTCTACCCTTCACACGTCCGCTTTTCATCTCCTACCCACAGCTCAACCCACTGCAGCTTGTCATCAACCCCCACTTCTCCATCGAGTCAGCAATGGACAAATCAAAAGGCTTTTGCTCCACCCCTTTTCTACTTGTCTTCTCAGAAGCATTTGACTCTCTTGATAACTGTCTCCTTCCTTAAACTCTTTCTATGACTTCTCAGAGAGTTACCTTCTCCTAAATCTCTTATTTCTCTGTCTGTTCTTTTCTAATTTCTATCAGACACTCCCCTTCTTCCACTTCATCCTTACATGTTTACCCTCCTTCCTCTTTCTAAACTCTCCCTAGGTAAGATTGCCTTCCCCTAGCTATCTTAATGGACATCGCTCACTAGATGCGCCACAGCCTCTTAGATACTTCGACCCAGATTTATTTCTGCCTGCCCACAACTTCCTTGCCAAACTTGCTCCCCTTTCTGCATTCTTTGACTCAGTTAATGGAAATACCACTAATTGTCTCCCCAGTATTCAGTCTACTTTTTATAGTAATAGTTTTATTTGGGCACATGGCTATCCAGCTAAAGACTACATTTCCCAGCCTCCCTTACAGGTAGGTGAGGTCATACAACTAGATCATGGCAAATAGATTGTGAGCATAAACAGTGCCACCTTCTGAGTCATGCCTTACTAACCAGTGTGGATATTGCGGTCTACAAATGAAAAACACTGAGTAATAGAGTAATGAGTGCCAAAAATGAAGTTTGTAAGTTTGGTTCTCAATCATCCAACTCACCCCAATGTCCTTATTTCAATTCTATGGGCCCCACTCTTCCCTGTCTGTGTCCTAATTTTTACTTGAGACACCTGGCAAGGCTGTAAATTCAAACTATATTGTAATTCAGCAACTCACAGAATTAGACTCTGAATATGATTTTAAGCTATAGAAGTCCTTTGCTATCAGATGTTGTAAAAATTCTTCAAGACAACCTTAGAAATTTCTTAGTCTTCTGATCACTCACTGAACTGAGAATTTAAAACTTGAAACTGGTGTTTTCTTTTATGTTTTTCAGGGTACTTTGGAGCAATAAGACAAACCCACAGATCTTAGATTCTTCATGTAGCCCCCACAGTGATTTCTTGCAACAGCCACTCACACTCAAAGACTTGCATGGGTGACCACTTACTTAATTCTTCCCCCACCTTCAGGTAATAAGAGCTGCCAATGTTTCATCTTTAATAATAACTGATTCTTATTGCCTTCAAAATCCAACCCAAACATGTATCCAATCCTAGCTTCTGATTCCTTGGGGATCTGTTTAGAATGAATGTGTTTAATATTTAATAATGATGCCATGGGCATTTAGATATTAAAGGATTAAACTAAGGCAAAGAGTTCCTCTTTGCCTTAGTTCTCTCTTCCCTCCTAGTAACAGAGCCCTGATTTTGTTTAGGATGGCAAGATAGCCAGCCTAAAAGTCACATTTCCTAGGATTTCTAGCAGCTGGCTAAGGTCACATGTCTAGTTAGTAAGACAAAGTGGAGGAATTATTTGAGACTTCTGGGTAGCCTGCTTCAAGGGAACTGTCTCAGCAAAGCTGTTTGTCCTTCTGTCTCTCCTCTTGTTTCTGGCCTGCATCACAGATAAGACCCACTGCCTCCCAAAACCATCTTAGATTATGACATTATCTTGAGAATGAAAATGTTGGACTAGAAGTATGGGACAGAAAGTTACAAGATGTCTGTGTTTCTAATGCTTACAGAATCTAGCTGCCTACTTTCAGATTTCACTTACATGAGAGAGAAATAAAATCCTCACTAGTGAATCCTCTGTTATTTGAGGGTTTACTGTTATATGCAGCCTAACCTAATTCCAACTGATACAGACAATGCGTCAAGGACCAAAAAAATTTAAAGTAGACAGAGCCTGAGTAATAATAAAAAAAAAAGTGCAGGACGAAGAGCAGAGTGATTCCAACCCAAGAATGTCTCTCACCTAAAGAATGATTTTAAATGCAAACTTTTTCAATAACCCTGGGAAATGACTCAATTATATTACCCTCATCTTTCACTGAGATAACCCAGGCAATGAAAATTTAAAGGACCATGCTAGAATTTTGAGCCTATATGGCAGAAAGATGACCAAAATTCAGAGTACATTAACCTATATGTGTGGTTCCTATGGTCACCCAGTAAAAACACCAAAAACATGAGAAGGTCATAACAGGATTAGCCAACCCTTCCCTCCTACAGGATAGGATGAGTTTAGATGATTTATCACCTGATCCCTTTTGGATTAAGCGATATTCCATGAGGGCTTGTCAGGCCAAGTCCCTCTATGGATCATAAAAAGAAGAGGGTCCTGGAGTCATTTTTAGTCTTCCTCTGACCTTCCTGAGAAGCTCTGGTAGCACTTCTGTTCAACCATGAGAGTCTGAAAGAATGGGTGTGGATTAACTCAACTATAGGTTTTAACCCTTTCCTTTGTCTTTATAAATTTATGTTATTGAAGTATAGTTGATTTACAATGTTGTGTTAGTTTCTAGTGTATAGCAAAGTGATTCAGCTTTACTTATGTATATATATTCTTTTTCACATTCTTCTCCATTATGGTTTACTACAAGATAGTAAATACATTAATGGTCTTCCCTGGCAGCTCAGGCAGTGGGGAATCTGCCTCCAATGCAGGAGACAAGGGTTTGATCCCTGAGTTGGCAAGATCCCCTGAAAAAGGAAATGGCAACCCGCTCTAGTATTCTTGCCTGGAGAATCCCATGGACAGAGGAGCATGGCAGGCTACAGTCCATGAGGTCATAAAGAATTGGACAGGATGGAGCAACTAAGTATACACAAATATATTAACAATTCCTTGTGCCATACAGTGGGACTTTGTTGTTTATCCATTCTATCTATAATAGTTTGCCTGGGCTAATCGCAAATTCCTAATCCACTCCTCCCCCAGCTTCTCTTTCCCTTGGCAACCAGTCTGTTCTCTAGGTCTGTCAGTCTGTTTCTGTTTTGTAAAGTGAAGTGAAGTGAAGTGAAAGTCGCTCAATCATGTCTGACTCTTTATGACCCCATGGACTATACAGTCCATGGAATTCTCTAGGCCAGAATACTGGAGTGGATAGCCTTTCCCTTCTCCAGGGGATCTTCCCAACCTAGGGATCGAAGATAAGTTCATTTGTGTCATATTTTAGATTTCATATATAGGTGATATTATACAGGATTCATCTCTCTCTTTCTGACTTACTTCATTTTAGTATGATAATCTCTAGGTCCATCCATGCTGCTGCAAATGGCATTATTTCATTCATTTTTATGGCTGAATAGTACTTGTTGTGTATATATATACAATATATATTTTAAAAATATGTGGTATATATATCTTCTTTATCCATTCATCTGTTGTTTAGGTTGTTTCCATATCTTGGCTATTTGAAATAGTACAGCTATCAACATAGGGGTACATATATGTTTTCAAACTGTAGTTTTGCCCAGATATGTGCCTAGTAGTGGGATTGCTGGATCAGGTTTTAACCCTTTTCTAGGAGAGGTTTTTATTCATTTTCCCCCATATCTAGATGAGCTAGGGATAATATATAAAAAGATTTTGCCTTACAAATTAGTGATAAGTATAACTAGGCCAACTGGGGGTTCCTAAAATTGAAATCAACAAGCCAAGACTAGGTTGATGCTTCCGTGGCTTTCCAGGTGGTAAAAAATTTCACCTACCAATGCAAGAGTTGCAAGAGACTTGGATTCGATCCCTGGGTCCGGAAGATCCCCTGTAGTAGGAAATGGCAACCTCCTCCAGTAATCTTGCCTGGAGAATCCCATGGACAGAAGAGCCTGGCGGGCTACAGTCCATAGGGAAGTCCAACAAAATGTTGAACACACTAAGCATGCACACACACTTCCATGGCTGTGATGAAAATGGAATGCATTTTTCAGATGCAGGCAAAGGCAGCTTTTACAGTCTGGTTAATCCACCTGGGTGGATACAAGGATTCAGCATCCCCTGCTGATTTAGAAGGCTTGATATGTTCAGTTTTGCATATTTTAGAATACATTTGGACACTGCAGATCCTAAAGGAATAGGTCTTGGTGAATAATAGAAAACATCAAACAAACAAATGCTGTTTTCAAGATATATATGTCAACAAGTCATTTGATCATAAACTTCCCATTAGAAACCAGCTTTCTGCCACTTCACAGAGGATTCAGGCTTCTTTCCAGCAATTCCAAAGCAAAATCTTCCACAAGGACATCAGAGGAACCCCAGGAAGGGAGTCAAGGTTCTAGGAACAATGGATTGTCGATGATTCTAATGTCAGGTTTTCAAATCCTACTGGGGAGTCTTATTCAGACCATTGGCACATTCTTCAGAGGGGTCTGAAAACGACCAACCCATAACTTCGAGTTGAGGGCTGTGATGTTGCCATGAAATAGTCTTTTTAGGAACAAAATCTTTGGAGCTATTAAACTGATTTGAAAGCAAAGTCTTCAGCAGTCAGCTCACTAGTAATAAGAAACTCTGCATCAGTCTTATTCAAGCCCTGAGCTTCCCACTCATCAGTCTATTTGTGGTTTCCTAATTGCACTGTGCTTGCTCAAGACCTGCTCCTTTTGCCTGTGATATCTTGCACTCACCCTTTCTTTTAACATTTAAAAATTTTCTAATTTATTTTATTTATTATTTTTGGCTGTGCTGGCTCTTCATTGCTGCAGGTGGGCTTCCTCTAACTTCGGTGAGCAGGGGCTACTCTCTAGCAGCAGTGTGCAGGCTTCTCATTGTTGCAGAGCTTGGACTCTGGGTGGTGGGCTCAGTAGTTGTAGTACATGGACTTAGCTGCTCCTCAGCATGTGGGATCCTCTCAGACCATGGATCGAACCCAGGTCCCCTGCATTGGCAGGCAGATTCTTGAACACTGGACCACCAGGGAAGTCCTCACTCTTTACCTGGTAACCGCCCACTCAGCAAGCAACTCCCCGCTTCAGGGGTCACTTCCTTCAGCCACCTTAGCACCAGGGCAATGAGCTTCTTCTGAGCCCCCTACACCCCAGGTATACCTTTCACCATAGCATTATCACACTGTATTATAATTTTCATATTATCTGAAGGCAGGTTCTGTTTTCTTTTTTATTCTGTGTTGTCTGAGTGCCTAGCACAGTGTCAGACCTGTAAGAGGTCCTCAAAATCTGTCAAGTAAACAAATTAGCCAATTACCTGGGGTAGGAGCACAGTACAGCATAGTATGACCAGCACTGGGAGTAGCATCAGAAAACCTGCTTCCAAAGCATGGCTCTATCACTTATTCAGCAGATTAAAGTCTCTTAAATTCATGTCAACTACAAACTGGCACTTGCCAAGAGCATGGCCAACAACTGAACAGCAAAGGCTTTTGCCTTCTGTCTCTACAGAGATTGAACCCCTTGCTGCTATAGCTGTTAACTTCCAACAGCCCCTGAGGGAGTTCAGGGTGGAGTGAGGCACTCTGTGCTCCAGGGAAACTGATGGGACAGGTCTTTAGGTAGCTGGATGTTTTTAGGTACAGATTTTATGATCTTAGTCCTTGCATCTCCTCATATCTAGAGAAGCACTAAATCCCTTCATGGTGATGTCAGATCCTCATAACTAACAAAAAACCTTTTGTAAAATGAATGAGTTAATGGTGTTGAACTCTCCCTTCACCAAAACCTTATATATTGTACTTACCCCACTGTACTTTGGAGCAATCTCTCAGAGCTATCTGAGGTGCTGCCTCCTGAGCTACAGCTCTCATTTTGCCCCAAATAAAACTTAACTGGCAACTCAAGAGTTGTACATCTCTTTTACCGGACATTCAGTTGCACCATTTGTATAAGGATAATTGTAAGCTCTAGTCCATTCATGGTCAACAAAAGAGTCCAAAATGCAGTACTTGGATGCAATTTCAAAAATGAAAGAATAATCTCTGTTCATTTCCAAGGGAAACCATTCAATATCACGGTAATCCAAGCCTATGTCCCAACCAGTAATGCTGAAGAAGCTGAAGTTGAACAGTTCTATGAAGACCTACAAGATCTTTTAGAACTAACACCCAAAAAAGATGTCCTTCTCATTATAGGGGACTGGAATGCAAAAGTAGGAAGTCAGGAAACACCTGAAGTAACAGGTAAATTTGGCCCTGGAGTACAGAATGAAGCAGGGCAAAAGCTAATAGAGTTTTGCCAAGAGAACGCACTAGATATAGCAAGCACCCTCTTCCAACAACACAAGAGAAGACTCTACACATGGACATCACCAGGTGGTCAACACCAAAATCAGATTGAGTATATTCTTTGCAGACAAAGATGGAGAAGCTCTATACAGTCAGCAAAAATGATACCAGGAGCTGACTGTGGCTTAGATCATGAACTCCTTATTGCCAAATTCAGACTGAAATTGAAGAAAGTAGGGAAAACCACTAAACCATTCAGGTATGACCTAAATCAAATCCCTTATGATTATACAGTGGAAGTGAGAAATAGATTTAAGGGACTAGATCTGATAGACAGAGTGCCTGATGAACTATGGATGGAGGTTCATGACATTGCAGAGGGGACAGGGATTAAGACCATCCCCAAAAGAAAGAAATGCAAAAAAGCAAAATGGCTCTCTGAGGAGGCCTTACAAATAGCTGTGAAAAGAAGAGAAGTGAAAAGCAAAGGAGAAAAGGAAAGATATTCCCATCTGAATGTAGAGTTCCAAAGAATAGCAAGGAGGGAGAAGAAAGCCTTCCTTAGCAATCAATGCAAAGAAATAGAAGAAAACAACAGAATGGGAAAGACTAGAGATCTCTTCAAGAATATTAGAGATCCCAAGAGAACATTTCATGCAAAGATGGGCTTGATAAAGGACAGAAATAGTATGAACCTAACAGAAGCAGAAGATATTAAGAAGAGGTAGCAAGAATACACAGAAGAACTGTACAAAAAAGATCTTCATGACCCAGATAATCATGATGGTGTCATCACTCACCTAGAGCCAGATATCCTGGAATGTGAAGTCAAGTGGGCCTTAGAAAGCATCACTATGAACAAAGCTAGTGGAGGTCATGGAATTCCAGTTGAGCTATTTCAAATCCTGAAAGATGATGCTATGAAAGTGCTGCACTCAATATGCCAGCAAATTTGGAAAGCTCAGCAATGGCCACAGGACTGGAAAAGATCAGTTTTCATTCCTATCCCAAAGAAAGGCAATGCCAAAAAAATGTTCAAACTACCACACAATTGCAGTCATCTCACACTCTAGTAAAGTAATGCTCAAAGTTCTCCAAGCCAGGCTTCAGCAATACGTGAACTGTGAAATTCCAGATGTTCAAGCTGGTTTTAGAAATGGCAGAGGAACCAGAGATCAAATTGCCAACATCCACTGGATCATTGAAAAAGTAAGAGAGTCCCAGAAAAACATCTACTTCTGCTTTATTGACTATGCCAAAGCCTTTGGCTGTGTGGATCACAATAAACTGTGGAAAATTCTGAAAGAGATGGGAATACCAGGTGTGACCTGCCTCTTGTGAAACATGTATGCAGGTCAGGAAGCAACAGTTAGAACTGGACATGGAACAACA